>JAJOZX010000603.1:535000-885000 GCA_023014485.1 Bathynomus jamesi
CCTCATACCTAAGAACGTATGAACTATAAAGTAGCCTGTATGAATAATGTTAGATAACGGGCCTGAGGGCCGATGAATTTTATACAGTAAGTCCCCTAGGCTACTTACGAACATAATTGGTTCCAGAAGGACGTTCGTAAGTCGTATTTTTAGGCTAGAATAATGATTTATAGGGGTGAACCTATTCTAACATATTTATAAACAACCAATCTATCATATATATACACCATATTAATTACACATGCACAAATACATAGGCCTACATTCACTTCCAAAGAAGCGTGAGTGAATTTGGCTAAGTTGCTTCTTGATTAAATTAAATTAAATTAAATTAAATTAAATTAAAAAAAATTAAATTAAATCTTGATTAAATGAAAATAAATTAAATGGCTCCGGAAAGAAAATAATTTTTATTATTTTTTACACAATTTTGTGTTCATAGGAGATGCTACTACACCTATAATATATAATCTATCATATATTTTTCAGCATATACACAGTAAGCAAGTAAAACTATATTTCAGATTTTAGGATTGGAAAAACTAACCTCTTTTGATGTTTACGTTGAAGATAGCTGGTGAACGCTGAAGTCATTCCACTAATATCAGTTATGGAAATGCCACAAAATTTGCAAAATGCTGTGTTTTTTTGTGGCCATCACCTTTTCCAACATTGTCTTTGTGATTTTTATAGCCAAAAATTATAACGGCTGACCGATCAGACATATTTTAGTATGATTATTTACAAATCTATAAGTCAAACTGAATACACTACACAGTTAATAAAATGGAATACAAAACTAAACTACACACTGTCACTAACAGCACGTGCCAAAAACTGATTAGGAAACAAAATAAATTCAGATTAAGGGGAGGTGTGGCGTGATAAAAGTTCCGCTGTGACATCATTGATGACGTCATTTTTTAACATTTACAATTGGCAATTGCGATTTGTTCTACGAATCGGTACGTTGTAAATATAAGTGATGTGAAGGGTCGTCGAGTTATTCTATGCTTTATTGAATTTATCGGTACTGTTTTCTTTATGCTGTATTTCTTGCATTATTTTTGTGTGAAGCATTTCATTTTTTCAAATACATATTGGATGGGAGGATAATCGTTTTTATCACGCCACAGAGGTTGACGCGCCGTTTGGCAACACTAAGTGGCCTTATAATATGTACTCAAGCTTGTCGCCCCTCCTCTCTCTCTCTCTCTATATATATATATATATACAGGGTGGGCCGTAAGTTTCCATACATAGGAAAATTTAAACGTTTGCTTTTATGTTTCAGATACCCTAAGAATATGCGTTTGACGAAAGAGCAACGAATTGAATACTGATGAAGCAAATTTTTACGTCAATGGAGAGGTTAATCGGCAAAACATACGTTATTGGAGTAATGCTAACCCTAACTGGCTGAGTCCGACGAAGATGCAAGGTGCCGGTAAAGTGATGGTGTGGGCCGGGATATGGGGTGACAGAATTATTGGACCAATATTTGTCAGTGGAAATCTTAATGCCGAAAGGTATCTTAACATGTTGCAAGAAGAGATTTTCCCATCCCTGCTAAACGAGGAAGGTAACTTCCCAGTTTACTTCCAGCAAGATGGAGCTCCACCTCATTATGGTCTTCACGTGCGTCGGTATTTGGATCAGCAGCAGTTTCCGGATGCTTGGATTGGTCGGCGTGGTCCTGTGGAGTGGCCTCCCAGATCCCCAGATCTCACCCCCCTTGATTTCTATCTTTGGGGCACTTGAAGGCCATGGTGTATCAGGAAAAGATACGAGACATAAATCATCTAAAGGAACGTATCACCAACGCCATTACAAGCATAACGTCAACTGTGCTAATGCGTGTTCATCAACAGTGGGGAACACGTATTGAAATGTGTTTTCAAAACAATGGCAACCATGTAGAGCATATTATATAAATAAAAATGGTTGTCCATAAAAAAATGTTTATTTTTCCTATGTATGGAAACTTACGGCCCACCCTGTATATATATATATATATAGATATAGGCAGAAACTGTCTGTGACTTTTGAATTATATACTGCATAATAAACATGAAATTATAACACTCATAATTATAGCTTGTCTGAAGTGTGAGTTTTCATTTGTCAAAAGTGTCCCGCGTTAATTGCATATTTGCCAAATTCGTCGGAGAAATTGTTTTCCAGCCAAAATTCAAAATGAAAATGAATGTTTTATTGTGGAAGGTTAATTTATAGCAATTAAGAATTCTTCCTAAAATAATAATAATAATAATAATAATAATTTTAGGTTTTGGGGTGGCCATGGGTAATCCCTTGTCCCCTCTCCTCTCCAATATTTATATGGATTTTTTCGAAATAACTTTCGAAATAACATTTTGAGAATCCTGAGGGTTGGCATCCCATGGTTGCGGTACGTCGACGATATTTTTTGTATCTGGCCCATGGCCCTGAATGACTTCTTCGTTCAGCTAACTAATGAAGTCCGATCTATTAAATTTACTTTGGAAGTGGAACAAAACAACTCAACCCCGGTTTTGGATGTGCGTGTACATAGGGGAAGCCCAGGTTTCAAGTTTAGTATCTATCAAAAAAAAATATTGTCCTATGTACGCTTTTAGTCGGGAAATGACCCCCATCAAGAAAGACATATTCTCTTCTATGTTTCTCCGGAATACATGGATGCTGAGTTAGAAAAAATCAACAATATTACTCCTATTTTTCCCATGCTTTTCAGACATTGCTAATGTACTTAAACTTTTCAACATTAATGTAGTATTTTTATATGGCAATATTGTGAAAAATGTCTTAATAAAGAATAGTTCTACCAATTCAGGCATTATCTATAAAATTGGTTGTAAACAATGTGACTCCTTTTACATTGGACAGACGGGAAAAGATCTGAACACGTGTGTAAAACAAGTTAAAGAACATTAATAGTCCGTTAGAACGGAACAGTTGTCCAATGCCATTTTTGTCCATTTTTCAGAGTTATCCCATTGTATCGATTAGCATAGTTCTTAAATTTTGTTTCGCTCAAGCAACACTGGTAATAGAAACATTCTTGAGTCTGCCATTATTCAACTTATAATTAATTTCGACCTTAGCCAATTGAACTCTCTTTCAACGCTGATTGCGAATATGACCTTTGAAGTTTTGTATCACGTAGGGTTCTAGAGAAAACTGCGAATTAAGTTTTACCCAACAGTATACAAAACTACATATGTTGTATTGTATTGTATAGGACGCTCTAACATTATATCAACAATACCTAAAGTCTCTTTGTCGACGACTTGCGTTTATAGGTGACATTTGGGGCTTCCCTGATTAATGTCCAGCAGTAGTCAGACAGTATCGTTGGGTCCCAGCTGCCTTGATAGCGTTTTTCCATTGTGGGAATGTCCTAGTGAAATCTTTCCCCATTGTTCGTCACTAACGTCACCAAGGTTGGTTGGTAAAAAGTTCGAATGGGAGTGCAAGAAATGTACCTTTAAGGATATATTGCACCCAGTGGCGGATCTACTATGAAACTAATGAAGCTTAAGCTTCAGGGCCCCTAATCCAGGAGGGGCCCTGAAGCAACTTTTTTTTTAATGAGTGAATTTTTCAACAAAATCGATGGAGTTTTTTTAAGTGTTTGTTATTAAAATAAGGCTATTTTAGTGATAGAATCATAAGCCAATGGGTTGAAGTACTTAATATTGACCTTAGAATATGCTCTAATACCCATTTCATATGGCCTCAAAATGCCCTGTAATTGGTCAAATTTCAAAATTTTCTCGGGGCTTGCAGCGCCCGAACCCCCAGCTGTATGGGCTCGCTGAGCTCGCCAGAATCTATTCATAGTCTACATTTTTGGCAGCTGGATCCTCGAATCCTTCGTTGGTGCACGGCTTAATAGTTCTATAGCTCAGCCCTTAGGCTAGAGCCAATCGGAACCATAAAAAGACATCTGAATTCTCAATTCAGGCTGCACTCGTCTCGCTTGTGCATTTTAACACCAAAAATCAGATTTTCACCTCTTTATCCTAACGAGCCCCCTCTGATGACCTTCTACCTCTCTATTAGAGAATGAACCAATACTTTTTTCCGCGCATACCTAACCGCGCGGTTACCCAGACCTCGTTGCTGGTGGGAAGGGGCTCACTGTATGGCCCATTTTCAAGGACATCACCCCACCACCCCGTTCTCCGCCATTTGGGCCTCGAGGTCCTTGCAAGGGCAGCAAGGCCCTTTGAACCTTGTTGGATGTTGCCCTATTGTTGCTGGTTGCGAAGGGGCCCCCATAACAGTTCAAGCTTCAGGGTCCCAAAAATGTAGGTCCGCCACTGATTGCACCCTATTAACCTAAATGCTTCAAGGATCTCCTCAACCAACTACACGTAGTTCGGTTCCTTGTTCTTACCTAAAAAGTTCTTGACGACTGCTTTAAAGGCTTCCCATGCAACCCTCTCGGTTCCGTCTCGGACTTCATCAAAACGGCTGTCATTCATAGCTTCTCTAATCTGTGGACCAACAAAAACACCTTTAATCTTCGCCTCACTTATTCGAGGAAACTTCTGTTTTAAGTATTGAAATCCTTCACCTTCTCTGTTCATCGCTCTCACGAAGTTTTTCATTAGTCGGACCTTAATGTGAAGAGGTGGCATGTATATTATCTTGGGATCAACCAGCTGTTTATGTGCGACGCCCTTTTGCCCAGGAACTAAAGCTTGACAAAGTGGCCACTCCTTAATGCTCCTTAACAGCAGTATTACTTTGTATATCTCAATTGTATGCCAAGAAGAAGGGCTAGGACTTTTAAATTGCCACAGATGTGCCAATTGTACTTGTGTACTCTATGTAATTCAAAACGAGCTCTATATTTTCATATGATTCTTTCATATGAACAACATGTCCAACGGGAATTGATGGATAAATGTTTCCATTATGTAACAGCACAGCACGGTTGTTGAGCTCAGAAATGTTAGTGTTTTTTGCCAACAGATTCCACCCTTGCAGCCTAGAACTTAGTACCTCTGCTACTATGATAGATAACTTAAGACCCTGACGAGGTCATTTAACTCACCTTGTGTAATTAAGTGAGGCTCTCTTGGCTGAGGTGGTTGAAAATCTGGGTCCATGTCTTGTTCCATTTCCATAGGCGGCTCGTCTACGGTACTTTCATCTTCTAAGGTCCACGTCTCTGGCCGCTCTGGTATAGGAAGACTTTCATCGTGTGGCACCGGTCATATTGCCGATGCAAGATTTGGATATTCAATCGATTTTTTGTTTTTAGAAGAAAATCCAGAAACATTCGTCAAACGTTAAATGACAACCAACAAACGACTAACGACTTTGTTTTTTCAGACAACGGAGTGCAGCGGTCACTACTGTCTCATCCTATTAGCACAGTTGCCAGATTGTGCGATTTTAACGCCGAATGAATTTTAATTTTTAAGCACCTCAAAAACTGGAAAGTAATAAGTCAAATAATATTTTCTTTTGCAATATGGAATATTATGGTGAAGCTGCTATTTTAAAATAAAAAAAGTTACAAATAACGGTTTTCGTGAGATTTTTCAAGAGGCTTATAGAAGAGAAAGAGGACCAGAAACGAGAACGTTGAGATTTCGCAGCCGAAATTCGAGAAGCAGAAAGAAAATAAACGAAAGAAAGGAAAATATAAATATATAAATAAAATGGTGTGAGCTGCTGTAAATCCCAAAATGTTGAATAGAGTTGGATTATGTTTTATGAAATGTGCCGCATATCAGCTCTATGATTGTAAAAATGGAGTAAGCCAGATCACGGACGGGATTAAAATGTATTCTGTGCAGTACATTTAAATATTATGAATGCATAAACTTAGATAAAAAAAACAGGAAAATGATGAATAGAATAAACAAAATCATGTAACATTCCAGATGGGAATGTTCCACACACACACACACACACACACACATATATATATATATATATATACATTGAAAGGTTAAAAAAATGATACCTCTTAAAATTCAAAATAATACATTTACAGTACACGAGTTAAATAAGTTATAAAATAGATACTTACAAGTAAATAAACATTCGATAATAATAATAATAATAATAATAATAATAATAACAAGAAGTAAAGAAACGAGTCAAAACAGGCAAGACAAACGACTAAATATATGACATTTCAATGTCATCCCTCTAGGTTTGAATCTTGAGATCCGATTTCCGAGGTGCTGGCGTGGATTTCCGGTGGAAGTCGACTGCGCGGAGGAGGAAGTGTTTCTGTTCCTCGTCTTTTGTGACGTGCAGTTGTACTTCTGAATCAGCGCAACTCCTCGCTCCGCACAGTCGTTCACGAACTTCATTTTTGATGCCCGTTCCTTTAGCTCCTAGTGCGCAGGGTCGGCGGACCACTCCCCCGAGACCTTGGCCAGGAACACCTCCGCCTTTTCCTTCCCGTTAATAGCCAGGACGTCAAAGATGTTCCTAGTTCGTTGGGTAAACAGGGCCTAGATGGCGATGCCTAGCTTGAATCCCTCCCTTGCCTTCCAGTCTTTTCCAGCTCTTCATCTTCGCTGGCCGCTTCATATTTTTTGCCATCTTAGCCTTCACCCCGTCATCCAAGCGGGAGTCAAAGAGGGCGAGTCCGACCAACTCTTCAGTCAAGTACTAGAGGTGGCAGTACATGGCCTGCAGCACCACGTCAGCCAAGCGACGGTCAGGTTAAGCTGCCAAAGCGGAGATCAAGTAGATGTCGTTGGCAAGCGCCCTCACCGCCAGGGGGGCCTTGTACCAAGATTTGCAGTAGAGAAGAACAACAAAGAGGCAAAGATCCGTAATGTTCTTCTCTTCCCCGGCGGTGAGGGTGACTTGCTCCCTGAAAAGGAAGATCTTCAGGACGTAAATGGCTTTTGCCATCCATCGGGCTTGGTGCATAGCACCTCTGCAATCTCCCCCCCCCCCCCGAGAAAGACGAGGCACACTTCAAGGAGCTCGGCGTAGTTTTCCCTTGGGAAGGAGGATACAAGAGCCACCCTGCAGTACGAGATCATCTCTTCCCGGAGGTCAGAAAGGGACCGGTGAAAAGTTTCTCTTCCGCCGCCTTGAATGTGACCTTCTCGAGGAAGGGCCACTGCTGTTTGAACCGCTTGAAAAATGATATCTTTGGTCCTTCAGAGGTACCAAAGGTGAGAGAAAACACATCTGCAAGCACAATCTCGAAGATGTAGTGACGGCATGCCACCCATATCAGCTCTTTACTTGGGGCGGGATGGACCGGCCTCGGATGTCGGCGGCTGGAAGTCCGGCACCGAGTCCGTCGTCGACGCGAGGGAGGAACTCGAAATGCTCAATGTACCGAGTTGGACAGTGTCATTCGCTTCATTTGCAGCTCTCCCCTTTCGCCTCGTTGTCTCCACCTCTTATTGCCTCTTGCAAAACTCCTGCTCGGCCAGTTTCTTATCCACTCCTCCGAAGTTCGAGCTCTGAAGATCTTCCCTCTACTGCCTGAGATTAACTCTGCTTAGTAACCGATTGGTTTCATCCACCCAGTCACTGTTATAAAAGGAGTTTAATAATTGTTAGATTAACTACCTACCTACTCAGTGGACCATTTTCATAAAAAAAAAGAAAATAATAATAATAATAATAATAATAATAATATATTAAAATATAGTAATAATAAAAGCATATTGTATTAGGTTTGAATACAACTTTGACAAGTAATTGTGATTATCGATAGTTACAAAAACATCCGTCTTAATAGTTTGGCATCACTCTGCCGCTGCCGCCAAAGCGTGGGGCCGGGTGCGGTGCACCCCTAGCACCCGCCTAAAACTGGCCCTGCCGCGAACAACACTTCCAGCCAAAGTTCTGAGAAAAAGATGTTGAAAAAAAAACGCAAATCTGGGGGTACCTCTAAATGAGTTCCGATCTTGGGAGCTATTGAAGAATAGGGACCCCAGCCTTCTTTAGTTAGCTTTATAAAGCTAACTAACGAAAATATCATGACCTAACCTAACCAATCGTCAAGGGCGTACAGTTAACCTAACGATTGGTTAGGTTAGGTCGTGATATTTTCGTTAGTTAGCCTTATGAGCCTAACTAAAGAAGGCTGGGGTCCCTATTCTTCAATAGCTCCCGATCTTGTTGGTTTTTGACGTGTAGAGTTCTGTCACATAGTAGAACAAGGGCGCATGCAGCCAACAATGAAATTTTGATTTTTAAATTTTATCCTATTACCTTGGACTACCTTAACATAGAGTTATGACTAGAGCCCGGATATTTAGGCACTAAAAATCCTTAAAAAAGGCAGGCAACTATACAAAATAAACATTCAGATTAGGCAGTAAAAACCCCCTAAAAAGCATTTATAAATTCGTTTCAAAAAAGGTTTAATCTAGATTTCTAGAATAATACTTTTATATGCTCATAATACATATTCCAACGCCCTCAGTAAACAAAACAAAAGATACTGTAAATATTAGTTGTTACGCATAATAACAATGATTTAATTTCATTAAATAAGTTTAATATCGATTAATACCATTCATTATATACGTATCAATAATACGTATATACTATTACAACACCATTATAGTGAACAAAACAGAAGGTATTGGAAATGTTCGTTACATAGTATATACTATGTACTAATTAATAAGGTTTTAAATTTCACAAAATGTTTAATATAAAATAATACTATTATGCACGCTCAGTTTCTGTTACACACACACACACACACACACACACACACACACATATATATAATATATATATATATATATATATATATATATATATATATATACATATATATATATGAGGAGATTGTAAACCCCAATCGACCAGGAAAGTACTTCGGGTGGGATATTAGGCAAGAGACAGGGAGTGCTGGAACTCCCGTTTCTCCTGTTACTGTCCTCCTCAGCTGATCTTTTTTCATATCTCATCTACCCTCTAAGCAGTCCAGCATGTTTTCAAACACACACTTCTCCCTCTATTCCTCACTACACATACATGCAGCTTACACACTACACAACCTTTTCAAAATTTATATTAAAAAGAAAAGAAAAATGGCATCATTGAGCCTTGGAGTCCTTGTTTTTGGCTCCCTCTGTCTTCTATGGAGGGGTCACTTTTGCGGGCGCTCGCCCTTAGCCCCATCCTTACTACATGAATAAATAAATAAATAAATAAATATATATATATATATATATATATATATATATATATATATATATATATATACAGAGGGTCTGTCAAAAAAAACTAAGCCAATTTGAAATCTCTATAAAATGCACAATTTGATAGAGATTTCAAATATTTTTTTACACTAAATAAATAAAAGGCTCATAAATAATCTGTGATAATTTTATAACTTTATTTTAAATATTTTAGGAGTTATGCGGTTATTTCTACAGATTGCGAAAATTTCAGTTTTCTCATTATGTAATATCTTCTGTTTTCTCTTTTTCAGAATTTGTTTAGATTAAAATTTTTCGTGAATATCTCTAAATATGCCATTCTCACATGAAGATAAAATAATTATAAAGCATTATAGAGTTGAAAAAGGTTATAGTGCAAGGAAATTACTTTCTGAATTCGATTATAAAGGATGGACTAGATCAGGTTTAGATTACTTATTGAGAACTATCGATAAAACAGGAAGCATTGAAAGGAAGGTTGGTAGTGGGCAACCAAAATCAGTTAGAGTAGATGAAAATATTCAGAAAGTGGAGGAACGTATCCTTAGTCAAGAGGATCGACCTGGTGGCCACATGACACCTGCTCAAATATCAAAAGAACTAGAAATATCAGAATCAAGCGTAAGAAGGATTATTAAATCTGATCTGCCATTTAAACCATTTAAAAGAGTGCATGGACAAAGATTGTCAGAAGTAAACTGTCAGAAAAGAGTTGAGAAATCCAAACGTATTTTACGTATAATAACTGAAGATAAACTTTCCAAGACATTTTTTACGGATGAAAAACGTTTTACGGTAGAGCCACCAAGAAACTCACAGAATGACCGGGTTTATTCTGATGTTGCGAAGAAAAATGAAATCCAAGATGAAAGACTGTACGCAACAAGGAGTCACTTTTCTTCTAGCGTCGTGGTTTCTGTTGGAGTGTCCAAGTTGGGAAAAACTTCAATATTTTTTATTGAGCCAGGAGTGAAAATTAATGCTCAATATTATCCAAATACCCTGCTTGAGAAAATGCTTCCAGAAATGAGAAACTTGGCTAGTCAAGGTTACTTTATTTTTCAACAAGATGGTGCAACATCACATACTGCCAAAACAACCATCGAATATTTGAAAAAGAATGCGCCTGAATTTCTGGAACCGAATAATTGGCCACCTAACAGCCCTGACCTAAACCCTGTACACTACGGAATATGGGAAAACTTGGCAGAGAGAGTGTATAGGAACAGAATAAGGGATGTCAATCATTTGCGTGAGTTGATTATCGCAAAATGGGCAGAGCTCCCCCAAGAGCAAATAAATCGAGCAATAGACGAATTCAACCAAGATTAAAAAAAGTGATAGAAATGCAAGGGAATCATAATGAACAGTTCTTTTAATTTTATTAAACTAAAATTATCTAAAGTATATCGTAAAAATTTTTTTTTTCATGTTAAGTAGGAGAATCTCACTTTTTAGTTAATTATTAATAAAATTAACAATTCTGAAGATATCGTCATGAAAATTTAAAGGATAATAGGTGATTACCTATACTTTATTGTGTAAAACATTCAACTTATATATATAATGGAACACTACAACAACATTATTGATGCGCTTATGACAAACTTTGCCAAAGCGTTTGACAAGTGTGACCATGGAGTCATAATACTGTACAGGGTGTTTATAAAGTCCCTATCTAGTTCGTTGAATTAACGGTTTTTATTTATTTTTGTTGCAGAACCCTATGAAAATGAATGTACAAGAACGGGTGATGGTGGTGACACTTTGGATTAAAGGAAAGAAATGCAAAGAAATATGAGAGAGGTTTGAAAGAACATTTCACAAGCCAGGTCCTACAGACAAGACAATTCGTGATTTGCTTAATAAATTTAAAAGAACGGGATCTGTTCATGATGAGTCAAGGTCTGGACGTCCAAGTGTCTCTGGGCATGAATACGGTACGTGCCGATTTTGTTGAGCACATTCAGAATGAAAATTTAATGGACCACATTCTCTTCGGTGATGAAGCAACTTTCCACACGTGTGGAAAGGTTAATCGCCATAACTGCCGCATATGGGCTAATGAAAAGCCAGTTGATTTCTATCAATGGGAACGAGATTGTCCTAAAGTTACTCTCTGGTTGGGTATGACCATATCTAAGATTTATGGGCCCTTTTTCTTTGCTAAAGCTACAGTTACATGGCTTATTTATCTGGACATGCTTCAGCAATTTCTGGAACCCCAGCTTCATTCAGATGACATTTTAAACACTGTCGTCTTTCAACAAGATGGGGCATCTTGTCATTACGCAAACTTTGTTCGGGAGTACCTAAATGAACGATTTCAAAATCGATGGATCGGACGTGGAGGCAACAGGCCCTGGGCGGCTGGATCTCCTGACCTAACGCCCTTGAATTTCTTTGCATGGTGCTTTATGCCTTTATCAAATCAAACGTCTATCAAACGAGGGTTACAGATCTGCAAGATTTACGTGCTCGTACCGTAACAGCAGTTACAAAAATAACCCGTCATGCTCCAAAATGTGTTCCGCAATGCTGCTGACAGATTCGAACTCTGTAGAGATACTGATGGTGCTCATGTAGAATCATATGCTTAAGTATTCATTAAATGTATGCCTTCTATTATATTGTTATTAAATTTTACCCTTTTTGCAACGTTTTCACTGAAATAGATAGGGACTTTATAAACACCTTCTACATAAACTGAAATATATATGGGAATAACAGGAAAAGTAGGGAAATGGATATATAATTTCCTTAGTGAGCGGCGGCAAGTCGTTACAGTTCAAGGAATATTTTCATCAGAATCAGGGCTCCTCAGCTCAGTACCACAAGAAACAGTATTAGCTCCACTACTCTTCATAATCGTGCGAAATGACATAGATGAGGACGTTACCAGAGACAGCACAGTAACACCCTTTGCCGATGACACAAAGATCAGTAGAAAAATAAGAAACCCAGAAGATATAGGATCTCTACAAACAGAGAGGAACATAATCTACAAGTGGACGAAAGACAACAATATGAAGTTCAACAGTGAGAAATTTCAACTGTTACGATACGAAAAAAGGGAAGACCTAAAATCCATGGAATACTATACCCCAAATGGACAGGAAATTCAGAGACATTCTGAAGCAAAAGATTTAGGAGTTGTAATGACTGATGATGCGAAATTTTAAACACAAAATGAGATAGAAGTAAACAGAGCAAAGAGAATAACTGGGCAGACACTGAAAACTCTTAAGTGAAGGGATAGGAATATAATGATTCCTCTATTGAAAACACTGATCGTACCCAAATTGGAATACTGCTAGGTTCTAACATCCCTATATAAAAAAGAAGACATTAGTTAGCTAGAAGGGATTCAGAGAAACTTCACAGCCAAGATCAATGGGTGCAAAGAACTAAATTACTGAGAAAGGTTACGCAAATTAAACCTATACTCACTGGAAAGGAGAAGAGAGAGATACACCATTATTTACCCTTAGAAAATAATGGAGAAACTTGCTCCAAATCTTACTCTGAACCCTATAACCACCCAAACAACAATGGAAAGTAGAAAAGGAAGACTGTGTCGTGTTCCCAAACTAAAGGTTAAACAGGGAACATCCTTAACCTTGAAAGAAAATAGTTTTGTTGTGAGAGGACCAAAACTGTTTAATCAGCTGCTCAAAGAACTAAGGAACATGAGTGGTGTTGCGGTGGACATCTTCAAAAAGATGAGACGCCTGGCTCAGAACAATCCCCGATGAGCCTGGCGTATCTGGCTATGTGAGGTGGAGAGTACAAGAAACCAACTCTCTACTTCACCAGGCCAACTCTAGAGGATGGACGACAAGCTTGACCTTCGTGAAATGAGGAATCATCTCACGGAACATTTGAAAGGTTGAAAGGTGTGTATATATATATATACAGGGCTATTCAAAATGATTCACCTGATTTCAAATGAGAATATTTTTTAATGTTACAAATACAGAGTGATTTGTGATACATCAACCAAAAGAAAAACTGTCCAAATTTTGTGTCTCACCTCATAAATGCTCTATGTGACTTCCCCTAGTTACACGAGCAACGTCGACACGATAGTCGAATTCCTCCCATACTCGCTCCAGCATGTCCGTTGTCACTGACTCTACGGCAGTAACAATGCGAGTTCGGAGCTCATCCAAAGATGTGGGCAACGGTGGCACGTACACAGTATCCTTAAAGTACCCCGAAAGGAAGAAGTCGCACGGTGTAAGATCCGGCACTGTGACTACCGATTTACAGCTCAAAAACTGCAACATACAAAACGCCGCCTGCTGTGCGGACGCCATTTTCACACTGACTGTTTGTTGCTAGGCTAGGCCACGGCGTGACTTTGGAGCCCTCTCGCGGTGATCTTGTAAAACTCGGAGATTTCCTCTTTCATGTGGTGTATGCCCAGTTGATGCACGGTTGATAGGTACGGAAGTATTCTCAGTTGAAATCGGATGAATCAGTTTTAATAGCCCATATATATATATATATATATATATATATATATATATTATAAATTATTTCACGAAAGTAACACGTGAAAAATATTTATGATGAATAAAACCACGAAGGAAAGGAAACACAGAATGGTGCTCAAGCGCTTTCGTCTAATGACATCCTCAGGAACACTGACGTACATAAAGAGTTACAGCCTATATATAGATTACAGAAAAAAAAATATATATACAATAAACGGAGAAATAAAAATAAAAATTAAACATTAAAGGATTAGATTGTGGGAGGAGCATACAAATTTGTAAGGAAAAAACTACCGATGTTTTAGCACTTTGCACTTTGCTTCAGAACGGATTTAGATAAGAAGGGTAGAAAGCTAAACCTTTGGTAAACTTGTATGCTAATCTAATAACTTTTATTTTCCAATTTATTTTTATATACATCGAACTTAGACAAGAAGAGCAGAATGCTAAAACCTGGGCAGATTTCCAGTATAAATTTGTATGCTCCTCTTATAAGTTTTATTTTTATTTTTATTTTTCAATTTATTATTATTATTTTTTTTTAATTAACTCTAATATTGGTTGGAAACAATTCATTTGATCTTGTGTTGGATTCGAGCAAAGTGCTAAAACATCGGTAGTTTTTTCCTTACAAATTTGTATGCTCCTCCCACAATCCTTTAATGTTTAAATTTTATTTTTATTTCTCCGTTTATTGTATATATATGTATATATATTTTTTTTCTGTAATCTATATATAGGCTGTAACTCTTTATGTACTTCAGTGTTCCTGAGGATGTCATTAAACGAAAGCGCTTGAGCACCATTCTGTGTTTCCTTTCCTTCGTGGTTTTATTCATCACACATATATATATATATATATATATATATATATATATATATATATAACTGAAATACATAGAAACTGATAGGCCTATGTTGGGATTATAATGGAATAATACTAGAAAATAATGGAAAAAAGGCAAATTAGGCACTTTACGACGAAAAAGGCGCCTTTTCCTGTAAAAAAGCAAAAAATAGGCGAAAAAGGGCATTTATGGCATTTTACCTGAACATCGGGGCTCTAGTTACGACATTTATATACATTATTTCGGATTCACTCTTGAGACAGTAATTTAATAGTATACACTGATTATTATTATTGAAGTGAACTTAAATAAATAATTGCTGAACATCCTAAAGCGCTATTTTAAGGATTTTTTAAAATTAGAATAACTGATTTACACATCAAAGTAATTTTCTTTATGGGTATATAGAAAAAATGAGTGGAAGAGAATATGGAGAGGAAGATGAAGTGGAAATTAAGCTATCATCTATTGTAGATTTTAAGTTTCAACTGGATGCAAAAATTTGCGTGAAAAGGTTCGCTTTTAAATTTCTTTCTAGATAAACTGGATCACCTGAAGATCAGGGCCCCAGCCTTCTTTAGTTAGCTTTATAAGGCTAACTAACGAAAATATCACGACCTAACCTAACCAGTCGTCAAGGGCGTACAGTTGACCTAACGATTGGTTAGGTTAAGTCGTGATATTTTCGTTAGTTAGCCTTATAAAGCTAACTAACGAAGGCTGGGGGCCCTGATCTTCAGGTGACCCGATAAATTTGTTTCTAGATTATTTCAAATACGAACTCCTTCGTATGAGAGGGATTCATTTACTATTTCAAGTGCAAAGTTAAACTTTGGGAAATAATATGAGGTGGACCCCTAAAACGATAACTTTTTTTCGGAAGTCCCTTTGTAGTTATTGTATAGTAAGTTCACTGAATGGTTTACGTGTTTGAAAAGAGAAAAGACGCAACGCAGTTCGAGTCCCACTAGCTCCTAGTTTCCCACTTTGTTGCTTTTTCCCCTTCTATTTTATTTAGGTGTGGTTATTGAGCTTAAAACGCATTCATAGTGTTTACTTGGTTGTTTGGTATGTTTTACATAAGTAGCACAAGTACCTCCTTATAAAATATTTTATGGATATGTTAACGGATATTCAGTTTGTGCGTCATTAAGCTTAGTCATTTTAAGGATCTGAAAATGGGTCTACAACCTAGGTTAGTGTTTCCAAGCTGGGGTACAACGGAAGAAGAACAGATGGCACTGAAGTGCCTTGAGCAAGAAAAGGTTGGAATCACTGAGGTAGATAATGAAAGATCACGAAGTTCATGCATGAGCACTGAAACTGGATTAATAGCGAAATATTCGCTGCAGGGATTTTTGGCCTTTGTTGGTTATAAGGAAAAAGATTCTGCGAATTAGTTTAATAAAATTGGAGATCAAATTTTTTTTTTTTTTTTAAAACAGAAAGATTTTGAAAATTCCGTCGGAAGGAAAACTTTTTCTTTGCATAAATGCATACATCATGCCAAGCGAAATGAAAGCGATATATACACACACACACACACACATATATATATATATAATTTATATATATATATATATGTACACTGTACATATATGTAAAGAACGACGCTTTGTATAGGAGAATTATCCGCGCAAGATGAGAGCGAAAGAACGAAACAAATGAAAAAATGAGGTACCCACCCGGGAATCGAACAAGCGTCGTTCTTTACGTTATTTATACTGCGTGTTCTTTGCAGTTGAATGTATATAATGTTACGGCATGCGGAAGGTGCCCCCTTGGGGCAATGGTTTCTGCGAGTATGTAGAAGAATTACGGCATTTGGAAGAGTGAGGCCCATGGTGTAATGGTATCGCGTCTGACCGGCAATCGGAAGATCCCGCGTTCGATTCCCGGGTGGTTACCTCATTTTTTCATTTGTTTCGTTCTCTCTCTCTCGTCTTGCGCGGAATATCTCCTATACAAGCGTCGTTCTTTACGTTATTTATACTGCGTGTTCTTTGCAGTTGAATGTATATAATGTTACGGCATGCGGGAGGTGCCCCCTTGGGCATTGGTTTCTGCGAGTATGTAGAAGAATTACGGCATTTGGAAGAGTGAGGCCCATGGTGTAATGGTATCGCATCTGACCGGCAATCGGAAGATCCCGGGTTCGATTCCCGGGTGGTTACCTCATTTTTTCATTTGTTTCGTTCTCTCTCTCTCGTCTTGCGCGGAATATCTCCTATACAAGCGTCGTTCTTTACGATATATATATACACACAGGGTGTCCCATAAGTCCGGCATCATAGGAAAAATAACAAAAAAAGGCAAAACAAAAGCTTTTATTTACAGAACGTGCTCAATATGTCCACCATTGTCTTCAATACACAAATTCAGACGTGATACCCAGTCAGCAAGCACACGGTGAATGATGTCAGGAGTAATGGTGTTACATGCCCCAATAATGCACTGCCGCAAATGTTCAACACTCCTAATTTTCTCTGCGTATACCAGCGCTTTCAAGTGGCCCCAGAGATAAAAATCTAGTGGCGTGAGATCCGGGCTTCTAGCTGGCCATTCCACAGGCCCTCGACGTCCTATCCAATGACCAGGGAATTGTTGGTACAGGTATTCCCTTACTTGGGTGCTGTAATGTGCAGGAGCGCCGTCTTGCTGGAACCATGTTGGGAAATTTCCTTCTTCGTTCAAGACACTGGGAAATGCTTCTTCCTTGAGCATACGTAGGTAGGTGCCTCCAGTGACATGTTCATCGAAAAAGATGCGATCCTTCCAAATGCCACACCATACCATCACCCGAGATGCACCTTGTTCCTTTGAAGAGGTATACCAGTGAGGGTTGTTTTGAGACCAGTAGCGGGTGTTCTGTCGATTTACCTCACCATTTCCATAAAAAACAGCCTCGTCACTGAACAGAATGGTGGACGGGAAATTGGCATCCCGAGCATATTGTCCCGTAGCCCATTCACAAAATTCCATCCGCCGGTCGGGATCATCTTCGCTTAATTTCTGTAGGATCTGAAGTTTATGTGGATGCCATTTGTGAGCCTGAAGAATGCAATGGATGCTACTTTTCGACACTCCTGTCTCGACGGACAATCGCCGAAGAGACTTATTGGGACTTCTGTTAAAATGAGCCAGGATAGCAGTCGCTGTATCATCGTCAGTGGACCTCCTTGAAGGTCCACTGCGTAGTTTATCTTCTATGGATCCTGTTTCCTTAAACTTTGCAACAAGTCTGCTAACACAACTCTGTGTTATTGGCTCGCGGTCTGGATGCAGTCTGTTAAATTCAGCAGCGGCCTCTCTTTGACGCCGATTTCCTATGAGTAGAATTATCTGGATTCGTTCTTCCTTGCTCACAGACATTATGGCCTGTAGAAAGAGAAAAATATGAATTATGGTTTGTAGAAATAGAAAAATATGAATTTCTCCTATGATGCCGGACTTATGGGACACTCTCTGTGTATATATATATCAGTGGCGTGCGGTGATTTTTCGTCAAGGGGAAGCAATTCAAGCAAAAACAACAAAGATTATATAAAATAAAAATAAAACTTTAAAATACTCGTATATAATAAAAACAAAACACATATAATCATCTACTTACTTTACTTATAGGTTAATTCTATTCTTCTTTCTTTTTTATTAAATATATCTATTATTTCTTCGTAAAAGGCATCGGTTTTCATATCCTTAAGAAGCTTTTTCTCAATTGAGATTAAAGCTAAACTTGCAAGCCTTTCTTACCCTTGCGTATTTCTAGCGTAGTTACGTATTCGCTTTAAATGAGAGAATGACAGCAGACAACACGTAAAGTTGCCAGATATTTCAAGAAAATTAACTATAAGATCTGGACAGCAATTTCTAAATTGCTTCCTTTTTGACATAGGGAAGGATAAAATAACGATAAATATATATTCTTTTTCGCTTAACATGGCCATGGAATTTTTTAGTAGAAAAACTATATATGAAACTTGTTGTATTCAATAAATACTACATTATTAAACATTAAATGAGTTTTTAGAATGGAAAGAAACAATTTGTAACAGTAAAAAAAAAGCGAAAGTCATTGGGAAAAAGGATGCATTTCGTCAATTGTTGTCCAACTCGAGATATTTTGCGTCGGCTTTCTTAAAGGTTTTTGCACGAACGGCAACCAATGTATATACTATGTATCCACCTGATTACCAATCAAATGCTATAAATAGTATAATAAAATGATTTTGTACAAATTATTAACACATATTGAACTGTTTAAACTTTAAAGTATAATACAGCATTTTCTTCTTTCTTTGAATAGGGAAGCATTGCTTCCCTTGCTTCCATGGACCGCACGCCACTGATATATATATATATATATATATATATATATATATATATATATATATATATGATACACACAGACCGTGCATGGAACAAGGAACTCTTCTAGGATAATTAAATCCACTATAGTCCGAATAAGTAATGGTAAATGACAAATACTATAGTTTTTCTTTTTCATGATGCTAGCCCAACGTGGGCAACGGGTCACTCGCAAAGAGGTCCCAAAAATATAGCTTCCCTCACCAGCTATCTGCAAAGCAGATAGGATCCAGCTTTGGGACAGGATCTAGGGTTTAAAGCAGCCTAACCCAGCTACATTTAAAACCTCAATATAAGCAAAAGACTCGCTGCCTACACGTCAGATTGAATACATCAAAGAAAAGCTGGATCCTATCTGCTTTGCAGATAGCTGGTGAGGGAAGCTATATTTTTGGGACCTCTTTGCGAGTGACCCGTTGCCCACGTCGGGCTAGCATCATGAAAAAGAAAAACTATAGTATTTGTCATTCACCATTACTTATTCGGACTATAGTGGATTTAATTATCCTAGAAGAGTTCCTTGTTCCATGCACGGTCTGTTTGTATCATAAAAAACCTCAGGGAACCATTCTGAGTTCATTCTCATACATATATATATATATATATATATATAGGGTGGGCCGAAAGTCTGGATCCATAGGAAAATATTTATTTTAATACATAAATTACAACAAATGGTAAATACTTAAAATGAATATCAACTTTAACTTGTAAATGCGTATCCGTGATACTGTACAGTAGTTCGTACTCCAGTATAAATACTCAAATACTTTTTTTATTTCAGCCCAGAAATGGCTTCGAATCTAACAACAGAAGACCGGGTAGAACTTGTGCTCATGTACGCAAGACAGGGCGCTACACACAGAGAAGTTGCTACCGAATTCAATAGAAATCATCCTGATAAGCATCCAGTAACACATGCGACTGTTGGCAAGTTGTTTAAACGTTTCAAAGAAACAGGAAGTGTACATGATCGACGGCGTTCTGGTCGTCCAAAAACTGCAACTGATGAAAATACCTCTGCAATGGTATGTGAAACTTTAACGAATAGTCCAGTAAAGTCAACAAGAAGATTATCAAATGAAACACGCATCTCGAGAACGTCAATTCGAAGAATTATTACAAATCATAAATTCCATCCCTAAGTGTCTCGATGTCAGAGCCCGCCAATTTGAGCATTTGTTATAATTTGTTGTTTATACTGGAGTACGAACCACTGTACAGTATCACGGATACGCATTTACGAGTTAAAGTTGATATTCATTTTAAGTATTTACCATTTGTTGTAATTTATGTATTAAAATAAATATTTTCCTATGGATCCAGACTTTCGGCCTACCCTGTATATATATATTATACACACATTCAACTGCAAAGAACACGCAGTATAAATAACGTAAAGAACGACGCTTGTATAGGAGATATTCCGCGCAAGACGAGAGAGAGAGAACGAAACAAATGAAAAAAATGAGGTAACCACCCGGGAATCGAACCGGGATCGCATCTGACCGGCAATCGGAAGATCCCGGGTTCGATTCCCGGGTGGTTACCTCATTTTTTAATTTGTTTCGTTTTCTCTCTCTCGTCTTGCGCGGAATATCTCCTATACAAGCGTCGTTCTTTACGATATATATATATATATATATATATATATATATATATATATATATATATATATATATATATAGGGTGGCGCAAAAAGGGGATGGCTGCGAAATTGACAATAGACGAGAGGGTAAGCTTGGTTTTAATGTATGGAATACCAGGTACAACAAATCGATGAATCGGTACAGAATTTAAATTCTGTACTGATCATCATATTTCCCCTATTTTGTTTCATTGAAATAAACATTGAACTTTTTGTGATTTTTGTTTTCGATGAGGGAATAGCTTTTAGTTTTTATTAGCTATAACATTTCCTTGCGTGTCATCAACATTATTAAGATTGTTAACCAGTAGCTATAATATTCAATCAAATGGCTTTCTGATCCCCTCAGAATGGAAAAAAAATATAGCTATAATACCTGTGTATGAGGTTTAAATGAGAATCATTTGAACACGAATTACTACAGGCAAGTGATATTTCTAAATTATTAAGTGCTTTCTCCTTTCTTTCTATTCTAGTTTCTGTTTTGTATTAACATTAGACTACTTGACACGCATATCCTTATCATATTAATACTCGTATTGTTATTATTTTGTCTCTTAAAAACGTTGCTAAAATTAGTTACTAGTTCTAAAGGTCGATGATCGGTTAGCCGGAAATCATGCAAAATATGAACATTGACAGTTTCATCCTTTAACTTCTTACTAGTGAGACAATGATTGATCCATCCATTGATATTATTCGTGTCACCAACACGAATTTTCTGTTTGCTACGCTATTGTAAAGATATTAAAAACAACGTAGTTTAAATGAAAACTTAATAAATAATAAAATTATAATGCAATTACAAATTTATAGCCAAAGAAAATTATTTACAATATTGCATGTTGGAGTTGCCAAGTCCTGCTATCGTATTTGCAAAGGTGGGCACCCGGGCCTCATAAAGGACCGACGGTCCCGGTCCCGGTCCTTGCCTCAAACTGGACCGACGGTCCCGGTCACGGTCCTTTCTGAAGATAGGACCTAGGAACGACTCGGTCCTCGGTCCTTATATATAATATAAGTGAAAAATTTGATTAAAATGAAAAATGAAATTAAAGACACCGGAAATCTTTAATTTTATTAACGTAAATTATAATTAATACAATACATAAATGATGAAAAAAAGTTATTAAGTTAAATGCTTGAGTTTCCCTTCAAGAAGACTAGCATTTCAAAATGGCTGTCACTGAGCCCTGACCTTTTCGGCTTGAGGACGTCCTTCCCCAAAGAGAAGAGCCTCTCCACGGCGGCACTGGATGGGATAGGCGTGTTAAACTTGATGAACAAGTCCTTCAGGTGTTGAAACAAGTTTCAGTTCAGTCTCAGTCTCTTTCTGAGTCTTCTGGAGGAAACGATCTATCTTCTTTAGAACTTCAAATAATCACTAAACACACTAAAATCACTAAAAAAGACCATCCGGACCGGACCGTCCGGATTGCTTAAAAATGGACCGTCGCTCCTCATTTCGGTCCTCACTGAGAAAAGGACCGAGTTCCTGGAGTTCGGTCCTTTTGGAACTCGGTCCTGCCCACCTTTGCGTATTTGTAATCAATAAGTTGTTTTATGCTTCGGGCTCTGTCTTGCAGTTTAATTAATACTTAATTAATTATTTATACCTAGTAAAAAATCCTGTAAAAGTTCCTTTTCTGTGTATACAAGCAGAAAAGTTATTTTTTCTCTTACAAGCCGCGTCTTCGGCTCCTTACCCTACGGGTAGGGCTTGTGATCACTTCGTGATCTTTAACGCCGCTCATCTTGATAGATCCGACTCTAACGGGCGACTGAACGAGACACATTAGCTCCAACCACTTTACGCGAGTCAGCCAATCATAACAGGCGACTGAGCAAACGAGATATTTGTTACTCCGCTCAACTCCGCTCAAAACCGCGTAAATGTTTTTTATTTAGAGATAAATGAGTAATAAATACATTTAGGAATTCAAAAGAAAATGAGATGTTTTCATAATAATATTGAGCTTTTCATAATAATGGATTCATTGGATCCTGTTGTCGCTAAAATTCTTAATTCATATTATTGTCCTGAAACTCCTATTATTACTGTCCCTAAAGAAAAAGAGCTATTTATCGCTACTCCACCTTTGAGATTTAAATACTTTAGTAACAAGACTTCGGAAACCTTAACCAAGTTTTTCCTATGGAAAGATTTTATTGTTTGTTTCACAAATCTTTTAACTGTAGGCTCTTTCTTTAAATTCAATGATCCAATTCTACTTTTGCTGAAGTCTAGATTAATTTATGAATTTAATTGTCCCTTTTGTGAAGGAGGAATATACATAGGTTGCGAGCCCAGGCTTCTTGAAGTAAGAATTGACTGTAGGATAGGAACACCTCTTACTAACTTAGAATCATCATCCCTATATAACCACAATAATAAATGTCGAAATGAAATGGAGAATAAAGATTTAAAATTTTTTTCTGCTAACAACAAACAAGACTTTTTGGATCACCTGAAGATCGGGGCCCCCAGCCTTCGTTAGTTAGCCTTATAAGGCTAACTAACCAAAATATCACGCCTTAACCTAACCAATCGTTAGGTCAACTGTACGTCCTTGACGATTGGTTAGGTTAAGTCGTGATAGTTTCGTTAATTAGCCTTATAAGGCTATCTAAAGAAGCCTGGAGGCCCTGATCTTCAGGTGATACATAATTTTACTTTCAAGAAGGACGAAGATCTGAAACATTAATTATTATAATTACTAGTACAGTTCCCGCCGCTTCGCTGACGGTTAGACAGGCTAAACTACAAAAAAAGAACCCAGCCGTGAAAATTTTGAGCTTCACATTGTGTCAACATTTATGAATCTGGTATCTCCCAAAACCTCCTCACCCCCATTCATGCAACTTGGGGGCTAACCCCCTCCCCCATTACCCACACCCCTCCCCATTACCCCACCCATCCCCCATTACCCCCACCCCCACCCTTCCCCCATTGCTAAACTACAGAAAAGAACACAGTCATGAAAATCTTGAGCTTCACATTGCCGCCCGTAATACAATTTCTGAATTTTTTTCTCACAATTTTTTCTCACAATTTCTGAAAGTGTGACGGACAGACGGACAGACAGACGGACAGACGGACAGCTCTCTTATTATAGTATAGATTAAATAAATATTTTCAGATGATATCAAGCAAGCCTTTTGAATTATATATATGTACTAGCAAAAGTGAGCACTACGGGCCCATTTAGCTAAATCTGCGGTGCTGGGGCCTTCGGCCTTAGTAATTGGAGGATCACAGGCCCCCCCTAATTACTGCAGAGTCAATTATTCGGTCAATAAAACTATAGAAAAGAACGCAGCCATGAAAATCTTAAGCTTCACAAATCTTGATACAATGGGTTCGGATGTGAAGCTTAAGATTTTTATTGCTGCGTTCTTTTCTATAGTTTTATTGACCGAATAATTGAACCCTCAGTAATTGGTTGGGGGGGAGGTCACTTATTCGGTCAATAAAATGAAACTCTTAAGCTTCACATCCAAACCCATTGTGTCAAGCAAAGAAAATCTAAAGGCGCTAGAGTAAAAAGTTGAAACAAAGCGAAGCGCATTTATTTCTATGTTCAGAATCGCTTAACGGACGGACAGACGGACGGAACTCCCTTTTTATAGTACAGATTGTTGTTGTTGTTGTTTAGCCGATCAGCCCACCCTGATTGAGCAAGCCGGCGGCACGCAGGCAACCGATCGCCCTCTCCGGAGTGAACCAGAGGTTCAGCGCACTAGTGATGTTGTGTTGTGTTTTATGTTGTGCTAGAGTGGTACACTCTGTCATAATGTGTTCAATTGTTTGTGGTGTGTCCTGGCACAGGTGGCAGGTGTCGTCTGTGGAGTTGTCTAGTCTATGTTTATATGTCTGTAAGTTGGGGTGATGTCCACATTAGAATCGTGCTAAGTTAACTCGAACATGCGTAAGTTGTAGTGGGGCCTGGATTAGTCTTAATGTCGCCGGAGAGTAAGAGTAGTCCGGGGAGCACGCAATTGCTCCCCGTAAATGAAAAAAATAGCACGCTGAGAATAGGTCCGACCCCGGGAGCCGATCGGCTCCCGGGGCCAACTGTAGACAGCCAGCTGAAATGGAGATTTGAGGAAGTTTGGCCACCAGCGCGTTGATGTTTCGGTTTGACGTCGCCTCTTCTTCGCGTTGACGTGTCCCGCGCTGGAGGATACAGCCACTGTTAGAAGCTTCCTCGTCAGCTGCTAACACTTTTTTCACGTTGTTCTAGCTAACTGGTCAGAGGTTTTTTATAAACAAATCTCAGTTTTCTGCTCAAAACGGCTCTTTCTAATTTTAAAATTGATTATTCAAAGAAGGAAGATGTTGACTTCTATTTTGCGGCAACAGTTGATGATATTTGTGTTACTTTATTGATTAATGAAAATGATTAGGCTCTTCAAGTTATAAAAGATTTCTTTCGTAATAATTGATAAATACGAAACACAAAACGTATATGCAAACAGGATGATGATGCTTAGACTACTCAAGTTGACGAAGTTTTCTCTTTCTCATATATTGTATCGACGTAATACTGTAAATATATTTCAAGTTTCTGCATAAATAAACTTGTGTTTCACAGAAAACAAAGACTTCCCTCAATCTTCTATCACATCCAAACAGTCCAAACGGTGTTGTCTCTCTTCAGTAGATTATAGTATAGAAGAAGATATATGTTACAGACAAAGCCGGGAGTTGGACATCACTGGGCATCACAGTTTCCTTCAAACCATCACTGTCATCCTGATATAGATATTAGAAATATGTCTCTGGATCAGTTACGTACAACGTACCAACTGTGTACCAACAAAACGGATGGACGAAGGAGTGAATTTTGTGTATTTTTAGAGTCCGATGTTTAGTTCCGTAATTAACGAGTCACTTTAGTTTTCAAATACTTGTAAGATGGTCTTATGTAACTGAATATATTTTAATTACTTGAGTTTAAGTGTGTCAATTATTGTTCGGTGAGGTGTTTCTCCCGGGTGACGTCCTTTCCGGTGACCGCTGGTAGTCGGTGGCTGTCCTGGTGGCCCTTCCATTGAGCCGTTCGTGAGTAGCGATTAGGAGCGCGGACACGAAGACGTTTTCGCCTCAACTTTACTCACTTCAGCTAAGTAACCATTTTTACCTTTACAATGTTTCCCACTTAATTTATATAAATGAACGTGTCTCTGTTACGAATTTGGAAATAAAATAGGCTTAACGAAAGAGAATAGGCCTAGGTAGAACTATTGCTGTTCCTCAAGAATTACCCTAAATGGTTAAGTGAATGAATTTACTGGCCTAAGTTCATCTTAAAAGAAGGCCCCATTTTCCTTGGGCTCTGGTCGAGACGTTAAAATAAAAATGACAAGGGTAGGCAAATACAATCTTCTGATAGACTGTATACGACCCTCTCTCTGTGACAAACTGTTCTTGACTGTTTTCGGTCTTCTTGTGCGCCTTCTTGTTTCGTTGCGATCGTCGTTTCCCAGATGGGATTGCGTCTCCAGCCAGAATGTTTTCAGGGCTTTCTCTCTCATAAACCTGGAACTTACAAACAACTTTAAATACATTATTTTATGAGTTTTACAAAATTCCTAACTGTTTTATATCATTTACTTTTGTGACCTATTCGACAGTATTAAATTATTTTATTGTATATTTCGGGGAGCTACTATTTGAAAACTAAGACTATTTACGAACACATAATTGGATGAAATATAGGTGAAATATATATTTACTCGTATATATGTATGGTGCATTGACTGATGATTGTTTGGTGACCTTTATCAGATTATGGAGAAGAGGAGGGCATTTATCTATACAGCATTAGTTCCCAAAGATTAAGGGACGACGTGCAAAAAGTTTTATATGTTTGTTTAGATCGTTTATAGCTCAGAGACTTATTTGAGCTAGTTCTGTAAATAAACATTCTTTGTGAGATTATACATGATTTATATATTTACTCTCGTTTGGGTTGTGAGATATAACTCGGTGTTTTATCTGAACTAACTCCAAGAAAAAATAAATCTATGCTTCATCGCAAATTAAACTGTACTTCATCTCATTTGTACAAATATTTCTAAAGAGAATATATATATATATATATATATATATATACGTATGACGGCTCCTTAAAATACTATAGGTGTGTTATATATTTACAAATTGATATGATTTTTTCCACATCGATGATGCATAAACGAATTATTTTTTACGAGTAACAAAAATCGCTTCACACAAAATAAATTTAAAAAAATCGCTTAAAATTTCAAACTCACACATATTTGAAGTATTTCAACATTCAGTGTCCAGATCCAGTCTTTAGTTATACATGAATTGAGACACCTCAGTATCCCTTTAGTACAGTAGAAACAAATCTAATCTCGTTATAACCAAAGGTGATTTAGAAAACAAAAACAAAATTCATTTTAAAATTTTGAAATTTATCATTATTCCAAATAATTCTTAGTGTCCAACTTTCAGTCTACTTTGCATTAAGATAGACAGAGTAGATTTACTTCAAAATACTTAACGGCAAAAACAATTATAATTTTTATTATTAGTGTTTTATTATTAGTTTTTATCTACCATTTTATCTACAACCAGATTTATTCACGTGTGTATATATATATATATATATATATATATATATATATATATATATATATATATATAGGGTGGCGCAAAAGTCGCGCATCATAGGGATTTTCAGTGTTGACAATAATATATTATTTTTTCTTTTAGGTAGCGAATGGCTGCGAAATTAACAATAGACGAAAGGGTGAGCTTGGTTTTAATGTATGGAATACCAGGTACAACAAATCGATGAATCGGTACAGAATATTCGAGAATTACTTCCAATTAATTCGACGTCGTGGACTGGCCATGTTGCAGCACCGCTTGCCGACAGAACAGCGAAGTTAAGCGACATTCGGCCAAAGTTGTAGTTAAAGAGTTACAAAGTTATAGGCTAAAAAAGACGCTAAGATCCACTCTAGACTAGCCAAATAAAGAAGCAGCAAAAATAAAGGAAAAATAGAAAATTAAATGAAAATACAGAAAGCTTATAGAAAACTATTTTTTTTAAAGCAGGAAGGAGGGGCCAAGGGCGAATGCCCGCAAAGGCATTATACTTATATACGTGTACAATTTTCACACAGGAAAAGTAGTAATAGTAAAATATAGAAGAGACGAGTCTCTCTCCCTCCTTCGTCAGCCACTGCTAACAAAAATAGTTGTAAAGGAAGATTTATAGGAAAGTAGGAACAAGTATAATGAAGAGAATAGCTTCAGAGTTCACTCACACCATGCGTACACTTATCTCTTGTACCCAGTTACACGGAAAATAAAGGATGGCATAATACTAAATTACTTAATTTAATGTACACCATGCATTATTTTAAGGATTTTTTTATTTGTTTATTTATGTACAAGAAGTCATCATTTCATCGTTACATCATTTCTCGGTTGCGTACCAAAGCCACTGTGTCGAAAGAATTACTTTTAAACAATTTACTATTTTCATTGTTATCTTTCGCATTGGAATTACTAAGATAAGGGAGCACTGATCCATAGGTACATCCAGCTGGTTAGCACACACCAGTTTAAAAATTCCCACAAATTGTACACCAAGAAAATTCCAGAATGCGCTTTATTTTTTGTGATAAAGAGCGTATTCAGTACTCAATCATTATAAGGGTGATTCACTCGCTGGTAGCCACAGAGTATCGCTGATACGCTACCAGCGAGTGAATCACTGTAGAACTATAAGGTATGGCATAAAGTTATTTTCAACCAATCACAACTTATTGTGGGACTTTTTAAATTTTCAGTGTATTTTCCATAGATTTTTGCTTCATTCAACTTTTTCAGCATGAATGCAAAAAACTTCACTTTTCTACATGAAGGTCAAAATATGATAATAAAAACCCACTCTAATAGACAGAGTTTATTTCCACAACAGTTTCGATGCCCACTGGCATCCTCTTCGGGTGGATACAGAAAAACCACCCGAAGAGGATGCCAGTAGGCATCGAAACTGTTGTGGAAATAAACTCTGTCTATTAGAGTGGGTTTTTATTATCATATTTTTCAGCATGTGCGTCTTTCCTTGTAACAGTGTATCATTTGAGAAATGATTATTATAAAAAAGTCTCAAAATTTCATTAGTACCATTTCGCAGTAAATCATGTTATTTCATTCAAACTGCTCGTAACTGAAATTTTCCCTAAAACATACTTGTCGTCACTTTACAGGTAGGGATATACAGGGTGTCCCATAAGTCCGGTCTCATAGGAAACTTTATTTTAAATTAAATTTACAGAATTAATACATTAGGACCAAAACAAATGTTCAAATTGATGTCTTGTTTTGGGACCCTTTTTTTTTTGTTGTAGTTAGAATAACGCAATGGCAATGGCCTTTTCCTCACAAGTGTAACTAGCTTCCATATTAGCCACTGCGTGTTATTCCACCTACAACCAAAAAAAAAAAGGTCCCAAAACAAGACATCAATTTCAACATTTGTTTTAGTCTTAATTTATTAATTCTGTAAATTTAATTTAAAATAAAGTTTCCTGTGAGATCGGACGTATGGGACACCCCTGTATATATATATATATACACACATAGGCGCAGTTACGTATTGGCAGAGTAGGCACCTGCCTAGGGCGGCAAATTTTGTCGTATTTCAACCTAAATGGGGCAAAGAAAACAAAAATAGAAAATAAATAACTCGTAAGAATTAACAAATTGAATAGATTCACAAATAAACTTTAAAATAAAAAAGAACAGCAGCCTCTAAAGGCAAACTAGCGATATCAAATGGCACAACTATAAAGCACTTTAATCCCTGCCTAAAGGCGGCAAAATGCTGAGTGAGCCTCTCTCTCTCTCTCTATATATATAATATATATATATATATATATATATTAGTGATGTAGGTCACATCCGCATCCGCATCCGCATCCGCGGAACATCCGCACATTTTCTCGCATCCGCATCCGCACCCGCATCCGCACTTTGGACTGCGGATGTCGTGCGGATGTGGACCGTTGAGATAAAATGTCATTAATAAGCGGAAATTATCAAATTCTACTATATTAATAGAACTAGTTCATTGTGCGCAAAAGTGATGCAAGCGACAAGACGAGAGGCTGTTCTTGTATGAAGTTACTCTCTTGCAATCTACTTAGATCCACGTTACAAAGCTAAGTTATTTTCACCTAGTACATTAGAACGAGTTAAATCATCACTTGGCAAAGCAGTTGAAGAGCTTCAATCTCTTGAATCTGTCGCTTCGCCACCCACCAAAAGAATAAAAGTTTCAGTGACAGAACCAACACCTTCAACAAGCAAATCTATCACAGAATCTGTCTCTCAGTTTCTTGAGTCAAGCAGCAATGACGAGACCTACGCGATGTCAAAAGATGTAGTAAAAATGATCGAGAGCTATCACCAAGAAAAACGCCTGGCTGCATGTGACAATCCTATTAGTTGGTGGAAAAATACGCAGAATATCTATCCATACTTGAGTAAACTTGCAAGGAAACATTTAGCCTGTCCTCCAACAAACGTACCAAGCGAGAGATTATTTAGCAGTGCTGGATTAATATATGATGAAAAGAGAAACAGACTGGCAGCAGAAAAGGCAGAAAAATTAATGTTCCTTAAGCATAACCTTCCTATAATTAAGTTTGAACATTAAACAATTAACATTTTAGTTTACTTTATTTTAATTACTCATTTATAAATATGCCTAATAAAACTTTAAACTTAATATAAATAGTTATCAAGCTAATTAAAGATCTCTTTCTATAAGGGTGGAGGTTGGGGAAAGAGGTCGGTAGGGTGCATTTGAGTTGGGTTCACGTCCCGCATCCTGGTAACACAATTATGGTTTCTAATTGTGGTTGAAACTCAACAAAATATAACGAATTTATTTGCAGACGAATTCACTAATTGATTTCTATATTAGTTAGATGCTTGATATTATTTTATATGTTCAGAGAAAAGTACAGCAATTATTGTACAATTAATCAATTATACTACATTATAGCTACAGCTCTCTCTATATAATAACTTATTATATACGTTAAACACAACAAATCTCGAATATATCCTAAAAAATAACGAAAATGTAGGCATCCGCATCCGCATCCGCGGATGTTGAAATCAAACATCCTCATCCGCATCCGCATCCGCGGATGCGAAAAAAATGGCATCCGCTACATCACTAATATATATATATATATATATGTAAAGAACGACGCTTGTATAGAAGAACGTTCTGCACAAGATGAGGAGGGAGAACGAACAAATGAAAAATGAGGTAACCACCCGGGAATCGAACCCGGGATCTTCCTCATTTTTCATTTGTTCGTTCTCCCTCCTCATCTTGTGCGGAACGTTCTTCTATACAAGCGTCGTTCTTTACATTAATTATACTGTGTGTTGTTTGCAGTTAAAATGTGTATATATATATATATATATATATATATACAGGGTGTCCCGTAAGTCTGGACCCATAGGGAAAAATAATAAAATTACAAAATAGTCCAAAAATTTATTACATAATCTGTTCAAAGTGTCCGCCGTTGTGTCGCACACATAGTTGAAGACGCAATCTCCACTGCGACAGTTCTTTCTGAATCACAGTCGCAGAAATTTCTTGACACGCCTCCACAATGCGTGCTTTAAGGTGGAAAATGTTCTGAAGTTTGACCTCGTACACTTTGGCTTTCAATTGGCCCCACAAATAAAAATCATAATAAAAAATAATAAAAAATAATAATAATAAAATAATAATAATAACATAATAAAAAATATATTATAAATCCCTATGGGTCCAGACTTACGGGACACCCTGTATATATATATATATATATATACTTACTTTACTTACTTTTGTTACTTTTGTTGAGTTTGAACGACGGTTCAGGATCGACCTGCGGTTGACCCCTCTGCAGTATCCCGCTTCATTTGCGGGACTTGGTGAAGGAGGGAATTGCTCTTTGATCTCCTCCTGCCCTCGTAGCCAGCCACGCATGGCTGGTCAGGGACTTTGCACAAGAATCTGTCCAGCTGGTTCTTGAAGTTATTCAGGTCGGTGTGCTGGAGATTCCTCACTTCTTTTGGAAGTATATTGAAAAGCTTTGGGCCCGTATTCTGAGGGTATTTTCCATCCTCGTTTTCATGGCTCCTTGTCCTACCGCAGCTGGGACTGTACAAAATCTGCCTCTTCTCTCATTCCAGTTTGTTTCTATTTCATTTCTGAGGTTACGGACAGAGCCCTCAAGTATTTTCCATATGTATATTATTGTGTACCGCTCGCGCCTTCTTTCAAGAGAGTAGAGTTCCAGGGATTGTAGTGGAGACCAGTAGTCTTCACCTTCCGTTTCCTCTATCTTAGACGTAAAAGTCTTTTGTATAGCTTCAATGCTCGCAATGTCTCTTTTTCTGTGTGGGCTTGTGAGTACTGAGCAATACTCAATTATTGGTAAGACTAGACTCTTCCATAATGTGAGCATGATGTTTGCTTTTCTGCTGCGGAAGCTCCTCCAGATGATTCCCATTATTTTTCTAGCCGTTGTGATTTTGATTTTATAGTGCTCTCTGAATTCTGCATCCGACGACATTATTACTCCAAGATCCCTGACTTGTGGATTTGGTGTTATCTGTTTGGCTTGCGGAGTTTTGTACCCCTTTTTCTGTAGCTCTTTATTATTACCATATCTTAGAAGTTGGAATTTTTCTTCGTTGAACTTCATATTGTTGTCTTCTGGCCACTGGAATAATGTTTCAATGTCGTTTTGTAGTTTTCTTATGTCATCTTCGTTCAGTATTTCCTTACATATCTTTGTGTCATCTGCGAAGCATGATACAATACTATCCTTAATATCTGCATCAATATCTACAATCATTATTATGAACAGCAAGTGAGCTAATACTGTCCCTTGTGGGACAGAGCTCACGACTTCCGAGACTTCCGATTTAACTCCGTTTACCACCACTCTTTGCGTTCTTTGCGTCAAGAAATTAAATAGTCACCTTCCTAGCTTTCCAGTAATTCCTGTATCCTTAGGTTTGTGTGCTATGATTCCATGGTCACAGTTATCGAAGGCTTTAGCAAAGTCAGTATATATTACATCAATGTTTTGTCCTCGACACAATGTTCCTAATATTTTCTCATGGTGGTCCAGTAGCTGTGACAGGCATGATCTACCTGCCATGAAGCCATGTTGATTTGGGTTGTATAAGTCTTTTTCTTGTAGGTAGTAGGTAGTTTTGCCTCTAATTATGCGTTCAAAACACTTTATAAGGTGTGAGGTGAGAGCCACTGGCCGATAATTTTTGGGCATTGCTCTGTTACCATTTTTAAATAGGGGGGCAATGTTCGCGTTCTTTAAGGGGAGTGGAATTTGTCCTATGTCGAGTGATTTCCTCCATAGTAAGTATAGCGGTTTTGCAATACTCTCTTTGCATTTCTTCAGAAATGTGGCACTCCATGTGTCTAGCCCTGGCGCTGAATTGTCTCGCATCTGTGATAAGGCCGTAATTACATCTCCTTCCGTGAACTCGAAGTCCATTAATAGGTTTGTGCCGGGATTTGTTCTTGGTTGATCTGTATCAATGTCGAAAAACTCGTCTGGGTTTTCCACTTCCATCTCGGACTTAGGGGTGCTAAACACAGATTTAAATTGTTCTCTAAACAGTTCACTTATTTCTTTCGGGTCATTTGTGTATTCGGCCTCCCCGTCTATCAAAGGTTCAATACTCTCCTTACACTGCATTTTCCTTTTCGCAAAAGTGTAGAAGTATTTTGGGTTATTTTTTATGTTTTCTGCTACCTTCTTTTCCTCCTCGTTTGTCTTATGTATTAATGTTTGCTTTAGGTCCATTTCTATTTCGCCAAGTTTCCTCTCTAGTTTAAGTCTCTTTGCATCAGTTCTGCATCTGTGGAGATGTTTTACGGTTTGTCTTCGTTGCCTGAATAGAGTCCTGATTTTCCTCTCGAGCTTGCTACGTTTTCTTTATTTACGTTTTCCCAATTTACTTTCTTTGAATTTATGTTTAAGCCTTCAAATATTCCATCTGCCTCTCTAGGATGCGTTTTCGGACCTCTGGATGCGAACTTCAATTGTATATCGATGAGGTTATGGTAGGAGAACTTTGTGTGCGTTACTTTTTTATTTATTATTATCTCGGTGTTATTTGTCCAGATTAAATCCAAAACGTTCTCCTTTCTCGTGGCCTCACCGATTTCCTGGGTAAGGGCGTAATGTTCCATAATATCTAATAGCATTGTTTCTTGGGTTCTGTCATCTTTAGTAATGTTGCCATGAAATTTCTCAACATATATATAACTTCGTCATTTTTCTTCCATGATATGAATGGGAAATTAAAATCTCCGAAAATTAGAATATTTGTTGCTGGAGTTTCAAGAAATTTTAATATGTTTTCTATTTCATTTGTAGCAAATTGAAATTCACTTTTTGTGGTGTTTGGTGGTCTGTAGACGTTCATAATGGTTAGGTTCAGTTCTTTTACTTCTAATATAATAACTTCAACTGTGCTGTTTGATTTCTTTACCCTCACTTCACATGTGTAAGTGTTTTTCACGTAGATACAACACCCTCCTCCTCGTCTAGCCACTCTATCTGCTCTGTATATGTTGTAGATCCAGCAATACTATTTCAGTATTCTCGATGCAGTTTTCACAGCCTTTTTCGCACTTATGTAAGCGTGTTTGCTTTAGGCATATGATATCTATGCTGGTTTCCGTAGCTAAATTTTGCAAGTATTGTAATTTGCAGTCTGCATAGTCCATATAGAGGCCTTGTATATTTGTGTATAATACATTTACCGGGTTTCTAATCTTCGTGTTCGATTCTCCTAAATAATGGTCGTTTCCTGGTCGATGTCGGTTCCTGTTTGGTGTTATTGGTTGGGCCGCTGCATTTGGGAGTATTGGGGTTGCGGTTTGTGATACCACTGTTGTTGTTGTATTATTGGTGGGTGGTGTTGAATAGGAGGGTGATGTGCGTAATGTTGTGGTGCCTAAGTTTGCGGCGTTCTGTCTCTCCTTGTTAGAAGGGCAAGCTGAGCTTTTATTATTCTCATTTCTTCTAAAAAATATGTTTCATTACTCTTGCTATTTCTTCTATGTCGAATATGATCTGTTCTTTCCCGTTCTCTTCTTTGCGTACACTTTATGTGAAAATGCGGGCACTCTATGTTCAGGCATTTTTTCTCAGTAATTGACTGTCTGCACATACGAGGGTGAAAAAAGTTGCAGTTTGGTCCGTACTTGCATTTCCCATTCCTCATCATATAGAAGCATTTTGTTGGGTGATTGTTTATGCAGTTTGAGCCATATTTGCGCGCACCTATTTTATAATATTCGCATATGGCCCGTCGTTTAAACTCCCTCTGAGTCTTATGTGATTCGATTTCCTTCTGCTTCGCCACCACTTCTTCCCTACTCAGTGGGGTTGTTTTCTTCGGCGTGTATTTCGTATCTCCCTCTTCTGCCGTGGGTACCTCTTTTTCTGAGGCTGCTTTCGCCCCTCCCTGTAGTGTGTTTCCTTTTTCCTTCTCGGTTGTGCAGGCGTTTTCTGTTTCCTGTTTCTCTGTCGGTAAAACTGTTGTACTTGATTCTTCTATTTCAACATTTTGTGTTCCCCTCTGTACTAATTTTCTATTGTTTTCCATGCACTTGACGCATAAGAAACCACAAAGGCCTATGATTTTGTTATTTATTCTATTTACCATTTTCCTATCTTTTCTATCTAAGTTCATGCATTCGTAGTGCTTAAAGGTATTGCACAGAATGCAGTTTAAGCCCGAGGTCTGGTGTGCAGTTTAAGCCCGAGGTCTGGTCTGCTTCATTTTTGCAATCGCAAAGTTGATATGCGGCACATTCCATTACACATAATCCGGCTTTATTAAATTTTCTGACTTTCCCGCAATTTACACATTTCTTCGTATGTTTTTCCAGTTTCTCCTTTATTTTCCTCTGCTCGCTTCTCAAATTTCTCTCGATAAGTCGACCTTCGTTTTATGGCACTGACCTTTTTCCCTCTTAGGCCTAGTGTACAATCTCAGAGCTGTTTTTCCGTTCGAAGTGTTTTAAATTTATGTTTCAATTTGATGTTTTTTCGTTGTGCAAGCTATATGCCACCGGCTTTCACTTAATAATTTATTATCGCGAATTCACTGGTATTAAATACACACACACTGGTATAAGATAGAATTTACCGCTGAACTTATAAACACTAGTTATTTCGATATTACACAGAGCGGAAACAAAAACATCCGTACACCACGAGGTAGAAACACACACACACATATATATATATACACACACCTCATTAACCTCGTTGCGGTTTCGTGCGTCGGTCTCTCTTCACAGGAAGGTCAAGCTGGTGGCCCCGCCTCTAGGCCTGGCTTGGTGGAGGAGCGAGTTGCTCTCTTGCGCTCTCCACCGCACATAGCTCGGTACACCCGGCTCATCTGGTACCGTCTTGAGCCAGGCATGTAGTCTTCTCTTGAACTTCAACTTTGACCCCTGTAACGTTTCTGAGGTCCTTAGGAAGCTAGTTAAAAAGTCTTGGCCCCCCCCTCCCCCCTCACAACTAAGCTATTTTCGTTCAGTGTTGAGGAGTTAGTTTCCGAACACTACATATTGTGCCTTTCCTATTGTCCAGCGTTGTTTGGATGGTAATTGGGTTTAGTTTGAGGTTTGGTACCAGTTTTTCGATCATTTTCCATATGTAGATTTTATATATATATATATATATATATATATATATATATATATATATAAGCAAACAACCACAGGGAAAAGGAAAAAGAAACACGAAATCCGAGCGCTTTCGTGATATATTCACATCTTTCGTGTTTCTTTTTCCTTTTCCTTGTGGTTGTTTGCTTATTAATAAGATCACGTGTTATTCTGTGATTTTACTGCATATATATATATATATATATCAGTCGAAACTCTGAGGAGAGCTCAAAATTTAATAAAATGTTGCTGTCATAATAAACCAACGCGGTAAAATGAAAAACAAAATTAAAAAATTCTAGAACCGTCAGAAAGCTACATTAACATGGGAAATAACCTTGCCTTCGCAAAAAAAAAAAAAAAAAAGCTACCCCCACCCCCCAACCCCGCAGAAGAAACGGATATAAAAATATACTTTGGATAAACGGAACCAAAATTCAGCTTTAAGGCAATTGTAGAAGAATGTTTGTAATGAGAACTACTCATAGGAAGTTCAACAAAGAAAAAGGAATGTGTCGCTACTACCGTTAAACTTGGAGGTGGATCTGTAATGATCTAGGGATGTGTATCTGCTAATGGAATGGTCTGAAAAGCTGTCATGCTTCCCAAAGGCATATTCAGATAAGAATAGTGTAATTAAAGTACAAAAATTAAACGTTAATCCCAACTATGATAATAAAAACCCACTCTAATAGACAGAGTTTATTTTCACAACAGTTTCGATGCTTACTGGCATCCTATTCTTTTTTCTGTATCCACCCGAAGAGGATGCCAGTGGGCATCGAAACTGTTGTGGAAATAAACTCTGTCTATTAGAGTGGGTTTTTATTATCATATTTTGACCTTCACATAGAAAAGTGAAGTGTTTTGCATTTGTTGATCTCAACATTGGGTAAACCAGTATAGATGTATATTTTATGTAATGTGTTAATTCTCAATAAAGATTATTATTATTATTATTATTATTTTTATTATTATTATTATTCACGCCCTGCACGCTGAACGACGCCTAAATTATACAGATGTTCTGCGAGCAAGGGCGGATTGAGCGGTCGGGCAGTCGGGTATGGACCGAGAGTCCGGGCCATTAGGGGCCCCGGCGGCCCCGGCACGCAGTCATCATAAAACAGTGAGAGTGTTCTCAATTGGATCAAGTGTCTAATCGAACTGTAATATAAAAAAATCGGATTTCAAGGGCCCCAGGACCTCATTATGCCCGAGAGCCCAGGTTGGTGTCAGTCCGCCCCTGTCTGCGGGTATGAATGAGAGAAGGGTATGGCTATACAAATTATTGATTATATGATCTTGTTTTGCGCACATTTAATTTATAACAAATTATTTCTATGTAAATATTTATTTCCTAAATTTTTTTTTCTATTCACCCTGTATACTCTATAGAAAATTAACACTTTCATTGAATGCTGAAGTGTCCTCATACTTCTAACCAGTAATATATAAATAAGCGTGTGTGTGTGTGTGTGTGTGTGTGTGAGTGTTAAAATTTTTGGGATGTTTAAATTAAGATATATATATATATATATATATATATATATATATATATATATATATATATATATATATATATATAAACTGTACCTTCTCTTATCTTCAACAGAAAATATGCAACGCGATTTTCTTTTTCCTTTTCCATCAATATATCTACAGATCTACAGAAGCTAAGGCTAACAAAGACCCTAAGATCCACTCTAAGGCTAGCCCGAGAGAAAGGAAAGAGTAGGGGGTTAAGAGAAGAGAAGAGGATAAGGGGTTAAGTAAGGAGCAACACCTATCATTCGTGGGTTAACATTCATTCAGAAAAAGGGGAAAAAAGTCTCACCATCATCATCCGCCGATGAGCCAAGGGCGAATAGTGTACATCTACGTTTCAGCAAAACATTGATTGCTGAATGAAACATAAAGTTACTCTTTCAATGAAAAGAAAGTAAAATTGGTGTTTGTTATACAAACTATATCAATAAGTGATGAGAAAAATAATATACTTTTGGTGCTTAGGAAAAACGTGTTTTGAGAATGACCACAGTTTGTCAGTTAGTTGAACAGAATAAAATGTCTCTCTCTCTCTCTCTCTCTCTCTCTCTCTCTCTCTCTCTCTCTCTCTCTCTCTCTCTCTCTCTCTCTCCTCTCTCTCTCTCTCTCTTTATTATCTATCTATCTATCTATCTCTCTCTCTCTCTCTCTCTCTCTCTCTCTCTCTCTCTCACTCTCTCTCTCTCTCTCTCTCTCTCTATATATATATATATATATATATACAGTACAGGGCTATTCAAAGTGATTCACCTGATTTCAAATGAGAATATTTTTTAATGTTACAAATACAGAGTGATTTGTGATACATCAATCAAAAGAAAAACTGTCCAAATTTTGTCTCTCACCTCATAAATGCTCTATGTGACTTCCCCTAGTTACACGGGCAACGTCGACACGATAGTCGAATTCCTCCCATACTCGCTCCAGCATGTCCGTTGTCACTGACTCTACGGCAGTAACAATGCGAGTTCGGAGCTCATCCAAAGATGTGGGCAACGGTGGCACGTACACAGTATCCTTAACGTACCCCCAAAGGAAGAAGTCGCACGGTGTAAGATCCGGCGACCTAGGGGGCCAGCTGTGGAGCACCAAGTCATGGGGCCCACTGCGACCAATCCATTTTCACACTGACTGTTTGTTGCTAGGCTAGGCCACGGCGCGGTGACTTTGGAGCCCTCTGGCGGTAATCTTATAAAACTCGGAGATTTCCTCTTTCATGTGGTGTATGCCCAGTTGATGCACGGTTGATAGGTACGGAAGTATTCTCAGTTGAAATCGGATGAATCAGTTTGAATAGCCCTGTATATATATATATATATATATATATATATATATATATATATATATATATATATATATATATATATATATATATATACAGGGTGTTCGGAGAGTCACTGTGCACTTATATTTATTTAATAGCATACGATAGTATAACATTGCATATATGATAGAGGTTATGGATGGGACCATCAGAACGTATAAAAGGTGTTGAAAGTGATGTCCTTTAACAGCAATACAGACCTGGACCCGTCTTATTTTATTTTGAAACACCTTTGTCAGTTCTTCTTTTGAAATGGACCTTATGTACGCAGTTATTGCAGTTTTCAGGTCATCAAGCGTGAGTGGACGATCGCGATTATATAAGTGCACAGTGACTTTCCGAACACCCTGTATATATATATAATATATATATTATATATATATATATATATATATATATATATATGATGAATAAACCACGAAGGAAAAAGAAACACAAAGGGGTGCTCAAGCGCTTTCGTCTAATGACATCCTCAGGAACACTGGAGTGAAGGACAGATCAGGGCAATATATAGGTTACAAAAATAAACAAACATACATACATATTCATATATATATACATATATATTATATATATATATACATACATATATATAGTAAGCATAGAAAAAATTGTGGGAGGAGCAAACATATATATGGAAGATTGACACTTATAGCACTTCAGCCGACATTCAATATAAATTCAAAAGGCTTGTTTATGAAACAGGTCACAAAAGAATAAAGAAATAAAAATAAATATAAATATAAATTGAGAAAAAATTAATTACAAAATAGTGTCTTAGTGATATATATATGATACAGCCTAAAAAACTATAAAGAAATAAACCAGCAAATAAAAAAAACACAATATATATACATACATATATATATATATGCACTTTGGCCGACCTTCAATATAAATTCAAATGGCTTGTTTATGGAACAGGTCACAAAAGAATAAAGAAATAAAAATAATTATAAATATAAAAAGTGCCATAGTGATATATGTGTCCCAGCCAAAAAAAAAAAAATAAAGAAATAAACCAATAAAAAAAAAAAATTAAAAAATAATAATAATAAATTGAAAGATAAATTTTAAGAGAGGCACACCAATTTATAAGGGAAAAATTACCACAGGTCTTTTTTGCTGTATGCGTGTATGTGTATGTATGTATGTGTATGTGAGTTTGTTTGTGGTCATTGCAGTTAAATGTGTGTGTATGTATATGTGTGTATATGTATGTATGTATGTGTGTATATGTATGTTTGTATGTATGTGTATATATATGTGTATGTACCTTACCTTACCACCTCACAAATGTTCTGCGTGATGATTTCTCATTTCGCGAAGGTCAAGTTTGTATGTGTATATATATATATGTGTGTGTGTGTGTGCGTTTTTATATATGTGTGTATATGTATATATATTTTGGTTATGCGGTTATACATGTGTAGATGTATTATTTGTAATTTTTTCAATTTATATTTATTTTTATTTCTTTATTCGTTTGCGACCTACCGTTTTTTCAGACAATAATTATAAAAACAAATCTTGGGTTATTTTTTCCCTTATGCATATATATATATATATATATATATATATATATATATATATTCTGTATATATTGCGTTTATATTTCGTATATATACCGTATATATGTTGTATATATTTTTATGGTTCTTTATATATCATCTAGGCATCATTTTGTTTTCCAATTTATATTTACTTGTACTTTTTTATTCGTTTGTGACTATAATATGCATGATTCAGACAATAACTAAAAGACCTGTGGTAATTTTTCCCTTATAAATTGGTGTGCCTCTCTTAAAATTTATCTTTCAATTTATTATTATTATTTTTTAATTTTTTTTTTTTATTGGTTTATTTCTTTATTTTTTTTTTTGGCTGGGACACATATATCACTATGGCACTTTTTATATTTATAATTATTTTTATTTCTTTATTCTTTTGTGACCTGTTCCATAAACAAGCCATTTGAATTTATATTGAAGGTCGGCCAAAGTGCATATATATATATATGTATGTATATATATTTGTGGTTTTTTTTATTTGCTGGTTTATTTCTTTATAGTTTTTTAGGCTGTATCATATATATATCACTAAGACACTATTTTGTAATTAATTTTTTCTCAATTTATATTTATATTTATTTTTATTTCTTTATTCTTTTGTGACCTGTTTCATAAACAAGCCTTTTGAATTTATATTGAATGTCGGCTGAAGTGCTATAAGTGTCAATCTTCCATATAAATGTTTGCTCCTCCCACAATTTTTTCTATGCTTACTATATATATGTATATGTATATATATATATATATATATATGTATATATATATATGAATATGTATGTATGTTTGTTTATTTTTGTAACCTATATATTGCCCTGATCTGTCCTTTCACTCCAGTGTTCCTGAGGATGTCATTAGACGAAAGCGCTTGAGCACCCCTTTGTGTTTCTTTTTCCTTCGTGGTTTATTCATCATAAATATTTTTCACGTGTCACTTTCGTGAAATAATTTTTCATATATATATATATACGACGGCCACTCAATGTATTTTGCCTCACCTTCTTTTTCCTTTGTAAATTTCCTTGTAAGTTCCAGAAATTTTGTATACAAGTAGTTACATACCTTTTTTACAAGTTTTTATTTTTCCACATAGTCTGCACCGGCTTTCCTCCACATCGAAACAAGGGCCTTTATTCTTTGCTGGTAAAAGTCCGCTGGGTTCCGCTGGAGCCACCTTTTAACCTCCTCAACAACCTCATCATCACTCTGAAACTTTCTTCTACGAATAGCATCCTTCATTGGCCCAAACAAATGGAAGTCTGAAGATGCCAGATCCGGGCTGTATGGAGTGGGGTAACACAGTCAAACGCATTTTTGTGATGGCCTCTTTTGTTTGCAAACTGTTGTGTGGTCTTGCGTTATCGTGCAAAAAAGGGACTCTTCCAGTTTTCTCTCCGGTCGAACTTGCTTTATACGTCTCTGGAGTCTCTGTAGGGTAGCAATATATGCCTCTGAGTTCATTGTTTATCCTTTCTTCATAATGTCCACGAGAATCACCACTTTCATGTCCCAGAAGATGGTGGCCATAACTTTTCCTGCAGAGGGAGCCATTTTGAACTTTTTCTTGCTTGGGGAGTCTGGTTTGATGCCACTCCATGGATTGACATTTTGTTTCAGGTTCAAAGTGGTGTACCCAAGTCTTATCCCCAGTCACAATTCATTTAAGGAAGTCATCCCCTTCTGTCTCGTATCGAACCAACAACTCAGAAGCAATTTCTTTACTTTGGGCTTTGTGATCTTCAGTCAATTTGCGAGGAACAAACCGTGAACACACTTTTGGGTATCCCAGTTGCTGAATTATCGTATTCACACTTCCTTCACTTATTCCTAGCTCCAGCGATAGCTCCTTGTATGTGACGCGCCGTTTGATCAAATGATGCTGTTAGCACGTTGCACAGTGTGAGATGTTACAGCCGATGCCGGTCGACCACTGCGCGGCTCATCATCGAGGCTGGCTCTCGCTCTCTCCGATGATCTCACACGTTTAGACCAGCGTCCAACTGTGCTTCGATCCGATCAACAACAGCATCTCCGTAAACGTTTTGTAGACGTTTGTGAATATTTCCAACTGTTTCCTTCTCTGCGGTTAAAAACTCGATAACAGCTCTCTGTTTACGACGCACATCACTGTCAGACGCCATTTTCGAAACTGCGTTAACCATCGGTTTTATACAAGGAGGGGAGGTTCAAACTGGAAAAATTCGGATATGTGAAGCGCAGAAAGTTCAAACTTACGGCCCAAAAGATATTTCAGCCCCATGACCTATTATTTAGCTATGAAAAAAGGGTGGGGCAAAATATATTGAGTGCCCTAGTATATATATCGTATAGTTAATTTGTGGGATGGATTGCCAGCTAGCAAAGTTCAAAGTAATTCGGCCGATCTCTTTGAAAAGAGACCACATGCTTATCTTACATTAAACCCCCAGTTGGAAGCATTTGTTAGCGCGTAGAAATATTGCAGAATTTTCATTTGGATTTCCTCCTCTGTATTTTTTATTTTTCATTTTAACTTTAAATTTCTTTCCTACCTCTCAACCTCTTTTCTTTGCTTTGCTTTAAAACTTTTACTTGTCTTTAAATTTTCTTACATTTTTAACCTTACTTCTTAAACAGAGAGCCTCGGAGGGACCAGCCGTTCTTTGGTTTAATGAACCTTTGGTTAGCTTCCGCCCGAATTGTTCATTCTGACGAAAGTCAAGCTTTTCACTCCACCTTAGACCTACAGTTTAACGTGGAATCCGAACCACGCCCCATCAGCAGCCCAGCGTCTTAACCACTAGGCCACCTAGGGTACCCATTTATCTACCAACCACTTTCTTTATTGTGTGGAAGGATGAACAGCTGGGTTTTGCTGCGCGCCGGCTGCCGTCGGGTCTCGAACCCGGGGCCGATGGATTCGTAGTCAGCGACGCTAACCACTACACCACCGAGGCATATATATATATATATATATATATTATATATATATTATATATATTACTGTATATATATATATATATATATATATATATATATATATATATATATATATATACTGTATATATATATTTATATTTTATTTATCACGTAAATAAGCTCAAAGCCAGAAATCACATGGGGTTAAATCAGGTGATCTGGATGGCCACTCGATGGGATCTCGCCGCCCAGGCCATCTTCCTTCAAAGCTGTTATCCAGAATTTCATGGGCAGCTGCAGAGTAATGTGGCAGCGCTCAATCATGTTCATAAAGCCAATTCCTGCCAACGCCATCATTAGACTATGGCAAAACTTTGTTTCTCAATACCTGGCAATAGCGTTTTCCATCCATCGTATCTCTCGGTATGTCAAAGGAAACGAGCCCTAAATTACCAAACTGTTAATGTAGCCGTTTTAACGGGTTTACCCAATCGTATTTTAGGATTTTTTCCACCCAATAGTAAACGTTGTGTTTGTTTCTTTTACTCGTTAAACTGAAGACACATTCTTCTGAAAATTTGATCTTTCCAAGGAAATCTGGATCACTGTTCAACTTTTGTCCCATTGTTTCAGCAAACTGCAGCCGTCTATCAGAATCAGCGTCGTATACAAGCTGAGAGTAAATGGGTTTGTAATCGTGGTACCACTGTGATTTCAATAATTTTGCACTGAAAATTTGGAAACACCCAATTCCTGTGCAACTTTTCTTGTTGAAGTTGTTGGATCGACTTCAAAACTGGCGAGGACATTTTCTTTGTTGTTGTCTCCTGTCGCCGTTACTGACCTTCCGCTTCTTGGAAGGCCAGTTTGAGCTTCCAGTAACGAAGAATGGTTGCATTTGGTGGTGATTTATCATAGTTTTCTTGAAATAGACGCAAACGTTCTTCACAATTATTATAAGAAATAGCTTACGATACAAGATACACTTTTTCTTCATTGCTGTATTCCATCCTTACTGATATGACGGTGACTGTGGCTAGGGCCTAGGGCTTTCCTGTTCTAGCCTAGGGTCATTCCTGGCTTGTATGGTTACTTTGAAAAGTGTCGCATACACTGCAGTGATATCAGTGGAATTTATTTATTATTACTAAATTATTTGTATGTATAAAATCCTTAAAGTCTTTGCTTCCACCCTGTATATTACCTGTCCGGACCAGTCGGTACCGCTGTTTTAGCCAAATTAATTATTTATTTTAATATGTAATATAAATAACGCTCGAATAACACATTTGTGGCAAAATTTGTGACTTAACTGCATAAAATAATCATATTTGGATTCTGAAATTATATATATATATATATATGCTGCAAACCCACAAGGAAAAAGAAAAACGATTCCAAGGCCTTTCGTGTATTCAAAGCTACACCTCGTCAGGGAATGACGAGGTGTAGCTTTGAATACACGAAAGGCCTTGGAATCGTTTTTCTTTTTCCTTGTGAGTTTGCAGCATTCATTCATTTCACGTGTTTTATTGTGAAATTCATCCCATATATATATATATATATATATATTATATACACCAGTGGCAGAGCTTGCCTCTCACAGGCCCAGGTGCAAAAATTATGCATAGGCCCCCTATTCCATATATATACAGGGTGTCCCAGAATTAACTATCTATTTCAATGAAATCGGACAAATTTTTTAAAAACACACTTTTATTTATGTTTATCATGTTTAATGTGTTAAAAATGTATAAATTTCTAAATTTTTTTCATAATTTTATTTTCATAATTTTTTCATAGTTTTTCATAGTTTTATTTTTAGAATGGCAAAGAGACTCTCCAAAATTTAACGTGTGGCTTGGAATGACCAAATCCAAAATTTATGGCCCATTCTTCTTTGCGGTAGCAACTGTAACAGGTACCGTCTACCTTGATATGCTTCAGCAGTTTCTCGAACCACAGCTTCTTGATGATGGCATTCTTGATAATGTTGTGTTTCAACAAGATGGAGCACCATGTCATTATGCTCTAATTGTTCGAGAATACCTCAACAGACGCCTTCCGAATCGGTGGATTGGACGTGGAGGACCTCGACCTTGGCCTCCGCGTTCTCCGGATTTGACACCCCTGGATTTCTTTGCATGGGGTTTCATAAAAACAAAGGTTTATCGCCAAAAGATCAATAGTTTAGCTGAACTTAAAGAACGCATCCAGTTGGCAGTGCGGGAGATAACACCTGAAATGCTTCAAAATGTGTTTCGCAGCGCTGAGGATAGATTTGAAATTTGCAGAGATACAGACGGTGCACATGTTGAAACTTCTCAATAAAGTTTTGACTTATGATTTATAAATCTATTTGTTTTTGTATCATAATTTAGTAATAAACACAAAATTATGTCAGTTTTTATTAAATTTGTCAGATTTCATTGAAATAGATAGTTAATTCTGGGACACCCTGTATATATTATATACACACACACAGTATGTCGCCGTATAAATGTGCTTAATAGTAGTATGGACATGGAATTGTACACACGAAAGACATTTTCATATAAATCATTAGTTAATATACACGAGTCTACTCTACTTACCTATGTAAAATCCATTTTGCACGTCTTTCTTTCAGCAGATTCATCTATAATGTTTTGTAGGTTTAATTTGCGTGCTCTGTTGTTTTCAATGGACAATAATGCCAGGTTCCGCAGTCGTTCTTATCTCATTGTACTTCGTAGATAATTTTTGATAAGTTTTAATTTAAAGATCGCTCCGCATTTGCTACTGTTACTGATATTGTCAGAAATAATGCTATTACGGTGTAAACATCGATAAAGCATGATGTTAATAAAGTGTTGTTAACTATGAGCATATTTGCCAAGTCTCTAACCATTGATTTCTTTGCAATGTCATTTTTAAAATATGATCGGAAAGAAAGGAGTTGCCCAGGGAAGGATGACGATATGTCGTCCTTGTAACAACGACGTAACTGATCAGCTTCATCGTACAGCTACTTGTCAGTAAATGCAGTAAGAGAGGCAGGCAGGATGCGAATGAATCGTTCAGATACATGGTTTAAGCTCTGGAAACGATGTCTTAATTGGACACAAATCATGTCAATACATTTTACAAAAAAACATTTACTTTAAAGTATTCTTCTGCGTTCGTTAAACGCATTCAGAACATAACTCATAAAAATGTCGTTTGATATATATATACTCTACTGCATTTAACTGCAATGACCACGCAGTATATAAATGAATAGAAACGACATAAGTATTAAGGAACGTTTCTGCACACGAGGAAGAGAAATCACGAATAAATGAAAAATGAGGCGAACCGCCCGGGAATCGAACCCAGGGCCTTCCAATTGCCGGTTGGATGCGCTACCATTACACTACGGACCTCGATCATTCACAAATCGAAATTCTCCTACATAGGGCAGAAACCAATGCCCTGAGAGGCAGAGCTGGGCACTTGCGGCATATTTTGCGGTACTGCGGTACTATCGCAAACCGCAAACCGGCACCGCATAACGCAGTACCGCAAAGGATCGCTGAAAGTACCGCAGTACCGCTACCGCATTCAAATTTCCGCGTACCGGTTTGGTACCGGTTTGGTAGTACGGTAGTACCGCAGTACCGCAGTACCGAAAAATATGCCGCAAGTGCCCAGCTCTGCTGAGAGGGAACCCTCGCAAATCGTGAATATGTGCATTTAACTGCAATGACCACGCAGTATATAAATGAATAGAAACGACATAAGTATTAAGGAACGTTTCTGCACACGAGGAAGAGAAATCACGAATAAATGAAAAATGAGGCGAACCGCCCGGGAATCGAACCCAGGGCCTTCCAATTGCCGGTTGGATGCGCTACCATTACACTACGGACCTCGATCATTCACAAATCGAAATTCTCCTACATAGGGCAGAAACCAATGCCCTGAGAGGGCACCCTCGCAAATCGTGAATATGTGCATTTAACTGCAATGACCACGCAGTATATAAATGAATAGAAACGACATAAGTATTAAGGAACGTTTCTGCACACGAGGAAGAGAAATCACGAATAAATGGTCATTGCAGTTAAATGCACATATTCACGATTTGCGAGGGTGCCCTCTCAGGGCATTGGTTTCTGCCCTATGTAGGAGAATTTCGATTTGTGAATGATCGAGGTCCGTAGTGTAATGGTAGCGCATCCAACCGGCAATTGGAAGGCCCTGGGTTCGATTCCCTGGCGGTTCGCCTCATTTTTCATTTATTCGTGATTTCTCTTCCTCGTGTGCAGAAACGTTCCTTAATACTTATGTCGTTTCTATTCATTTATATACTGCGTGGTCATTGCAGTTAAATGCACATATTCACGATTTGCGAGGGTGCCCTCTCAGGGCATTGGTTTCTGCCCTATGTAGGAGAATTTCGATTTGTGAATGATCGAGGTCCGTAGTGTAATGGTAGCGCATCCAACCGGCAATTGGAAGGCCCTGGGTTCGATTCCCGGGCAGTTCGCCTCATTTTTCATTTATTCGTGATTTCTCTTCCTCGTGTGCAGAAACGTTCCTTAATACTTATGTCGTTTCTATTCACACATATATATATATATATACAGAGTGTCCCAAAACAACGTATACATTTAAAAAAAACTTATAACAGGCGAACCCACTAACGGATTCAGATGATTTTTATTTCTTTTTATAGGTAAAATATACAACTTCGAAATAATAGATAGTTTAATTTGTTTTAAACACGTAATTGTTCGAAATGTCGACCATTGACATCAATGCACCACTGCGCTCTTTGATTCACTGATTGGCAGACTTCAACAAAAATGTTTGTAGGGATATTTCTACACGCTTCTTCAACTGTGCTCTTTAGTTGTTCAAGTGATGTAGGTCTTCTACTGTATACTTCATTTTTCAAATGACCCCATAAAAAAAAGTCAAGTGGGTTCAAATCTGGTGAACGTGGTGGATACTCGATACTACCTCGTCGTCCGATCCACCGATAATGAAATGTTTCATCAAGGTAGTTCCTGACATCCTGATGGTAATGAGGAGGTGCTCCATCTTGTTGAAAGTAAATGTCCTCATCTCCGTATAGCTGTCGAATTGCAGGAAAACCTTTTCCCCGAAGCATGTTGAGGTAGCTATGGCCGGTAACTGTACCATCGAAAAAGAATGGACCAACCAAACCTTTGGAAGAAAAACCACACCAGACAGTTATACCCGGTAAATTTACATGTCGTTCCACATAAATGTGTGGATTTTCTTGTGACCAGTATGTGCAATTATGACGATTAATTATACCATTCAACTTAAATGTAGCCTCATCAGACCACACAATTTTGTCCGCAAATTGGCCATCTTCTGTGTTTTTTACTCGAAACCATTCGCAAAACTGGATTCTGCGATCCGGATCATCCTCATTCAAGGCATGTAATAATCTCGGGATGTAATATTTCCATTTAGCATTCTTCAGAATTCTGTGGACACTTGTCTTACTTTTCCCTGTTTCACGAGCACATTGTCTCACAGATTTTCTTGGTGATCGGTTGAATACCTGTAGCACTTCATCAGAAGTGTTAGCATCTGTTGATGTCTTTGGACGCCCAGTCGCTTGCTTGTACACATCATGCACAGTACCGTATACTTCAAATTTCTCACAGATACGTGAAATGGTAAGTCGAGTTGGAGGATTAGTTCCAAAATTCTCTCTCCACTGTTGTTGAACCTTTGATATCTTCTCAACTTTAAAATACGACTTTAGTATCCATTTTCGTTGCTCAAATGATAAGCGCACACTTCCATTTTCCATGTTTACTGTAGGCAGGCAAGGCTATTACTAATTTCGATTTTGTATCTCCTTAGGCTAGCCAAGGCTGTTAACAATTTCGCTTTTGTATCTCCTTAGGCTATAGGCTATAAAAAGAAATAAAAATCATCTGAATCTGTTAGTGGGTTCTCCTGTTATAAATTTTTAAAAAATGTATACGTTGTTTTGGGACACTCTGTATATATATATACTGTAATTTGTATTGATCGTCTTTCGTGTATTTGATTTACATTTTTGGCACAATTGTAATTTGTTTGAATAACTCTTCAGATTAATTTTACTGGGTTCTGGGAGTGGGCCTCTAAGACGTTTGGGCCCCAGTGCTTTGTACCGGCTGCACCGGCGGTAAATCCGCCCCTGACATACACCTTGGTTAACGTTGGTTTTGCTTCCGCCTAAATTGTTGTTCATTCTGATGAAGGTCAAGTTTATTGGTTCACCACGTGGAATCCGAACCACGACCCACCACGGGTGGTTAGAAATTACAAAGTCCTTGTCCAGACTCGATTTTACGACCTCGCGATCAGCAGCCCAGTGTATTAACCACTAGGCTACCCATTTATTTACCAGCCAATTTTTATTGCGTGGAGGCATGAACAGCTGAGTTAGCTGCGCACCTCCTGCCATCACTGGGAATCGAACCCGGAGCCGATGGATTCGTAGTCAGCGATGCTAACTACTACACCACCAAGGCGCATATATATATATATATATATATATATATATATATATACACACACCGGGTGTGTATAAAGTAACGCAAGTGACGAGACAAATCCGATTTGAATTATATTAACGCAAGTGAACATGGACAAGTAATACTTATTACATGTACGTATTTTATAACAGCTGTATATTCGATAGTATACAGACTGAAATAATTGCTGTTTACAAGTTAAAAAACAGGTTGAAACTAGTTTAAACCAGTTTCAATCGGACTTGTCGCTTCACTTGCGTTCGTTTATACACCCCTTTTCTCTCTCTCTCTCTCTCTCTCTCTCTCTCTCTCTCTCTCTATATATATATATATATATATATATATATATATATACAGTAAACCCTCATTATTTGCAGTAGATGCGTTCCACTCGCGCCGCGAATAAGGGAAATCCGCAAATACGCCATACTCCATTGATTTTGTGCCTAATGTACAGGAAGGTGGTTTATATCCTTGCCTTTTAGTGCTCGCGGGCGGGCTGCCTTATGAATTAAGCCAGGCTTCACCATGTGACCTGCAGCATTGGCACAAAAGAGAAGAGTTACACGATCTTTTGCGTCTTTGAATCCCGATGCATGACGCTCCTCCTGACTAATGTAAGTGCGTGATGGCAATTTCTTCCAAAAAAGGGCAGTCTCATCGGCGTTAAAGACCTGTTCAGTAGGGTGGATCGATTTTACATTTTTTTCTATTTCCATATTCTAATAGAGACAAACACTTGCGCATGCATGAGAAAATAGCCTCTGCAAAATCTTAGCTTAGTAGGTAATCATCTTCTGCCCCCGGCAGAGCGATGAAAATCATATTTTAGTAGTCAAAAACATATTTTAAACCCTAGCCTAGAGTCATAAAATTTTGCGTGTGTGTTATTTCATGCCTAAGCAACGATATAAATGCTATGGGAAATATATAAATGCATTATTTAAGACAAAGAGCCGATCTGAAAATATGTATATTATACATATTTTCAGATCGGCTCTTTGTCTTAAATAATGCATTTATATATTTCCCATAGCATTTATATCGTTGCTTAGGCATGAAATAACACACGCAAAATTTTATGACTCTAGGCTAGGGTTTAAAAATACGTTTTTGACTACTAAAATATGATTTTCATCGCTCTACCGGGGGCAGAAGATGATTACCTATTAAGCTACGATTTTGCAGAGGCTATTTTCTCATGCATGCGCAAGTTTTTGCCTCTATTAGAATATGGAAATCGAAAAAAATGTAAAATCGATCCACCCTACTGTTCAGGCTTATACCCCTGAAATCTTGACATTGTGCGGCGAAAAACGTTTTTTGAATCTTTCAAACCAGCCTTTACTAGCTACAAAGCTTGATTCGGGAGTGGTGCTCGTTCCTTCTCCTCCGTCGGCGGCCTTGAAGCAGTGACCGCGAATAATTGAAGCCGCGAATAGCGAGGGTTTACTGTATATATATATATATATATATATATATATATATATATATATATATATATATATATATATATATATATACAGTATATACATGTTACACACAGACCGTGCATGGAACAAGGAACTTTTCTGGGAAAATTAAATCTACTATAATCTGAGCAATAATGGTCAATGACGAATACTATAGTTTTCTTTTTCATGATGGAAGCCGAAGTGGGCAGCGGGTCACTACCTACTTAGCAGATAGCTGGTGAGGGAAGCTATATTTTGGGGCCTCTTTGCTAGTGATCCGTTGCCCACGTTGGGCTTCTATCATGAAAAAGAAACACTATAGTGTAGTATTTGTCATTCATCATTACTTATTCAGACTATAGTGGATTTAATTTTCCCAGAAGAGTCCCTTGTTCCATGCACAGTCTGTGTGTAACATAAAAGTTTCTCAGGGACCATTCTGGGTTGTATTATATATATATATATATATATATATATATATAATATATATATATATATATTATATATATATATATATATATATATATATATATATATACAAACACGAACATTCAGTTTTCAGTTCATGTATTCACATTAAAATTTTTCTTTCTAAATTGCAGTAAATTGGCTGTCACAAACTTGAAGGAAGCCATGGAAAAAGTTGGAAAAAGGTGGAACTTAAGCGATTTTGAACAGCTCTCCACAGCAGCTTCAATGGATAACGAGCCATCCCATAATCTGGAAGAAGAGTTTACACTTCAGCAATTAATAGAACTTGAACGAATCCTTTGGACGAGACTGAAGGATCCCTCAGCGGTCAACAGGACTTTGATTGCTCTTCTTACAAATGGAACGATAGAAGATTTTATGCAGGAGGTAATAATAATCGGATTTGTTGTATTAATCCTATACGAATATAATACTGAAAAGCCTGGTTCAAGACAGTACCATATGAACCGGGTGTACCTGGCTATGTGCGGTGGAAAGCACAAAAGAGCAACTCGTTCCTCTACCAAGCCAGGCCTGGAGGTGGGGCCACCAGCTAGACCCTCGTGTGAAAAGAGACCAACACACGGAATTTAAACGAGGTTAACGAGGTATATATATATATATATATATATATATATATATATATATATATATATATGTTACAGTCAAAGAGTGTAACCAACCATTTCGCGTAATGGCTCAAACTTTTAGTCATTTCGCGAAATGGCTGTTTCACTTGGTCATTTCTCGAAATGACTAAAATTTTCAGCCATTGCGCGAAATGGCTGAAATTCCACCGTGGTCATTTTGTACAAGATCATTTTCCTGGTTAGATCAACTGTATGCCCGGTTAGGTCAACTGTATGCGCTTGGCAACTGGTTAGGTTAAGTTGTGTTATTTTCGTTAGTTTTAACGAAAATAACCGACTCAACCTAACCAGTTGTCAAGGGCATACAGTTGACCTAACCGGGTCTTCAATGGCGGACATCGGAATAACATTGAAGGCCCGGTTAGTATTTGAAAACCTCTATATTGAAAATTCAAATTTAAATGTGTATTTGAAGAGTGTTTCTCACTTATTTGAACAAACCTGTGGATGTATGTATGTTTTAGCAGATTTAGTTAGTTAAATAAAGGTTTCCAATTTTATTGTGATGTTTGTTATTTCTATGAATTCATGACAAAAGTCATTTTAGCCATTTCACGAAATGACCAAGGTGGAATTTCAGCCATTTCGCGTAATGGATGAAGATTTTAGTAATTTCGTGAAATGACCAAGTGAAACAGCCATTTCGCGAAATGGCTGGCTACACACTTTGACTGTAACATATATATATATATATATATATATATATATATATATATATATATATGCTGCAAACCCACAAGGAAAAAGAAAAACGATTCCAAGGCCTTTCGTGACGAGGTGTAGCTTTGAATACACGAAAGGCCTTGGAATCGTTTTTCTTTTTCCTTGTGGGTTTGCAGCATTCATTCATTTCACGTGTTTTATTGTGAAATTCATCCCATATATATATATATATATATATATATATATATATATATATATATATAAGCTTTTCCATACTCAGTAAAATAATTATTTCGAGATCACTACCATTTATACAGGGTGATTCACTCGCTGCTAACCACAGCGGATATATTAGCGATACTCTGGGGCAACCAGCGAATGAATCACCCTATGCAGCAGTATATTTATTATTTCACATGCAATATGTAAAAATGAGTGGGTTGGACTTAATGAAGACGCGTATTATTTTCACCCAATCATATGGCCTCAAATCTCCCACCACTCAGCATCCAAAATTTCAATGAACTTTCGACATATACTGGACATGCTGTACATATCATGCATCGCCATATAAAGACGCAGACGAACTTTCCTCCCAAATCGTACATCAACAGAGAAAATAACTAAAAATAAGTGTCAAAAGCAACACAGCTCATGAGTCAAAAAGACACGTTTGTCTCTGTTCAAAACCTTTAGGCTGCCTAAAGCCCCAAACTCTCTAAATAACTATTTACAAAATTTCATAGTCCTGGTTTTCTTTGACTTAATTAACTGTTAAAAAGGCTATTAAGAACAGGTCATGTGAGGCATGACAACTTTTATCATCTATCATTTACTGTTATGGTAAATGTCAAATTAATCAACTGATGAAATTTAAATTTTTACAAACATCTTCTGTCATATATACATATGGAGGAGATTGTAAACACCAATCGACCAAGGAAATACCCCGGCGGGGACATCAGGCAATAGACAGAGAGACAGAGAGTGCTGTCCTCCTTAGCTGATCTTTTTCCATGTCTCATCTACCCTGGAGCAGTCTAGCATGCTCTCAAATACACACTTCTCCCTCTTTTCCTCGTTAGGGACGACTGACAGCAACCTCTTTTCTGTACCATCCTACTTTCTCTATACTCAATGTCGTTCCAGAGGTGAATGTTGCGTATGTGTACGCAACGACCTTGCTTGATCTCGTATTCCCGAACTTGAAACTTCCAAATTATAAACCTCTGGCTACAGCTTAATTACCAATCTCAAACTCAATATATCTGCGCTGTCTACCTTTCTCCTAATTCTACTGACATTCCAAGATTCTTTGACTCCCTCACTTCCAAAGTGGAATAGCTCACTTTCTTTTCGCTGAAATCTCCATTTTAGGAGATTTCAATGTTCACCACCACCTTTGGCATTCCTCCCATTTCAGTGACATCCCTGGTGAACTAGCTTCTCTATCGTAAACGACCTAGAGCAGATTGTACAGCACCTTTCTCGCATCCCCGATCGCCTTGGAGATAGACTCAATATTCTGTATTTATTTCTCACCATTCATTCTTCTTCTTACGCTGTAAAACTTTTTTCTCCGTTGGGTTCCTCTCACAATATTATATGTATTTCCTGTCCCATCGCTTCAGTTAGGAGCCGCCGAGTGGGAGGCCCTTAGGCAGTACTTCTTTGAATTCCTATGGAATGATTACTACTTCCGTAGTGCGCCGAGTGCGCCGAGTGCGCCGAGCAAATCACGGAGGTGATTCTCTCGAACATTCCATATTCTTTTACTACTACTAAAGCAATAAAACATAAAACCTTAGTTTAACTTTGCTTGAGTAGTATTCACGCATCGAAACCGAGGGGGTAGGTGGGGATGGGGAAAGTGCCAGTGTGAAGAGGAGAAAAGAGAGGAACTGCTGGAAATGAGAAATCAAGGTTGTACATTTGGCGCACCTGACTTCTGATCTTTCTGCTATCTCTGATTAGAGCAGAGAAAAACCTCGTGGCAATGCCTCATAAACTCGGTTTCTTCTTCTGTCTGCTTGTCAGTCTTCCGCAAGACTATCACTTATCTTCAAACTGCACAGCTCAATCCTTTCTCTTCTCTTTACATTCTCGGTGTTTCCTCTTTTCGGATTCACGGAAATTTCATCGCCGCAATTTCATCGCCAGAAATCTCATCGCCGGAAATTTTATCGCCGGGAAATTACATTCGTAAAGAATTTTAATCGCTAGGAATTTTGATCGCAAGGAAAATACATCGCCACGCCACCTAACCTAACCTAACCTAACCTAACCTTTCTCCCATCTTATCTTCTTAAAACAGGCACCTGCATGCTAAAACTAACCATTTTAATCTGGTAACCTTTCTCCCATCTTAGCTTCTTGAAACAGTCACCTGCATTTACGTCAAAAAGGGCCAAAATGAGACACTTAATCATAATCTTATAATTCAGCCCATGATCATTTAAAGCTTCGCATGTATAACTTATATATATGTTTACAATTAACAATTCCTAGCGATGAAAATTCTTGGCGATGAAATTTCCTGGCGATGAAATTCTTGGAGATGAAATTGTCGCGATAAAATTTGGGGCAATGAAATTGCGGCGATGAAATTTCTGGACACGCTCTTTTCGTGATCTTTCCAGGAAAGTTCACATATACTCTCTTTCTAAAACAGCTTCTAAGAGTTTAGGGGTGTTGTATCGGGTTCGCGGTTTCTTTACTCCCACTTAGTTACTGTCTTTGTATAGGGGTTTTCTCAACCCCTGTATACAGTATGCTTCTCATGTATTGGGTGGCTCAACCCACACAGCTCTACTTGATCGGATGGAATGAATGACTTTTCGTCTCATCAATTCCCCGCCTCTTACTGATTGTCTTCAAACCGTCTCTCTTGGTCCCAATGTTGTCTTACTCTCTTTTTACTATCGCTATTATAACGGACATTGCTCTTCTGAACTCTCTAACTACATGCCTCTTCCTTTAATGAGAGCTTACAGACTTTCGATACATTCTCATTCCTTTTCAATCTTTCATGTACCCAACCGGTCAACTCTGGAACAATCTTCCTCAATCCCTCTTTCCCCCTGTTTATGACCTCCCATTTTTCAAATGCAGTGTGTTCAGACATCTTGAAAACTCTGGACTTAGATTTCGGCTCTCTCCTTCTCCTTCTATGAGGGAGTAAGACATTTTTGCTAGCATTCGCTCTGGACAGAGCTGGGCACTTCCGCAAACCGCAAATTCTGCAATTGCGGAAGTATGTTTTTCGTTTGCGGATTTGCGTTTGCGGCAAAGTCATCGCAAATTAGTGAATTTGCGTTGCGGAACTAAGACCGCAAACGCAAATCTTTCTGCAAATTTCCGCAAATTTATTATTTAATTTATTTACTATTTACTTGTAGGAGGTGTTTTTGTTCAATATAATATATCAATATATGTAGTATTTTTATTTCTTCTACAATAGTGATTTATTGTAATAAATTATTTAGCCTTGTTTTTAATAAAAACAAGGCTAAAACATTAAACATTAAAAAGATATAAAAACTTTTTATACCTCTTTAATGTTTTGGATACTTTTTATAGTTAAAATTGCGATTGCGGAATTTGCGGTTTGCGGAAGTGTTTGCGGAAGTGCCCAGCACTGTAAAAATTGGAAATATGGTTTGCGTTTGCGGATTTGCGTTTGCGGCACAAAAAATGGCAAGCAGTTTGCGGATTTTCGGTTGCGGAAGGTAAGGTTTGAGTTTGCGGATTTGCGATTGCGGAAGTGATTTTGAGTTTGCGGTGCCCAGCTCTGGCTCTGGCCCCTCCTTCCTTCATAATATATATATGTATATATATATATATATATATATATATATATATATATATATATATATGATACACACAGACCGTGCATGGAACAAGGAACTCTTCTGGGATAATTAAATCCACTATAGTCCGAATAAGTAATGGTAAATGACAAATACCATAGTTTTTCTTTTTCATGATGCTAGCCCGACGTGGGCAACGGGTCACTCGCAAAGAGGTCCCATAAATATAGCTTCCCTCACCAGCTATCTGGGACCTCTTTGCGAGTGACCCGTTGCCCACGTCGGGCTAGCATCATGAAAAAGAAAAACTATGGTATTTGTCATTTACCATTACTTATTCGGACTATAGTGGATTTAATTATCCCAGAAGAGTTCCTTGTTCCATGCACGGTCTGTGTGTATCATAAAAAACTCAGGGGACCATTCTGAGTTCATTCCCATATATATATATATATATATATATATATATATACATACATTCAACTGCAAAGAACACGCAGTATAAATAACGTAAAGAACGACGCTTGTATAGGAGATATTCCGCGCAAGACGAGAGAGAGAGAACGGAACAAATGAAAAAATGAGGTAACCACCTGGGAATCGAACCCGGGATCTTCCGATTGCCGGTCAGACGCGATACCATTACACCATGGACCTCACTCTTCCAAAGAGTGAGGTCCATGGTGTAATGGTATCGCGTCTGACCGGCAATCGGAAGATCCCGGGTTCGATTCCCAGGTGGTTACCTCATTTTTTCATTTGTTCCGTTCTCTCTCTCTCGTCTTGCGCGGAATATCTCCTATACAAGCGTCGTTCTTTACGTTATATATATATATATATATATATATATATAACAATTTACCATAGTTTATTAATGTACTGTAATTCAGCAATAATTAAGTTTTTTATAATCCTCACTTTTCTTTCTAAAGATTTGAAATACGTTTACAACTTAGATGCTATTTGCATATTATAAATCGGAATCGATGGACTGGTTAAATCTGGAGTTTTAGAGAGAGTGGTGAGCGTTTTTGCCTTTTGCCTTTTGTTCTTCCCTTATTTCTCTTTCTGTTATGTGGACGCGTAGGAGTGAGTGGGTTTCTCTCCCTCGTCCTGCGGGTAGTGTTGACGTTACGTCGCTGGGACCTATTAGCTAAGTTTTAGGAGGCCTGCTGGCTTCTTTTTGGGGTTAGTAGGCCCCTAGGGGTCATGTTCCTAAACCTTAAGGAGAAGTTGCTCTCATCTACAGTAACCTGTTCTAGCAGGTTTGATTTATCCTGGGTATATTTTCTCTCTTCTTATACTCCTATTTATTTTCTTGGCTTTTTCCCCTCTGCTCTCCTTTTCAATTTTCTCATTTCTCTTCTTCACTTTTCTTGATTCTTATGGAGTCTATCTCCCCCCCCCCCCTCATTTTATAAAAGAATAACTACAGTGTAAATTGAATGATCGCCTTCTGGACCCCTTCCGCGGTTAGTAAGCCCCGGGATCCTTAAACCTACAAAGAGAGCTTGCTTTCATCTCGAGTAATCTAGCCGAGCACCCCTAGTTGAATACGAGCATTTCTTCTCTCGTTCGCTCCCATTTCTTTTCTTCGCTTTCCCTCCTCTTTCCACCTTCAACGTTTTATTTAATTTCGTTTTTATTGGTTTTATGGAAAGTATAAAATATTTACATAATAGGACCACTACGGCAGGTAGCTTGGGGAAGTGGCATTTTTTTAGTGTTCATTTCTGTTACGATAAAGTAGAAAACAGTTGCCCATGAAGAGACCAGCAAAACCCCTTTCATTTTCAGTGTATATTACTTAATGTTTGACTATTTTTCAAAGGGCACTGTTCCATTCGCACATGAAAAGTAGACATAAATACTAAATGACAGTCAGGGAAGACACCAGATCATTTAGGCATTCGAGGTTATACTGATTTTTAGTCAAGTTTTCATTACTTTTCAAAATGGTTAAAACGAGTGAGAGGAGTAAATTTAACTTTCAAATTTGGCAACTTGAGTAGTTTCAACAGTCAGTGAAAACAAGTTGGACTGGGTAATTGGCTTAACTTGCCTGATTTTCGTTTTCTGTGAAGGGCATTCAATTTTTATTGAGAACGAAGAGAAATAACAGCCTATCATCTTACTCTTTCGGTTTTTAGCAGTGAAAATTTGGCTGAAAATATTTTCATGTAAAATTTTATAATTAACATAAAATATTTAAGAACTGGTTAATTAAAATATAGAAAAAAAACCTCTTGAATTAATAAATAAATAAATGTTTTGAAATAAATGGAACAATTTTGTGAATACTCCTTTATGTTGGGATTTATTTCCAGGTGTTAAATTTTTAACAAATTTATTTTTTTAATGTCCTTTTTTACATTTCATTCTGATAAACTTTGAACCATTAAGGAAAAAATAAATTCTAAAAATCAGTTGATTTAAAAAAGTTTGAAACTAGCAACAATTAGTTTCATTTTAAAGTAATTAACGTTTTCATTAAATATTTATGATTTATTTCTTCAAGAAAATATAAACTGAGCTGGGTAAACATTTTATTTACATTACTCCGTTAACTTAAAGCGAAGTCTTAATTGAAACCCTTTCTAAGCTGATCATATTCTGAACTAAAATTTCTTACATAATAATTCAAAAAACTTCACTTTTCTACGTGAAGGTCAAAATATGATGATAAAAACCCACTCTAATAGACAGAATTTATTTCCACAACAGTTTTGAGGCCCACTAGCATCCTCTTCGGGTGGATACAGAAAAACGAATGAACCAAAAACAAGAGGGAAAACAGTCCAGGGACCATTGAGAAATTCACACATAGGATAGATCCGGTGTCGGGAGAATGGGATCTATCATATGTGTGAATTTCTCAATGGTCCCTGGACTGTTTTCTCTCTTGTTTTTGGTTCATTCGTTTTTCTTTATCCGCCCGAAGAGGATGCCAGTGGGCATCGAAACTGTTGTGGAACTAAACTCTGTCTATTAGAGTGGGTTTTTATCATCATATTCTTACATAAACTTTATGTAATATACTGTAGTTGTCCATTATCTAATGCAGTGTCTATCTCTTCACATAAAATGTAATGTGCTCATTTTGAGCACTAAATGGAGATTTTTTTTTTCTATGCGCCTAGGTATCGGCAGCGGGGAAGCCAGAAGTGCGGACATTTATGGTCCCCTCCCCAGGGAACTCCGAGGTTCTTGAAGTCGTTGCCACTTTTTCTTTTTAAATTTTGAAAAGATTATGAAGTGTGTAAGTTGTATGTATGTGTAGTGAAGAATAGGGTGAGAAGTGTGTGTTTGAGAGCATGCTGGACTGTTCACAGGATAGATGAGATACGAAAAAAGATCAGATAAGAAGGACAGTGACAGGAGAAACGGCAATTCCAGCACTCCCTGTCTCCTGTCTCCTGTCTAACTTCCCCGTCGGAGTACTTCTCTGGTCGATTGGTGTGTACAATCTCCTCCGCTTGTCTACAGACGCTTGGTCTTCGTTGATTGGTTGATTGCTTTTTTGGGCTAAAAGTTTTTAAGATCACTACTTTTCTGGTAAGCTACTCTTTCTCTATTCCCGCACAATTGGTCCCGCCACGCGCCCAGGTCGTATCAACCGCACCCACCAGCCCACCCGCGTCCCATGGTCTCACGAGTCGTTCACGATTCCGTGTTTGTTTGTGTATACAGGAAACAAAGGTCTCTTATGCATTATTTTTCTCCTGTTTTATATATATATATATACTCTGAGAATAAGTAACCAAGACTTTTTAATATCCAGTACACTGATCTTCAAGTCATACAAGTTAAGTTAAATGCAACCGCAGAAGGGTTCAATGGTAGAAGATCATGATTTTCTCTCCTATAGTTATATAGATTCAATTTACCAACTAATAGACCTTGAGGATAGTCTCCCATACAGACACTCTCCAACCCCAAAGATGCTTAAATTCACGTGACTTTCTCAGATTTCTCAATGTATTAAAATACATTATTATAGATACCAGACAGCTCAATCTGGTATCTTTAAAACTGTTTTATCCAGTGAGCACTACGACAAATACCACTAAATTCTTTAACTCAAACATTATGACATAGGCTTAGTCTTGGACTCTTAACTTTGTTTCCATGATGTACCTACCAACCTTAAACCATTGTTATTATTTCAACAGGAAGGTAACTAGCCTCTACAGAAATCAGTAAAAATTTAGAATAATATCTTATGGGGTTCTACCAGAATAATTTTTTATAATTCACCCCAGAGTATCAGCCAGTAAGGTGCGAAAGAGAATTTCTGTAACCTTACTTGTACAAAATTTGAAGTTCCTTATGGTCATTTTTTGTTTTAGCACAGAAACTTTGATATTGTTTTCTTATGGCTCAGCTGTTACTTAAAGAGATCGTGATAATTTGAATCAGATACTTAAATTCTTATATTTCCTTTATTGGCTCATCTCTCATTTTGAAACCAATATTATCTGACTAATTAGAGCTTTTAGGCTGGAACTGCATAACCTTAGTTTTGGTATCATTAAAAAGAATATCATGATTTTGCAAATATAATTTCACAAAATTTAGAAGACAATTCAGACTTTCAACAGAAGGACTTATTAATACCATATCATTGGTAAAGACCAAGTTATTTATCTTAATATTATCTAGCCTATATAATGCCCAACGTTTGCATCATTAAGTGAAATAATTAAACCAACAATATATACATTAAACACCAGATGAGGGAGCAAAGAGTCTTGCTTCATTCCGTAGGAAGAAATAAAACACTTAGACAAATACAACAACCACCTAACTATAAAAGATTGGCAGGTATACCAAAATTTCAATATGCTTAATATGTACAACTTTCCTGTACTTGAGTTTTTAAATAAAATATATGCTATGTTTATATCCAAGAAATAGTTATAATTAACTGAATTACTGGTAGTGTGCTTAAATATAATTTTCTCCAATATATAGATATACAGATCAGTTGAGTGAAAACCTTTTAAAACTATACTCCATTAAAATTTATTTCTGGTGGCACTGGCACTGACAATGTCACTCCCCTTGGCACTGTCACTCCCTCTTTCCCTTCACCCTTCCCCTTTTCCTCTCCCCTCTCCCTTTTTCCCCTCTCTCCTTTAGTATGCCCATATTACCCAATCTAGAAGCGGTTTGTTTGATAAAAGTTTGAAGTAAATGAACCAGTTTTCATCAAAGGTAACGTGATTGGGTGCTCTTCCAATATGTGCTCTACCGCGAAACTGTGATCTACCATATTCCAACTAATATTCCATATTCCAGGCTAACTAACGAAAATATCACGACTTAACCTAACCAATCGTCAAGGGCGTATAGTTGACCTAACGATTGGTTAGATTAAGTCATGATATTTTCGTTAGTTAGCCTTATAAGGCTAGTTTCACGGTAGAGCAGTATTGGAATATGGTAGATCACAGTTTCGTGGTAGAGCACATATTGGAAGAGCACCCGTGATTGAAGACTGTTTATCAACTTTTCAGATCATATTCTCATTTAGGCAAATTTTTGGATTCTATTTTTTTGAATTTTTTGAAAACTTGTGTATGAATAAAAACTCTTTTTTTCATTAGTTCAAAGATTTAAACTAATCACACTAAAACCAGACACATAAAGTAGAATTCATATTAGTTTTAAAGTGTTAAAATTTTACGTTTTGGTAATATCACCACCAAAAGTTTTAAGTGGCAGTTAATGGCGAAAATAACATCTAAATGGTACTTAAAGAATTCCAGAAAGTTGAGAAAACAATTATTATTACATTAAGTGTTCATATATATTATATATTGTATGTCTTTCCTTTCAACCTTTCAAATGTTCCGTGTGATGATTCCTCATTTCACGAAGGTCAATCTTGTCGCCCCTCCTCTCTCTCTCTCTGTATATATATATTAGTTAAAATATAATTTAAAGACATAATGAAAACTGAAAGACAAACTAAGAGGCTTACAATAATGGAATCAAGTAAAGATAAGCACCCCCAACCTTTCTTAGTTAGCTTTATAAGGCTAACTAACGAAAATATCACGACTTAACCTAACCAATCGTTAGGTCAACTGTACGCCCTTGACGATTGGTTAGGTTAGGTCGTGATATTTTCGTTAGTTAGCCTTATAAAGCTAACTAAAAAAGGTTGGGGGTGCTTATCTTTACTTGATTCCAATAATGATATCGACGTTTTGAAGGATTGAATTACTGCATAAATAAAATGGATTTCAGGAAACAGAAAATAGGATTTTGCCATGCAACTTTACAGACAGACAGACACACACACACACACACACACACGCTGTCTGTAAGGTTGCATGGCAAAATCCTATTTTCTGTTTCCTGAAATTCATTTTATTTATGCAATAATTCAATCCTTCGAAATGTCGATATTATTATTGTAAGCCTCTTAGCTTGTCTTTCAGTTTTAATGAAGTGTTTAAATTATATTTTAACTAATATTTAACATAAAGTGCAGTAAGAACATAGTTCTCACGTTTTCATACGCACATCCGAAAAACGTTTGAGGAGCATTAGTGAATAAGTTCAATGAAGAAGAACGGATAATTATAATTAATTGGAGAAAACCGTTTTGAGCGTCTAGTAACAGAAACATCCGCTGTCGCCCGGTCAAAATATTTCCTCATATCATTAAATGTCAACACATCAGTAATTGATTTTGAAACTTCATCGAAGCGTTTAAACTTTACTCAATATGTGTTCGAGCTATCAGAAACTTCAGTTTAATTTTACGGTCTGTTACGCGGAACATTAAGATTTTGTTTATTTGTGTAATCTAGCATTGAAAAAAATATTATTTAAATTAACGTAAGGAATGTTCCCTTAAGTGTAACCTTTGGTAACCTTTGGTTAACTTCCACCCGAATTGTTCATTCTGACGAAGGTCAAGCTTTTCACTCCACCTACACCTACAGTTAACTTGGAATCCGAACCACGCCCCACCAGCAGCCCAGCGTCTTAACCACTAGACCACCCAGGGTACCCATTTATCTACCAACCACTTTCTTTATTGTGTGGAAGGATGAACAGCTGGGTTTTGCTGCGCGCCGGCTGCCGTCACTGGGTCTCGATCCCGGGGCCGATGATGGATTCATAGTCAGCAACGCTAACCACTACACCACCGAAAAATATTATATTTTATTTCGCATAAGTTTTGGGTACGACTCCAGTCTTTACTACAGTGTTAGTCTTTACTACAGTGTATATGGAAAGAGAGAGAGAGAGAGAGAGAGAGAGAGAGAGAGAAATCTCGGCAAATGTTCTTTTCTTTATTATGTATTAATATAAATATGTGATCGTTCTTGGTCTGACTATAAACAACAAAATCATTATATATTTTGAATATACGTTTCAATATTTTTAATATACGGTATATAGTGTATAAAACATGATGGTGCAAAGCAGATGGAGACCCTATTTCTTGATCTATGTTTAAAGAGTTTAAACCATAATTTCATGTAGATTTTTCACTTGGATTCAGACTTCATAACTTTACCTGAAAAAGAACGTACATGGTTTATTTGCGGATGTCCTCCGAACTCCTAATTTTCTGACCATTCGAGACTTATAAATAGGACAGGGGTCTTCCAAAATATAATTTGAATAAGAATTTGGAATATCCATTAACCCTCACCCTTGAAAGGATATCCTCGTCCAAAATTTCTAAGACTGTTCTTCATTGTAATGTACCACTGTATATACAGGGTGTAACAAAAACTCGTTACCGTAGATAATTATTTTGCATTTGTTATAAAGACAATAAATTTTCAAACTGCATGCCATTCTGGTGTTGACACGCGTTAATTCGATCACGTAAGCAGGACCTCTTACTGACCTCCGTACTGATGTTGTTACATTCTCGCTGTATGTTGTCATTTAATTGTTGAATAGATCGTGGTCTTTTTCTGGTAAACAACATAGTTTAAATGTTCCCAGAAGGAGCTACATGTAATAATACTAATTTTACTTTTTCTGTTGGGGTGTAATAAGCCATATTGTTTATCAGTTATAAACCAGAAGCAAAAGGAGAAACATTAATTTCCTATAACAAACTTTTTGTTATTTTTACAAAATAGTATCAGATTTAAAATGTAAATATATTTTCCTGCCTCTAATTGGTCAGCCTTCGGAAGAAATGCAGCATGGTCCCTGATTGGCTAGTTCGTAATCTCTGACCCAATGTTCTGAATACACATTGATGAAAGATGCGTAGGCCCAGCTTTCGTAGGTGGAGACCTCTGTGAAGGAGACCATTTTAAATATTCTGTTTCTATTCAATAAGGATATATATATATATATATATATATATATACTACCGGTCAAAAGTTTAAGTAAGGATATATATATATATATATACAGGGTGTCCATTATAAGCGTTACTAAATTCGTTATTATAGGAGCTATCTTAAAACGGTTTGCGGCAATTAATAACACAACTCAAGAAGTTTTGGTTTTAATTCAGTAAACCTCCACGTGAGCCCCATTGGTAGCACGCAGAATATCAAGGCGATAGATGATTTCGTTCCAAACATTAAGAAGCATGTCTTGCGTGATGGAAGCTAATGTTTCTTCAATCCGTTGTCTTAATTCTGTGATGTTATTAACCTCCTTTGCATACACTCTGTCCTTTGTGTAGCCCCATAAAAAGAAATCCAGAGGAGTGATATCCGGGGAACGAGGAGGCCATGGAATAGGGCCATCTCGCCCGATCCAACGAGAAGGGAACTTTTCATTGAGGAACCTCCGCACTTCTAATCCCCAGTGTGGCGGTGCCCCATCTTGCTGAAAGAACACACGGGGCTGCATATCCTCAAGCTGAGGTGCAGCATACCATTCAAGCATATCTAGGTAATTTGTAGCCTTCACAGTGTTCTCATGGAAGAAAAATGGTCCAATCACACGGTTATGGGAGAGAGCACACCAAACGTTTATCTTGGGACTGTTGCGTTCGTGTTCAATAAATTTATGCGGATTTTCTGATCCCCATATACGACAATTGTGTCTGTTGACTTTACCAGACAGATGGAATGTCGCTTCATCACTGAAAACGACATTGTTCAAAAAATGCTCATCTTCATCAATATGGTCAAGAATGTCAACAGCAAACTGTACCCGTTTGGGTTTGTCATTTGGTAGAAGTTTCTGCAAGGTTTGCAATTTGTAGGCATAAAGTTTCAACCTCTTGTGAACCACTTTATGCACTGTTGAACGCGGTATTTGCAGTTCTCGGCTTGCTCGGCGGATGGATTTTGTAGGACTTCGGATAAACGCCTCCTGAATTCCTGCTATCTTATCTTCAGACACACTAGTCCTACCAGCTCCTTTCTGATGTAGCACACTGCCAGTTTCTTGAAATTGTTTCAGCTATCGTTTGTTTGATTTTGTTGGTGGAGTTTTCTGATATTCCTCCCGAAAACGTCTCTGTACAGTAATTGGAGATTTGGTTTCCCACATCCACAGCACACACATTGCTTTCTCCTTCACTGTCGCCATTGTACCCCTAGTGGATGTTCTGCGAAATAAAGAAAAAAATTTCTTGAGTTGTGTTATTAATTGCCGCAAACCGTTTTAAGATAGCTCCTATAATAACGAATTTATTAAGGCTTATAATGGGGTGAATAATTTATGAACACCCTCTATATATATATACTACCGGTCAAAAGTTTAAGTACATCTACTAATTTTCAATGTTTTGCTGCTTAGCTCATGACAAACTAGAGATGAATTTGCTTACCTGGCTTTCATATTGTATGCTTAAATGCATCTGCCCTATGCAGTGTGTTGTAATACAGAAGCGTCTTCAAAATAGCCTTCAAAATGTGTTAATTTACGTCTAGCATGCAACCTAAAATTAATGCCATTAGCTCTGCACAAAGGTCCAAAAACAGTTAAAAAGTCTTTACTGGGGTAGTGTGTTTCTTCAGGAGTATGTTAATACATGTGATCAGTTATTAACATGCGCTGCAGGTCTTTGCATATAAAATCCTTGCCGAGGAGCTAACTGTGTAGTTTAAGGTATATTTCTGTGTTTCAAAAAGCAAAAATGGGTGCCGAAGCTCAGTTAACAACAGAAAAAAGACAGTCGATTGTAACTTTGAGAAATGAGGGCCAATCACTGAGGCAAATTGCAAAAAAATTAAGAGTTTCTGTGAATGCGGTTGCTTGTGCCATTAAACGGTACGAAGAAACTGGTCAAAATAAGGACAGAAAAAGGTCAGAGCGACCAAGAACCACAACAGACTCGGAGGACAAGTATATCCGAGTCACCAGTCTGCGCAACAGACGCCTCACAGCACCTGAAATCAAAGCCCACCTGGGCTATGGACTGTTGAACAGTGGAAATTTGTTCTTTGGACTGACGAATCAAAGTTCGAAGTTTTTGGATCCAAACGCAGAGTATTTGTGCGGCGCAGAGTGGGTGAAAGAATGACACAGCAGTGTGTTGTGCCAACAGTGAAGCACGGTGGAGAAAGTGTGATGGTCTGGGGATGTTTTGCAGGGGAGCAAGTTGGAGATCTCCATAAAGTCACTGGAATACTGAACCAACGTGGCTATCACAGCATTCTACAGCGCCATGCCATCCCATCTGGACTGCGACTAGTTGGCAAACAGTTCATAATACAGCAAGACAACGATCCTAAACACACTTCCAAGCTGTGTCAAAATTACCTGAAACAGAAAGAACGGCAACGTCAACTCACAGTTATGGAATGGCCAGCACAGTCCCCGGATCTGAATCCCATCGAGCTAGTGTGGGATGAACTGGCTCGGCGAGTGAAAGCCAATCAGCCATCCAGTGCTCAGAAGCTCTGGGAACTCTTACAAGAGTGCTGGCAGCAGCTTTCACCAGACTATCTTCTTTCTCTTGTTGAGCGCATGCCTCGAATTTGTTCTGTTGTAATTGCTGCTAGAGGAGGTTATTTTGATGAATCTAAAATTTAGACTTTGCTTTTGGTAAATTGTCCTGATTTGTTGTTATTTAAGTTCCCATGTTTGTATTTATGAATTTGTGTCATGATAACTTAGTTAATAAATAAAAAACTTTAAACAAAATTTGAAATTTATGAATATTTCACGGTGTACTTAAACTTTTGACCTGTAGTGTGTATATATATATATATATATATATATATATATATATATATATATGTATGTGTGTGTGTGTGTGTGTGTGTGTGTGTTACACTTTTCTTCTTTTGTTCCTTCCCGTGTAACAGAAAATAGACTCCCGGCGAAGTCGACCTGAAGAATCTTCGCGATGTATTATTCTCCGGGCCCTTGTTTTCGAGTGCGTCGTGCGGGTCCGGTGGGAACAAGAAAATGCTTGGCAAATTTTTCGTTTAATGAGCGTGAATCAGACTGCCTTAATATTCGAAATAAATTTAAGTGGAAGTCAAATCATTTCTTGTTCGACTTTAAATCAAAGTTACTTATTTCTAAATTATATCAAATTTCTGAATCAGTAGGCATGGACTTTCCCTACCGCCTCCTACTTTATCTCAAGACTTCTTAATACGACTTAAGCCCTGAGCGGAATAATTCTCTCTAAATCCCGCGCGCAAGAATCTGAATTAATCTCTCTATACGGATCGGGCGTCCGCTGTCCCGATCCACAGATTTGCATCCACCCGCCGAGTGCAAAAATCTGAGTTAAGAGTGCTGAGCTTCTTTTATATTCGTAAAAACGAAAGTCCTCTACGTCATTCGCATGAGGTGGTGACATTATTACCGCGTGACTTCCGTTTGGTAGAAAGGATTTACCAAAGCGAGGTGCCTTTGGGTCACTTAGCGTGTGACTTCCAGTTGTTGTTGTTGTTGTTTAGTCGATCATCCCACCCTGACCGAGCAAGCCGGCGGCACGCAGGTAACCGATCACCTTCTCCGGAGTGGACCAGAGGTTCAGCGCACTAGTGATGTTGTGTTGTGTTCGTTTTTGTGCTAGAGTGGTACAGTTTGTCATACTGTGTTCAATTGTTTGTGGTGTGTCCTGGCACAGGTGGCAGGTGTCGTCTGTGGAGTTGTCTAGTCTGTGTTTATATGTCCGTAAGTTGGGGTGATGTCCACATCGGAATCGTGCTAAGTTAACTCGATCCGATCTGCTCAGGCTAATCTCTGACCTGTTAATGGGTGACGGCGTCGCACCTAGGACCGCAATCGGACCGAGTCGTGTCAGTGCTTTGTGGGTTAGGTGTGTGTGTATGTGTTTTCTGTACTGTGTGATGTCTGTGGGGCATGGTATGGAATGGAGTATTTGGTTATAATGTCTCTCTGGTGTTACCTTAATGGTGCGAGGTGTCGGTGCATGATTGTACATGTAGTGGCAAGGGTGTTGCGGGTTAGTTGTCGCTGCTGCCATGAATTGTGTTTCCCTCATGCCTAAATGTTCCCTAACTATCAGTATTTTTGTTTCTGTGTGCAGGTGTTCTATTGGTGTTGTTTGAGTGCATCCGGTAATGATACGGAGTGCGTTGTTTTGTATTTGAGATAATGGGTACCCAGCATGGGCTAGCATAGTCCATAACTGAGCGAATATATTGTTTGTATATGAGTGATGTTGTTTCCTACTGGTGTTCAAAGTTTGTGCCTGTTAGTACCCTAAGCGTGTTAAGTCTTGACGTACACTTGTTTTTAATGTCCTGAATGTGGTTTGCAAAAGATAATGATGTGTTGTATGTGACCCCAAGTATTTTGATCCTGTGAATGTGTGGAATGTTGGTGTTGTTTAGTGTAATCTGTGGAGTTATCTGGTGTTCTTTTGTGTTGCTTGTTAGCAAGGTGATGGTTGATTTTGTGGGCGCTACTTTGAGTCTATTGTGTGTGAGCCAGTCTTGTATACTGTTTATGTATGTTTGTAGGTTATTTGTAGCGGTGTCGTTGTTGTTGTGGGTAAATGTTAGAGTGATGTCATCTGCATATGATGATAAGGTAAGTTTGTTATTTATGGGTGTTGGAATGTCATGCATGTATAAGTTGAAGAGTGTTGGTGAGAGAACAGAGCCTTGAGGGACCCCGTTCGGAAAAAGCTTGTTTTTGGATGACTTGCCATTAAATGTGACATGTGAGTATCTTCCTGAAAGATAGGTGCTCAGCCACCTTTTGGTGTTATTGTGCATGTTTGTGTTGAGTATTTTGTTTATGAGAGGGAAGCGTGGGATAGCATCAAATGCTTTACTAATATCTATTGTTGCTAATAATGTACGTTGAGATGGTCGTCTGGAGTTGATGCCATCCACGATGTGCTGCGTGAGGTTAGTGAGTAATGTCGTGGTTGAGTGGTGAGGTCTGAATCCATGTTGAGTAGGCGATAGTGGTATGTGTGGGTTAGTGATTTGTAAGATTAGTCTTTCTGTTACTTTGGAAGGTGTGCATAGTAAAGTAATGGGTCTATAGGAAGCTGGTTCTGTTGGATTTTTGTTTGGTTTGAGTAGTGTAATAATTTTACCTTGTTTCCATATGTCAGGAATAATACAGTGTTGGTATGAATATGTGCTGATATTTGTGAGAGCTAGTATTCCTTGTGGGCCCAAGTGTTTAAGGTGTATGTTAGATATGTTGTCTGGTCCAGTAGCCTTCGAATTCTTAATGTTTTTGATGATCTTGGTGGTCTGGTCTGTATTGAAGGGTGTAATGGTCGTGTCGAGTCTGTAGGTTTTCTTGTGTCTGGCTGTTTGTCTGTCTGCGTGTTTCTGGTTGTTGTCTCTGTTTAAGTGACTTATCTTTGCGTAGTGATTAACTAGAATGTTAGCTTGTTGTGTTATGTTGGGATATTATTTTGGCTGCGACAGATAGCCGCGTGTGAGGTGTGAATGCCGCTGTTAGAGTGGGTAATGCTGTTTATAGTCTTGTATAGCCTGATGTATCTGTGGAGTGGTTTAGTGTTGTTATGAATTCCCTGAATGTTTCTGTTTGTTTTTCTTTGAGTTTGTTGTTTATTTCTGTGTTGAGCTGTTGTATCTGCTGTTTATGGCTTCTGTGTGTGGTGTTTGTGTGTTATGTTTGAGGTTGTTACGTTGCCTTATGAGGTGGGCTATTTCTCTAGTGTAATTTGGGTTGTATTTCCTAATGTTGCCCTTGGGTATGTATTTGTTTGCATTATTGATGATCTGATTAAATGTCTTGAGTGTTGTATTGATGTTTATGATGGGTGTGCTGTTTAATGTGGTGAATTGTTCCTCAGTCTGTATTTTGAACTGTTCCCAATCAGCTTTCTTGTAATTTCTGTAAGTGTGCCTAAGGCTGTTGGGGCAGAGTGTAGAATGTGTTGTAATGATGATGGGCAGGTGGTCTGATGACAGTTGTTTTTCTGTTCTCCATTGTGTGTGTTGCTAGTGAGGGGGAACAGAACGTTATGTCTGGGGAGGAGTTTGAGTATCCTGCTTGATGTGGTATGTGTGTATGTTCTGTATTGTTAAGAATGAAGAGGCTGTTTAGTTGTGTGGCTATGTTGGCGCCTCTGGTGTTGTTTTGGTTGTGCAGGTACCAACTAGTGTCTTTGGCGTTGAAGTCTCCTCCTAAGATGACATTAGTGAGAGAGGCAGATTGTGTAACTGTGGATTGTAATTGGCTGGCACCTGAGGTGAACTATCTGGTGGGATGTAAATGTTGATTAGTGTGGTGTTGTGTTTTGCGCGTGTTTTAATGTTAACTGCCTGTATTTCTATCGTGTTATCTGCTTGGATTGTGTTTGTAATGTTTTGGGTAGCATCAGTGTAGCTAATGCTTTTACGTATGTAAGTGATGAGTCCACCCCCGTTACCCCCAGTACGATCTTGACGGATCGCCGTGAAGTCAGGGATGGTGGGTGTTTTGTGTGTGCGTTTTAGTTTTGTTTCTTGTATAAGTGCTATGTGAATGTTTTGTTTGTGTACGAATTCCCTAAGCTGCATGATTTTGTTTGTGAGGCCATCTACGTTGTACTGTAATATGTTAATATTATACTTCTGTATGTGTCTCATGGTGCTATTGTGTCTATGTCTTTGTGTATGGTGACATGTGTAAGTTGTAGTGGGGCCTGGATTAGTCTTAATGTCGCCGAGAGTAAGAGTAGTTCGGGAGCACGCAATTGTCTCCTGTAATTGAAAAAATAGCACGCTGAGAATAGGTCCGGCCCCGGGAGCCGATCGGCACTCTGACCGTGCCACGCAACAGGCCGTCGACTGCCAGTCTGGCCAACCGTAGACAGCCCGCTGCACGGAGATTTGAGGAAGTTTGGCCACCAGCGCGTTGATGTTTTGGTTTGACGTCGCCTCTTCTTCGCGTTGACGTGTCCCGCGCTGGAGGATGCAGCCACTGTTTAGAAGCTTCCTCGTCAGCTGCTAACACTTTTTTCACGTTGTTCTAGCTACCTGTTCAGTTTTTTATAAACAAATCTCAGTTTTCTGCTCAAACGGCTCTTTCTAATTTTAAAATTGATTATCAAGGAAGGAAGATGTTGACTTCTATTTTGCAGCAACAGTTGATGATATTTATGTTACTTTATCGATTAATGAAAATGATTAGGCTCTTCAAGTTATAAAAGATTTCTTTCGTAATAATTGATAAATACGAAACACAAAACGTAAATGCAAACAGGATGATGATGCTCAGACTACTGAAGTTGATGAAGTTTTCTCTTTCTCATATATTGTATCGACGTAATACTGTAAATATATTTCAAGTTTCTGCATAAATAAACTTGTGTTTCACAGAAAACAAAGACTTCCCTCAATCTTCTATCACATCCAAACAGTCCAAAGCATTTGTTGAAAGGAAATACTGATTGAATAATATAATCCTTAAAATAATCTAAGCCCTTTGTTCGCAGTTCCATTTAGGAACGTATTTAGGTACACAAAGGTCGCCAATTATATCGTGAAGCGATCTGAAGTTTTTATACCTTCAGGTTTTATCACACAATATATATATTGCGCTAACGTGAATTACGATACAATGCAGGGAGACGCGGAAGGTAATCGTTTAGTTAATTTCCTCGAGGATAGCTTTCTTATTCAAAAGGTTGGGGAACCTGTGGTTGGACAGTATTTTAGATTTAGTAATAACTATGGATGATAGGCTTATCACTGATCTTCAAGTAACAGAACCGTTAAGCAATAGCGATCACAATATGGTAGAGTTTGTCTTCTCAGTAAGTCACTCGAAACCAGCTAACTCGACTAAAATTCCTAACTTCCCGCGCGCAGACTTTTGTAAATTTAGAAATGAATTGTCACACGTCAATTGGGAAAACGTAATGGGACCTCCAACGCAAAAATAATGTGGGAATCGTTTGAAACAGTATTTAGGACTACAAATGAGGAATGTGTACCGTACAAGATTAAGCGTGCGAAGGTAAATAACAAGCCTTGTGGTTTACTTCTAGAGTAGGGGATATCATAAAGAGTAGAGATAGGGCTTATAGGCTACATAAGTGCGATAAAGAAAATTGTAGTTACGAAACAACTACATATCTCTAAGGCGTGAAGCGAAAAGCGTAATTAAAAAGTCCAAGAGCGATTTTGAAATCTCCATAGCTCGTGACCTTTTGATAATGGTAATAGTTTGGCTAATATTGTGGTTAGTAAAAGGGAGGTAATGCACTATATTGGTAAAATGAAAATGCTTAAATCACCGTGGCCAGGTTCCATATATCCCATACAACTAAAAGAATTAAAAGATAGCATTGTTGTGCTGCTAACAAAGATTTTTAATGCGTCTATTTTTGAGGGGTGCGTACCAGATAATTTCAATTAGCAACTGTAACACCTATTTTTAAGAAAGGCGATAAAGGTGCGGCGGGAAATTATAGGCCAATCAGTTTAACGTCTGTTGTAGGTAAGCTTCTGGAATCAATAATTAGGGATCGTATAGTCGAACACTTAGAATTGCTTAACTTGATTAGAAATACGCAGCACGGTTTTAGGTAAACAAATCTTGCTTAATTAATCCTTTAGAATTTTTCCAAAGCGTGGTTGAAGTTTACGATAGTCATCGGGCGGTTGATGTAGTGTATTTAGATTTTCAAAAAGCGTTTGATACCGTACCGCACAAAAGGCTCGTTGAAAAAAACTAAGGCTCATCGAATGAGAGTTGTAGTAATAAATTGGATAGAAGAATGGTTGCGAGGTAGGAAACAGAGGGTGGTCGTTGATGGAGCGGAGTCGTGTTGGGCTAATGTAGCGGGCGGCGTTCCTCAGGGTTCTGTATTGGGCCCCTTGCTTTTTCTTATATATATTAACGATTTAGATGTCGGCCTAGTCAGTACAGTTTCATAGTTTGCGGATGACACGAAGTTTGGTGGTAGGGCGATTAATGACGAAGATGGAGGTAAAATCTGGGAAGATCTGAATAAAATCGTAGATTGGTCAGTCACATGGCAAACGAGATTTAACGTCGATAAGTGCAAAATTTTACATAGGTTCGCGTAACGGTAATTTTGCTATAGTATGTCAGGGAAGGAGTTGGCAAGTGTAGAACAGGAAAAAATTTGGGAGTTATAGTCACTGGTGATTTAAAAGTGCCGAAACAAAGTACAGTGGCGCTCAATAAGGCGAACAAATTGCTAATGCGTAAATATATAGAGAAACTCGAACGAGTTCAAAGACGAGCAACTAAGACGATTCCCTCGCTTAGGTCGAAGTCGTACGAGGATAGGCTTAAGGAGTTAAAATTGACTACACTCGGGTCTAGGAGGCTAAAGGGTGATCTAATCCAGGTTTTTAAAATTACGAATGGGTTCGATAACGTAAATATCACAATATAGTAGAACTAGAAATAACGGGTGAAACTTTTTTACGCATAGAATAGTAAATAGCTATAATAGTTTGCCGGTAGAAGTAATTAGTAGCACGTCTATAAACATATTTAAAAATCGCTTAGACGCATATGTTGATAGATTGGGCATAGTTTAAGGTAGTAAAATTAAGGCTTTTGTGGTTCAGAACCCACATAAAATATATATATATATATATATATATATATATATATATATATATAACGTAAAGAACGACGCTTGTATTGGAGAATATTCCGCGCAAGATGAGAGAGAGAGAACGAAACAAATGAAAAAATGAGGTAACCACCCGGGAATCGAACCCGGGATCTTCCGATTGCCGGTCAGATATGATAACGTACGGCATGCGGGAGGTGCCCCCTTGGGGCATTGGTTTCTGCGCGTATGTAGAAGAATTACGGCGATTGAGTGAGGCCCATGGTGAAATGGTTATCATATCTGACCGGCAATCGGAAGATCCCGGGTTCGATTCCCGGGTGGTTACCTCATTTTTTCATTTGTTTCGTTCTCTCTCTCTTATCTTGCGCGGAATATTCTCCTATACAAGCATCGTTCTTTACGTTAATTATACTGCGTGTTTGCAGTTTAAATGTATATATATATATATATATATATATATATATATATATATATATATATATATATATGTTAACCTCTCCGTCTATGGCCTTGGGCGGTTCGAAGTTGACGGGGGTTCTGGTTAGGTGGCAGCAATGGATTTGTTTCTGTGGAGTATCTGGTATCGTATAGGGAAACACAGAAGTTTCTCTTATACTACTCTCCGATTTCTTCTTGTAGTGGATCGGAGGATTCTGTGGAGCTTACTAAATTCTCTGAAGTTTCCCCGATTCTTCTTGGGACGTATCGGGAAATTATTTTTCTCTATTTAAGACTAAGTTCTCTGAAGAGAGCAAGGCTCGAAAGAGAAGATAAAGATATTCTCTTACTGTAGTTTACTGCTAAAATGTTACAGGTAATGCTCACCTCTAAGTTAGATCAAACAAATCAGAATAATAATTTGAGAAATTGTTTGACTATTTATATTGAATTTTTGGTGACATCATTATTATTTAATGTTGACCTGTTTTATTTTTATTATCAATAGGCTGAATTATTTTGCAAAATATTTGAAGATAAGATAAATATTTTAGCTGTAGCAATGTCTAAACAGATAAGCAAGATATGTGAAGATGAAGCCATATTTTTATTTTAAACCGCATACTGACAGATCTGATGTTATCATAATCTGCCGAGTTCACTAAAAGTAGAAGTCGAAATATGCATTTTATTATGAATTACAATTAAAGATGCATGTGAGCAAAAATTAAATGCCTAAAATTTAAAATTAAGTGTTAAGCAAGACATGACTTCATCTTTTACAACGAAGGGAGAATGTATAGAGAAAATGAACATTGCAGAATTTAACAAGATTACATTATGAAGCTAAATCTAAAAAAATGATTATGTAAATTAAAAAGAAATAATTCATCAATTATTTAGCAAAAATAAAATAGAAAGAAAATAAAAAATTTATCCAAACTTGTGTCAGCATTATGCGAATTTGGACTCTATATGTAAAAATGAATATAAGAACATAAATATATACAAATATAAGTATTATATGAATATAAAGACATGATTAAAGGAATTATTCATTGTTTGTTTTCACGCATATATATATATATATATATATATATGAAAATTATTTCACGAAGGTAACACGTGAAAAATATTTATGATGAATAAAACCACGAAGGAAAGGAAACACAAAATGGTTTCCTTTCCTTCGTGGTTTTATTCATCATATATATATATATATATATACACACACACACACATACACATATATATACAGTATATACTGTATGTATTATATATACAGTATATAATAACAAGTATTTAAGCGTGCATTATGCTTCAATAATAACTATTTTATTTTGTTTATAGTTGCAGTAAATTATAAATTAGTGCTTCTATTTATTATTAAACTGAGTTTTGCTAGAAACAAGACTTAAATGAAATTATATATCGGGTGGCCCCAAAAAAACGCCTTGAAATTTGAACATCAATAACTTAAAAAATATGCAGTTCACACTTCCAAAATTTATATAACTTTTACCTCAGTCAATCTATTGATAAGCCATCATAAAAATTTCAGACCTCTACATAAAATACTTTTTCCACAGCTGAGGGAACAATGAGGTATGGTGAAAAAAACGAATATCATAAATCCTAAATGTGTATAGCTGTACCCTAGCAACTATTCTAAGACTTGTAGTAGTTTCCTCAGCCTATGGATAATCTGTTAGTCTCTGAAAAACGTCAGATGATATAAGCTACGCCCATCTTAAATACTGTTTTTTAAACTTACCCTTCAAAATATGGTTCTAACTAATGGTGAAAAAGCGGTGACTGAAAAGTGTTTTTTGGGAAAAAAGATGCAGTGGGGCAAGAATTTTGTGGGAATTTCCAGGAATAACTTGTAATGTTACGTCTGTGAATAGAATAATTAATAAACTTACAGCAACCTGTTCGACGGCACGGAAGCGTGGAAGTGCTCGGCCTAAAACAGTTTACACTCAAGACAATATAGCAATGATCGAAATAATGAGCCTATCTCAAGAGGATCGACCTGGGTCACACTGCTCTCAGAGGAAAATTGCAAGAAATTTAGGTATCAGTCGAAGTTCCATACAAAGAATGCAGAGAACGGTAGGACTTAAAGCATTTAAAAGGATCCGTGTTTCAAGACGTGACAGCAATGTAAGAGCTAAAAGAAAAATTCGTTGTAGAAAATTGCTTGATAAATTTTCGTCCAATGATGTTAAAAAAATAGTTTTTACAGATCAAAAAGATTTCACCATCGAGATTGCTCGAAACTCCCGGAACGATGTTGTTTATGGTTGGCGTAAGAAAGACATTCCTTCATCGAGACTTTACCACCAGACAAGTCGGTTTTCCAAAAAAATTATGGTATTAGAAGGTGTATCGTGGAATGAAAAGACGAAAATTCATTTTATTCCAGAAAATAAAAAAAATAATTCAGAAACCTATGTAAATCTCTTAGAGGAGAATATTTTGTCTGATTGTCGGCGTTTGTATTATGGAAACGATTTCATACTCCAACAAGATGGTGCTACAGCTCATACTAGCAAGTTTACACAGGATTATCTACAAACGACTGGCCCCCACAATCACCTGATTGCAATCCCATGGAACACTCTAGCAGAGAAGATTTATGAAGGCCAAACAGAAAAGTTTACAGAAATGCAATTAAAGAAAAAAAATACTCGAATGTTGGGACAAAATAACATTAGCAGAAATCAGAAAATATATCATGTCGTGGGAGAAAAGGTTAAGATTGGTTTGTAAGCAGGACGGCAGACATATTGATCATATTTGTTGATAAAATGTGAATAATAAAATTTTTGCAGTTTATGATATTCGTATTTTTCACCATACCTCACTGTTCCCTTAGCTGTGGAAAAGGTATTTTATGTAGAGGTCTGAAATTTTTATGATAGCTTATCAATAGATTGAGGTAAATGTTATGTAAATTTTGATAGTGTGAACTGCATATTTTTGAAGTTATTGATGTTCAAATCTCAAGGCGTTTTTTTTTAGCCACCCGATATATATATATATATATATATATATATATATATATATATATATATTAGCCTGTTCATGTAGGCCCACTATAATAAAGTGGTTGAGTTAAAAAAGGAAATATTTACAGGGTTACCAATTTGGTTTTAAGACCAAATAAACAAGATTTAATAAAATAGACAAAAAGGGCTTGGTCGTTTTGGTTTAATTAGATTATAATTTAGGTAAACAGCGCAGATGTATTTAATTTGAGATTGGCATGTAAGCCGTAGCCAGAGGGTATAGAATTCGGAGGATTCGAGTTCCAGAATACGAGAACAGGTTAGGTCATTGCGTACATATACGCAACATCCACCTTTAGAATGAAATTGAATATGGAGAAAGTAAGAGGGTACAGAAAAGGGGTTGCTCTCAGTCGTCCCAGACACCTGAATTTCGGTGAGGAAGAGAAGGTGAAGTTTAGACGAGGAGAGGTGGTGTTCAACAGATTGAAAATTTGATGAAAGGCCACGAATGTTGCCGAAGAAAAGTGAATTAGGCAGTCCCAGAACATCTCGAATGGGTGGTAGCAGATCCAGCCCCGCTGCCCGGGTCTGCGTTCCTGGTATCGGCATCGGGGAAACCAGAAGTGGGGACATTTATGCCCCCCCCCCCCGAAGGGGACTCCGAGGCTCTTGAAGTTAATGACATTTTTTATTTTGAAAAAATTATATAGTGTGTAAGATGCATGCGTATGTAGTGAGGAATAGGGAGAGAAGTGAGTGTTTGAGAGCATGCTGGACTGCTCACAGAATAGATGAGACAAGGAGAAAGATCAGCTAAGTAGGACAGTGACAGGAGAAACGGGCGTTCCAGCACTCCCTATCTTCTGTCTAACGTCCCCCCTGAAGTACTTCCCTAGTCGATTGGTGTTTACAATATCCTCCTCCATATATATATATATATATGTATGTATGTATGTATGTGTGTGTGTGTGTGTGTGTGCGTGTGTGCGTGTGTGTGTTATGCGCAAACGAGGAAGGTTAAAAGATGTAAGAAAACTTAGAGGCAAGTGAAAGTTTTAAAGTAAAGAAAAGAGAATGAAAGGAAGGAAAGAAATTTAAAAATAAAGTGAAAATTTTAAATTAAAGAGGAGGGAATCCGAGTGAAAATTCCTACGCGCTTACAAATGCTTATAACTCGGGGCTTAAGTCAAGATAATCATCTTGTCACTTTTGTAAAGGATTAGAGCGAATTTCTTTGGACTACTTTGGCTCGCAATCCATTCCACAATTTAAGTATACGATTGAAGAAAATGTATTTAGTTTCATTAGAATTAAAATGTTTACCCACTAATCGGAGACCATTACCGCGAGTTCTATCCGCATTTCTGAAGATAAAATACTCATATATTTCGGCGTCGCCATTATCAAAACGTTTAATCATTTTAAAAACCTCGATTAGATCTCCTCAATACGTCTTTTTACGAGTGAGAATAAATTTAACGTTTTTAAATGAGCAGCGTACGATTTGTTTCTAAGTCTAGGAATCATCTTCGGAACCCGTCGCTGTACGCTCTCCATTCTGTTTACGTCCTGTCGTAAATATGGGGACCGGAAGTGAATGCGGTATTCCAGGTGGGGACGTACTAAGGAATTCTATAATGTTAGCATTGCTTTCTCCGAATTCAATTCGAATGATCTACCAATAAATGCAAAGATTCTATTGGCTTTTAAACCGACTAAGCAATGTAGCGAAGCGTTATTAGAGTGTCGGCAACAATAACGAGTGTTACGGAAGAATAATGTTAAAGTAAAGTATTTTAGGCGCAACAAGACACTAATACCTAAATTTTGTTTAATATATAGTTGCATATCGGTAGAAAGATAAAATATATAGATAAAATTAAATAGATAAAATATAGATAAAATATAAATTTTATTTGTCAAATTTCCGCCCATTCGAGTAATTTATTAATATCGTAAATATAAAAACAAAATTTTGAAATTCTTAAAGGGAAACTAATTTTTTATCATAAATTTTAACAGGTTTGAAATGAGTTAACGACTTTCTCGCAGTGAAAAGCTGTTGGCGGTTCTGTCGTCAGAGAGTAGTAGCAGGTACTAACGGAGGTGCGCACATTTCGGGGTTCAAATCCCCAAAACTACAGTTAAGGCTTGTTCCTTGAACTGATTACGCCCAATTTAAACTTGGATATTCGACTGAGCTCGGCCGGATTAGGCCGGACATCTTTTCTCTTCTTCCTCCCGTTTCAGCTCCTCTCTTTCTCTACCTCTTAACTCATTCTTGTACTTTCTCGTTTCTCCTTTTCCCTTTTTCCCCATTCTTTGGGAATCCCTTATTGCGCTGCTGAAACAAATAACCCAACCATGGATTGTCCCAAGCCAGTCTAAGAAATGGGAAATGGGATGTAGTAACGATCCCGCTGTACGTAATGTATCTGGTCCACCCAATTCTTCTTTTGAAGGAGACTTATTTTTCCTAGTTGGTGGCGTTACTGCCCGTCTCAGTGCCCTTAGTTAGACGAAGGACGTAAAACAGATCAACCAACTAACCAACTAAAAAGAGTGTCCAGTACTAAATGAAAAGGGTAATTCATTCTATATAAATAAGTACCGTTGTATAAATGTGGTGCACCATACTTATATAATAACAACACCAAATAAATAAGCTTTATTAAGAAAAATAATAAGAAAGAATACATCACATCCATATATATATTATATATATATATATATATATATATATATATATATATATATATATATATATATACAGTATATATATATATATAATATATTATATATATATATATATATATATATACACACATTTACACAAGAATTGTAAATATCTTGTTTTACCTGATCTCTACCATTTTAACACTTTTGTGAAAAAGCAATTGTTGAGTGTGGTGAGGAAATTTTATTTTCACACTGATTTTAAGGTTGCTTTTGTAAATAATAATACCCTTGGATGTTTTTTCCGATGTAAGGACAGAATCCCCCCTGCGATGAGCTGTTCTGTTGTTTATTTGTTTACCTGCCCTGGGTGTTCCCAGGGGAACTACGTTGGCAGCACAGTTCGTTCTTTGCAGGCGAGATTTTGCTCCCATATGGGTATTAGCCATAGGACAGAGAAAGTTTTATCGAAAAAGGAACAGTCTGCCATTAGAAATCATTCTATCAAGTGTAAGGTTGACATTTCCGTTAATAACTTTAAAATTCTTAAATCATTAAAATGCCCGTCCTCCCTCCGTATTTACGAATCTTTGTGCATTAAATTTCTGAACTCCAGTTTAAATATTGATTCTAGCTGTTACCCCCTTTATATTGATTAGAATACCTACAAACTAAAAAATTTTTATTTTAAATTTTTTTTCCCTTGTGACCCTGTCTCCTTTTCGCCTCAGTTTTTTGTGGTTGTCAAGTGAGCATGGTACGTTTGGTGCACTTTTGTGTTTTTTCGTTTGACTTTTTATTAGTAAAGTTTTTAACTATTTTGTTTGAATGTTTTTAGTTTTTAAGTTTTATTTTTATCATTCGTATATTTTTGTCATTTATATAATTTTTACTTTTGATTTGTTTTTGGCTTATGCCTGTTTTATGCTCTGTAATTTTAATTTTTATTCTTGAGTAGTTTTAATTTTGTACTTTAAATTAGTTTTAGTTTTTGACATTCATATATTTTTGTCATGCATTAATTTTAGCTTTTATTTATTAGGCCTTGAAAATGGGTAGAGTTGCCCGAAACGTTGGCTGCAGCCAAATATAATGACTTTTTTGCTCTACGTCTTCGTTTTTATCCTAAATGTAAAACTACGTCTCCTTAGGAGGGATCCTATTTTATATATATATATATATATAAATTTTGGGGATTTGCCTTTTCGCTACTTTATGTTCGTCACATCCGCGTTGTTTCTGATTTCCCACACCAAATCCTTGGAAAATGAGTATGTATGTATTATGTATTTATGTATGTATTATGCATGCATGTATGTATTATGTATGTGTGTGTATGTATGTATGCAAAAGAACACAGATACAGAAGGACACTTACGAGAAAGAGAGCAAAGCCATCTAAACAACTGACAAAGCAATTAAGTGATACAAGACGTAGTAACATCCGGAAACAGATACTGATGTTAGAACTTAAAATAAAGGAGTCAACCATAAGAGAGAATATTGACAATGAACACAAAGCTATTGGCACTATAAAGGAAACTAGCAAATTCTTCTTTAGCTATGCTAAACGCAAAGCAGTTATCAAAACGAGCATTGGCCCATTGCTTGCTAAAGATGGACTAACTCTCACATCTAATCCACAGGAAATGGCAAACATTCTACAATCTCAATATGCTTTAAGCTGGAGTACTCCTGTAGTAGCTAAGAAAATAAAAACTACAGCATTTTTTAATAGAGAAGAAAATGACCAAGACAGACCATTATTGGAAGATATACAAATAACCACTAGAGATATACAGCAGGTAATAACAGAGCTACCAGGGAGTTCAGCCCCTGGTCCAGATGGAATTGGAGCCAAGATTCTTAAGAAATGCAAGCATACTTTATCTCTGCCTTTGAAAACCCTGTGGAGATCCTCACTAGACACCAGGAGAATACCACCAATCATGAAACAAGCAAATATTACCCCAATCTACAAAGCAGGCAAAAGAAAGGAAGCCAAGAACTATAGACCCATATCCTTGACTTCCCATATTATCAAAATATTTGAGAAAGTCCTGAAAAGCCACATTGTCAATTTTATAGAAAATGAACATCTCTTAGAAGACTTTCAACATGGCTTCAGGCAAAAGAGATCCTGCCTTACTGAACTCATAGACCATTGCAATACAATCCTACAATATTTGGAAGAAAACCCACAATGTTGATGTCATCTATGTAGACTTTGCAAAAGCTTTTGACAAGGTTGACCATGGTATTATTCGATTTACGGACATTTCTTCGAAAACATTTCTTCGAAATCAAAAACTTCGATACCCAATAACTTCGACAAAAAATGACTTCGAAAATAAAACTTCGAATCAATAACTGCGGACATTTCTTCGAAAACATAAACATTTTGAGACAAGTAAAAGTCCTCGCTCCTAACTTAAACATTGATTCAATTTTAACTGATTTTGAAACAGGAATGATTAATGCATTAACTTCGGAATTTCAATCAGTTGCAAACTATGGTTGCTTTTTCCATTTTGGCCAATGCTTATATATGAAAGTCTGTGAATATGGACTCAAAGCACGATACGACACTGATGCCCAATTCGCTCTAAATATTCGAATGCTTACAGCTCTTGCCTTCGTGCCACCTAACAAAGTTGTCGAGGGATTTAATATGCTAATTGAACAAAACATTCTTCCACATGAAGCAGAACCTGTTGTTGATTACTTCGAAGATACGTGGATCCGCCGTCCTGACAGACCTAACCTAACCTAACCTAATTCGAAGTTTTATTTTCGAAGTAATTTTTTGTCGAAGTTATTGGATGTCGAAGTTTTTGATTTCGAAGAAATGTTTTCGAAGTCTTGTTTTCGAAGAAATGTTTTCGAAGAAATGTCCGCATACGATATTATTCCATAAACTAAAAGAACTCGGTATTTGTGGAAAAATAGGAAAATGGATCCATGCCTTTCTCTCTGACAGAAAACAAATAACAATTGTAAATGAAGCAAGATCTATAGAAAAAGAAGTGATTAGTGGAGTGCCGCAAGGTACAGTACTGGGACCAATTCTGTTCATTATAATGCTAAACAATATAAACTGTAACCTAAGAAGCTCTCTCCTGTCATTCGCGGATGATACCAGAATACTAAGACCAATTACAGAAAGAGAAGACTGTGTAGAGCTACAAAAAGATCTACAAACTATGTATGCATGGGCAGATGCAAACAATATGGCCTTCAATGAAGACAAATTTGAACTAATTAAGTATGGCCCAAACAAATACCTGAAAGAACAATTCAACTACACTGGACCCACAGGAAAAGATATTGTACAAACTGATCATGTAAGGGATCTAGGGATTATATTATCTGAAGCTGCAACATTCAACAGGCACATTGACAAAGTAACCTCATCATGCAAACAACTAATAGGATATATACTGAGGACATTCAGAACTAGGGACAGTATGACCATGCTTACCCTGTGGAAATCACTTGTTTTTCCACGCATTGACTACTGCTCTCAATTATGGTTTCCCCACAAACAGAATGAATTGCAAAAAATTGAGGGCCTACAAAGAACCTTTACCTCATATATTAAACAACCTGATGGGCAACAGGTGAGTAAAAACAAATTAAACTACTGGGATAGGTTCAGAGACCTTGACCTTTATTCCATAGCGAGGAGGTTTGAGAGATGCATCCTAATCTACACCTGGAAAATTCTAGAAGGGCTTTTTGTTGCCCCCAATACTGAACCAATTGTGCCCACCTTGACAAGAACTGGCAGAATGTGTCAAAAACATCACCTCCCACCAAACAGTCTGAGAAGGATTCAAACCCTTCAGTATAATAGTATCTCTAGGCAGGGTTCTCGCCTGTTTAACTCCTTGCCTCAGTACCTTAGAGATATAAGTGCAGTCCCAGTAGATACTTTTAAAAAATACTTGGACATGTTTTTAGCCAACGTACCCGATCAACCCACAGTGCCAGGGTATTCCTCTGCCAGACCAGCCCCCACAAATTCAATAGGGGACCAAATCGTATGGCAGGAGCAAGAGAAAAGAAGGGTGGCGACCCCGTCGTGGCCCCGCCTCAGGAGGCGCTGAGCGGACTTCGTGGGGGCAGCGCACCCTTGAGGCAGAATCACTTCAAGGTAAATTCAAGGTAAACTGAAATTAAGTGCTAACATTTCTTAAACTTCTCTAATTTGAAGGCATTCATGTTTAATTTATTTCTCATATCCAATTTACAATAAGTAAAATGTAATCTTTTAGTCATATTAATAAGATCAATTTAAATTGGTACAAAAGAAAATAAGAAAATAAATAAAAATAATGAAAAATAAACTATTAACATTTAATTAATTCTATTATTATTACAAATGAAATATAAGATACTCTTGAAAATAATCGTAAAAAACAGAAGTGGTAAAGCAATACATGATGAAATACCAATAATACAGTAAAACCTCTCTATAACGAAATATACCAACTAAATGGCTGTCGTTGTAGAGAGGTTGTTCGTTATAAAGAGGTTTCCTTTGCCGATATTGTAGTGTATATTTTAATGACCTATTTAGTTAGGATCACCTGAAGACTAAAGTCCCCACTGTGAATCGCCCTTGATTTTTTTTTTTTAATTTGGGGTTGTTTAATCTCCTTCGCAACATCTAAGGTCATATGACGGAGGGGACCTACTGCTTTACATGGGATCCGAACCACGGGTCGTTACATAGCCTGGACGCAGCGGACGGTCTCCCATCTAACTACTATCCGACGTAGCCCAATCGCCCTTGACGATTTGTTAGGTTTAGTCGTAATATTTTCGTTAAAACTAACGAAAATATCACGACTTAATCTAACCAATCGTCATATATATATATATATGTATATATATATATATATATATATATATATATATATATTATACAAAACAACGAAACTATCACGACTAAACCTATCGTCAAGGGCGATTGACATTTGGGGCTTTAGTCTTCAGGTGATCCTTTAGTAATTTATCCATACTTTATATAGTACTGTACTCTCTCTCTCTCTCTCTCTCTCTCTCTCTCTCTATAATATATATATATATATATATAATATATATATAATATATATATATATATACACACACAGTGTATATATATATATATATATATATATATATATATATATATATATATCCCCGCAAGGGGGTTCTAAGCTCGTGCTCTTGAGTGCTCTTTGTGCTCGTTTGTACGTGCTTGTTCCTGGAGGTTTCACGTGCGCCCTCCCGGCCCTAGCACCCAAGGATGATGGGGCTCGACCCTGCAGTCCTTGTCATCCTTGGTCTTTTTCCACTTCGACTGTCCCCTCCACCCTTTCTTTTTCCTCTGTCTTTCCTCTCACTTTTTCTTTGTTTTTCCGCCGAGATATGCCCTTCTAAATAGAGGCAAATCGGTTCTTCCCGAACTTAAAAAAAAAAAAAATATATATACTTAAAAGTATTTTAAGTTTTTAAAAGTGAGAAAAACATTCTAGCCAATTACATATCAGCTTTTAAGCATCAATCAATCAGCATGCCGCTTACTTTCTTCATCGGGAAATGGCGGCAGAGGAGAAACACGTGCAGCTCAGACTGAGTTAGCGAAAACACCCCTTTATAACGAAATGTGTTTTCGATAGAGAGAGATTTTTCGAAATGCCCAATATATTCGGTAAAGAGAGGTTTCGTTATAGTGGATTGTCATTATTGAGAGGTTTTACTGAAATTTAATTTCTATTATTACAAATAATGATATACATTAATAAATTAATTCAAAGGAAAAATATAAACAGCAAAATTCTACTGAGCGACGTAAATAAAAAGCAATTATAATGCCTCGTCAATCTTGAGAATGTGTAATCCTGTCCTGGGACAAGATAATTTCATACACCCTTCCTGTCACCACTTAGCTTGGACATTATTCAGTAACTTAAGTCAAGTGACATTTTTTTAATGTCTAGTTGGATGCAATATTATAGGAAAAAAAGTTGTCCAGTGAGGCACCAGGAAAACAAACTTAAATATGTCTATTGGACAGGTTTATGTTTTCAGCATATATATATATGTGTGTGTGTGTGTGTGTATATGTGTGTGTGTGTACACGATATATCTATTTAGAGAGAGAGATAGAAAGAGAAAGAGTATATTTCGCTAGAGTAATTAATTTTCCTAAATTTTTCCTAAGCACAAGCCCGACACCCATTCCTATACATTTTATTAACATTTCTTCTATTCCTCTGTTCTTATCTTATATTTTCTCGTCTTCAGCAGTGAAGGGAAGGCAGTTAGTTTAAAAGAAATGTCTTCCCATCTGAGGTGATTACTTCAAAAATTTCTTCTTCCGAAAATATTCAGCATGTAAATATTTATCTTCCTTATATGCAATTTGTTGGTAATGTCAGTTTCATTGCTGGAGCATGAAGTCCAGGACTGATAAAGTCTCTTGCAAACTTTTCGATCAATGCATTGCGCATGAAAATTTTAGTATCGTATATAACAATTACTACGAATGTGCTAATTGGTTTCTCTCTCAGTTATCTTGGCATCCTCTTCTTCTTCGTGCGTACTAATAAATGTCTCTCCCGTTCCTGCAGTAGTTAGATGATGATGATGATGGGACGGTCTCTCTTTTATTAAATTTGGGAAATCCTTAAACGACTTTCTGGAGTGAGATGTCGAGGAAAAGCGTTATATTTGAGCAGATCAGTGGAATCTCCCTAAATTGATGCGCGAGAAATTAGTTCTTTAAACTTCTCCAAGTACACAGTAATAACCTAATGTACACATTGCACACATACTTATCACAGTATTGTATGTTTTTACCTTTAATCCTTAAAATGCGAAATACATCATATGATGTAATACAGAAGACTGCAGAAAACAAATTGCGCAGTTTAAGGGTACACTATTATTATGTGTACTGAGTAGTGAGTAACCATTTCTTCCGGTTTACTTAAATTTTGATCAATGGTGCAACTTCAGGTTTCCAACTTCACCTTAATTAAAGAGTCAATTATTATTATTATTATTATTATTATTATTATTATTAAAGCATTCATGTTTATTTTTCATATTGATTTACAATAAGTAAAATGTAATCCTTTAGATGAGGGTTCTCAAGTGTCCTTATTTCTAAGGACAAATTTGTTCTTATTTCTTAATTTTTCAATTTTTTATTTTATTTGTCTATCAGAATATATCGTTAACATTCTATTCTAATAGACAAATGCAATGAAAAATTGAAAAATTAAGAAATAAGAACAAATTTGTTCTTAGAAATAAGGACACTTGAGAACCCTGTTTTAGATTCATATCAATTAGATTAATTTCAATTTTTACAAGAGAAAATAAGAAAATAAATACAGGGTGGGTAAAAAAAAGTGACCCCTTAGAGGTAAACTGTCATATTAAAAAAAAGTAAGGGGACTAGAGCTCTCAAACTTCACAGATGCTTACCTTAGCACGTTCGTCTTAATTGAGAAGTTGCTTGATGTGTCCCCCTTCCTGTTCAACGCAGGCCTCCAAACGTGGACGAAACTGATCAATACACCTGTTGATATATCGTTGAGACACCTTCTTCCAGCCGAGCAGAATTTTTTCGCGTAGTTCATCTATGTCTCTTATATTGGTACCAGGGATGTAAACTTTGGACTTCAGGGCTTCCCAAACACCATAATCTAGTGGTGAAAGATCGGGCTAACAAGCCGGCCACATATTGGGTTCGATAAAATCCGGTGTTTCGTTCTCAAGGAATGTGACAGTTTGGCGTGCTCTGTAAGCAGGGGCTCCATCTTGTTGGAAAGTATATCTTTCACCACTAATTCGTCGAATATCAGTTAGATAGAGTGAAAGATATACTTTCCAACAAGATGGGGCCCCTGCTTACAGAGCACGCCAAACTGTCACATTCCTTGAGAACGAAACACCGGATTTTATCGAACCCAATATGTGGCCGGCTAGTAGCCCCGATCTTTCACCACTAGATTATGGTGTTTGGGAAGCCCTGAAGTCCAAAGTTTACATCCCTGGTACCAATATAAGAGACATAGATGAACTACGCGAAAAAATTCTGCTCGACTGGGAGAAGGTGTCTCAACGATATGTAAACAGGTGTATTGATCAGTGGCGCCCACGTTTGGAGGCCTGCGTTGAGCAGGAATTGGGACACATCGTGCAACTTCTCAATTAAGACAGACAACATGCTAAGGTAAGCATCTATGAAGTTTGGGAGCTCTAGTCCCCTTACTTTTTTTAATATGACAGTTTACCTCTAAGGGGTCACTTTTTTACCCACCCTGTAGAAATAATGAAAAATAAAATAAGGTTCCATTTAATTAATTCTGTCATTATTACAAATGAAAAATTTGTAATAATCACATTATTACAAATGTGGTAAATCCCCTATCGTCCCTGGGTATAGGGGATTTAAAGAATTCTTTCCACGTGGCCCCAGCGTGTCGTAAAAGGCGACTAAAAATAAGGGACGGGTGCCGGGGACTGGAAACCCCTCCCACCTGTATGTAAATTTCCACAAACAGGAACGGTCAGAGAAGGGGCATAGCGGGGGCTTTCCCGCGATGGCTCAGGCTGGGGTGTCTGAATGTGTGTGGATGTGGTCGGGATGATAAGAAAGGAGAGATTGGTGCTATGTTTCGTGAGAGAGGCCTGGAGGTTCTGTCCTTGAGTGAAACAAAGCTGAAGGGTAAGGGTGTGGAGTGGTTTGGGAATGTTCGGGGGCTAAAGTCTGGGGTTGGGGAGAGTGTAAGGACGAGGTTGCGCTTCTCACACGTGATGGGCTATGAAAATGTGTGAAAGAGTGTAAGGAAATGGGTCCAAAGCTAATGTGGGTTAGAGTGAAAGTGAACCAAGAGAGATGGGTGATTGTTAATGCGTATGGACCTGGGAGTGAGAAGAGTCTAGAGACGCGGAATGCGTTCTGGGACGAATTGGGTGAGTGTTTAGGTACTTTTGATCTGAGGGAACCGAGTTATGGTGCTATGGGACTTGAATGTGAGAGTGGGGTATGTGCCAATTGAGGGTATAGCTGGGGCGCATGGGGTGCCCGTTGTGAATGGAAGTGGTGGCGGACTCGAGAGAAAAGCTACAGAGACTGGTAACTGAGTTCGGGAGGGTGTGTGAAAGAAGAGGGCTAAGAGCAACTGTGAATCAGAATAAGGTTATGTTACTTTAATGAAACAAATGTATCACACTGTGTATTTGCATAAAATGTAAAAAAATTCTAGGAGTTTTATTTTTCTGTCACGTGCTATAGCTCGAAACCTACGGGTTTCTCGACCTATGTTTATATGATCTTCTTTCTTTACTTTTGTCTTAAGAATACACCCTGCGATTTACAGTATGAAAAACATTTATGAATCACCCTGTATAATAGGTTGAACAAATGTTAAATAAATCAAAGCATACTTTGATATAAAAATTTTAACTCATTTACAAATTTTCACATCTACGACTGAAATTATCGTATAAATCTTATAAATAACTAAGGAACATTTACTACCATTTAACTGACAGTATCGAGCGAGTTTTCAATATCTTAAATTGCTTTATTAGGGCTGCGAAAGTGAACGTAAATGCCTGAAGAGCTGATATGAAAAATTTGACTGATAAATACAACTCTCTACTTGATCTGTTACATAATAAAGTAATAAAAGCCCTCGAAGCAGTAATAAAAGTGGTCCAACGTGACAATGAATTATTAAGACTGTAAATGCTAAACTAAGTTACAGTTTGCTCATGATGAATTAAAAAACCTTAACTCAAATTAAAATTCAGTGAATATAAACATTCGGACTGTAGTGGTAATAAAAAGTGAGCACTCAACAATAAAAAAATAAGGTTTGCACCCTTGACAATAAATCTCGCGCTAAAAATATCATCGCATTTGGGATGGCAGATGATAAGGAGGAGACAGATCAGACAAAAGGTGGAAGACATTATCAAAGACAAATTGAAATTGGAGAATATTAAAATCAAAAGCGACTTTAGATTAAGAAAAAACATACTTCACAGTCTAAGGACAATTCACGTAATAAAAGAAATACTGAAGCCAAGCGCAGGATAAAAGCCATCTGTGAAGAAAGATCTCAGAGGAACCAAATTTTTAGAAGTCTGAGCAAGCTGAAAAGTTGCAATATTTTCAGGAACAACGATGTCTGTGAAGAAACTCATAGAAAAAGGAAAGTAAAGATGCGTAAACTCTGGGAAGCCAGAATACTTGGGGAAAGTGGCATACTTTTTAGGACCTCAGCTTATTATTAAAGATAAAGAGTCACTCTTGCACCATCAAAACACTTCCGCTACGGGCGTTCATCTTGTAAGTGAATAAACTTTCAAGGCTATAAAAACCACAAATGGAGCGCCTGCTGATTCCCACTCGAGAGGCTTGCAGTTGCCTCCGCCCAATATCTCAATTCTCGAGTCTCGAAATGTTATTTCATCCAATTGGTAACTTCATATACAGTATTTTTTGTATTCTTATACTTGTAGTTTTAAAATTTTCACTGATATTCGCTATTTGGTGACATTGTATTTGCATGATTTTCAAAACGGCTTTCAACGAAAATATTATTTGATTTGATATCAGTCATTTAAGTTCATTTTCAAAAGATTTCTACAATCAGCGTAGAATATATTACACATTCTCACTCCGAACAAAATAACTTTGACATAATTATAAGAGATTGTTCAGTTTCAACTCTTGATGAGTCTAATGAGTAAATGCTACTAAAAAAATTGTTATAAGACTTTTTCGGTATTAAATCTAAATCTTAAAATCTAAATATCCGTAGCTTATCCAAAAACTATGATTACTTATTAAGTTATTAGTCTTTGTGGAAGCCTTGGCGGTTAAACTGAGTGTTATAATTCTCACTGAAGCTTGGTATATTAATAATATGAAAAGCCTATATAATATAGACAATTACAATGCATATCGTGCTGTAAAGGAGATATGGATCGATGACTTAAAAATCTAGCAAAGAATTTTCGGTGCTACTGTAGTATGCGGTCTACCTACGATTCGGCGGTCTACCTTTTAATTATAGCTTCTTATCTTGTTTACTAATTGTTTGTTTACATCCCATTGTCAATCGCCCTTGACGATTGGTTAGGTTTAGTCATGATATTTTCGTTAGTTTTAACGAAAATATCATGATTAAACCTAACCAATCGTAGGTAGACCGCATACTACAGTAGCACCGAATTTTCTTTATGTTAATATAAAAGATAAAATTAACTTTTATTCTGTTCCTGTAATATATGGACCACCGATTTCTAACTTTAATACCTTCTTCAGTCATTTAGGTAACATTTTATGTGACTTTCATAAACCGAATACTATAAGTGCGGGTGACTTTAACATCAATCTACAAAACGAAGCTAACTCACCGCAAGTCTCTCGTAAATTTTTAAACTTAATAAATTTATTCTAGCTGTCATATTATTTATTACTCAGCTTACCCCTGCGTCTTCAACTATGGTAATCGAGTAACAGAATCTACAATTGATAATACTGTATATTTGTAAATTGTAAAGCCCTTGTAAATTATGGAGTTATAACTTCAGTCATTAGTGATCATTTTCCTACTTACGTTACATACAATAAATATCGTACAAACCACTCGCAAAACCAGTATAAAATTATGGAATATTTTTTAATATTAACAAAAGGAAATGTAATGGGGCTGTAAAAAATTTACAATTGGACTGTGCTGATTCCACTGAAAACCCAGGTCATATATTTCAACTATTTTATGACTCCCTATTTCATATTTTTGAACAACGGCTTTCCTTTAAGAAAAAAAAAAAGGTATTTCCCAAAAGTATGGGAAAACCGTGGATCACTCCCGGTATTAATTCAGTCAAAATAGTGACAAATTATTCGAACTGCATCAACAAAATAAAAGCTCTAAACTACAATATACACAATATAAAGAACAAATGAACTAAATTAATCAAAATTTAAAAATATAACTATTATAACAATTAATTTTCCCAGCATATATAAATAAATATAACCAATCTTATCAAAAAGAGAATTAATCCTTTATAAAGAGTTAAAAAGACATTTACAGATAAAATAAATATTGGTAATAAAACAATTACACTGGTCAACACTCATTTTATTGCCAATCATATTAGAGTGATTTTGGGGTAACTTTGTAGTGCTGATTCCGAATATGACATCGTTTTGCTAGATTGGCTCTAATTTATGAGATAATTGGTACCCCATTGAAACACGTTAAAAATGCAAAAAATTTAATGTTCAGGCGGAGCCTACTTACAAATCGCATTGAAATTGTCTCAAATCATACAAAAGTAAACACATGAAATACATAATGGCATTTTATTCGGTCTCACCATCTAGAATGTTCCGGTAGTTTCCCATATGCACGCGTTATGGTTACGTTTCCTATTAATTGAGGGTATTCATTATCTCAAGAACTAGAGCCAAATCGGAAAAACTACTTTCATTTTGGAATTCAGCAACCCCAAATATATACCCTAATTTCGTACGAATTTCCTTGGCAACGAAAAAAAAAATTTTTTTTTGTTGACCTGTGTTATCGATGCTGTCAAGACAGAATATTACAAACTCTATCAGTAACTATTTTATATCTACAGCTAAAACACTTCGTTCATAACACCCAAATAATGATCAATTGTCGTTGGATCACATGCCACTCAGTCCACAAAATTCATTTTCTTTTGTTCCCGCTACTTCTAATGAACTCCAGAACCAGACATGTCAACTCCCACGGATTTTCCGTGAGACTCTTGGATTTTAAGTCTCAAACTCCCTTATGTGGGATATGTTTCCAGTTATCAAAATCAGGCGCAGGCAAAATCAGGCAAAATTTCACAAGTTTTCATACTTCAAGGTTGACGTCTCTGTCAGAACATTATTGAGAAATTGGAAAATTCAAATGAGAACATTCATAACATTCATGTGCTTATAGTGACGTTTGTTAAAGATAAAAAATTATCAACGTAAGTATTACCGGAGCTTATTTCCATGAATGCTAAAAATTGGCTGCGTAACATCCCCATACAAGGGCGGTGGCCCTACACTAGTGAGTAACTGTAGAGTAGTCTGCTCATAATCTGTGTCCAGTAAATTTAAAATTTTTAAAAAAAAATAGGATACATCATTATTTAGAATCATATAACCTATTATCGCCGCATTAATATGGCTTCCGTATAAATAAAACAACATAAATTACTTTTTTAAATCTTGTGGAAAGTGCCAATGGCGCTAAGGAGAATAAAAACTAATGATCGCCACCTTTATGGACTAGAGTACGGTTTTTGATGTGACAGACCATAATATTCTACAAATTGTATTCTTATACAGGGTGAGCTAAAAGTCACTGCGCACCTACCGTAGACGATGAGTATATTCAGAGAGTCCCTGTACATTAATACAAATACATTTCTCATACTTACTTAAGTTACAACAAATGTTGGAAATGGCCCCCACGTGCTTGTAGACACGCATCTACATGTCTTATCTTGTTTGCAAAGACACGCGACAATTCAGTCGGAGGGATGTTCGTTTACGGTAGATGCACAGTGACTTTTGGCTCACCCTTTAGTTTTAGAGGAGCTACAGTATAAGTGATTGGTTTAAAAGTTATTTGTTCAACAGATATCAGTAAGTAATATCTGTTAAACTAAACTGACTGTAAAAACTAGGATACCTCAGGGCTCAGTCGTAGGTCCCCTGCCATTTTTATTGTACAGGGTGGGCCGTAAGTTTCCATACATAGGAAAAATTAAACGTTTGTTTTTATGTTTCAGATACCCTAAGAATATGCGTTTGACGTAGGATCTTGTTTACTGATGAAGCAAATTTTTACGTCAATGGAGAGGTTAATCGGCAAAACATACGTTATTGGAGTAATGCTAACCCTAACTGGCTGAGTCCGACGAAGATGCAAGGTGCCGGTAAAGTGATGGTGTGGGCCCGGATATGGGGTGACAGAATTATTGGACCAATTTTTGTCAGTGGAAATCTTAATGCCGAAAGGTATCTTAACATGTTGCAAGAAGAGATTTTCCCATCCCTGCTAAACGAGGAAGGTAACTTCCCAGTTTACTTCCAGCAAGATGGAGCTCCACCTCATTATGGTCTTCACGTGCGTCGGTATTTGGATCAGCAGCAGTTTCCGGATGCTTGGATTGGTCGGCGTGGTCCTGTGGAGTGGCCTCCCAGATCCCCAGATCTCACCCCCCTTGATTTCTATCTTTGGGGGCACTTGAAGGCCATGGTGTATCAGGAAAAGATACGAGACATAAATCATCTAAAGGAACGTATCACCAACGCCATTACAAGCATAACGTCAACTGTGCTAATGCGTGTTCATCAACAGTGGGGAACACGTATTGAAATGTGTTTTCAAAACAATGGCAACCATGTAGAGCATATTATATAAATAAAAATGGTTGTCCATAAAAAATGTTTATTTTTCCTATGTATGGAAACTTACGGCCCACCCTGTATATAAATGACCTCCCGCTTTCTTCTGATATTCTTAATTTTAGAATATTTGCAGACGATGCAACTGCGTCCCTTTCTGTTAAAGATGTCAATACAACGAAGGTTATATTTAAAACAGAATTTACGAAAGTCCTGAATTGGCTGACTTTAAAAAAAAACTCTTCCCAAACTCGAATAAAACAAACTTTATGACTTTTAGTAATTAAAGAAGTGTACATCTTGGCAACCTGAATGTTGGAGAACTCTTTGTAAATGAATGCAATGTAACGAAATTTTTAGGCGTCATACTAGCTAAAAATTTGCAATGTAATGAAATTTTTAGGCGTCATGCTAGCTAAAAATTTGCAATGGAAGGACCATATCAGTTATATATATATATATATATATATATATATATAATTATATATATATATATATATTATATATATATATATATATATATATATATATATATATATATATATATATATATAATATATATATTAGGGGGTTTCATACCTATAGGGTAAAATAAAAATGAGCTTGGAGTTTTAATCCACACGTTTCTCCGTATTCTAAAGAACAAGAAAACACGTTTGTGCAAGTTTGAACCAGATCGCGCTGCATTTAGAGGTCCCCAACTTTGACGACTTTTTGTCAGTTCATTTCTCGCCTGCCTGCAGTGAAGACGGTTTTCTTCGTCACTTGGGCGGTTCGTGTTGTATAGCCTATTGGACAACTATGGAGGTAATTATATATGCTACTAATTATCTCATTTTACTGTGGTATTGAAATTTATTATTATTTAATTTCTGTCATTTTACTGTGGTAGTGATATTTATTATTAATATTACATGAAATTAATTAGTCTGTTGCATATTGGACAACTAAGCTGTAATTATTTATGATACTAATTAATGTAATTTTACTGCGGTATTGAAATTTATTTAATTAATGAATTGTCAAAGAGAACGTAGTGTACACGTATCAGTTTTATAAATAAAGAAAAGCAGTAACTGGGACTCGAACCAGTGTCATAGCCGTTTGGCGGCATCGCTCAAGTCGGCGTACACAGCACGCTATCCACTCCCTAGATGGTGTAGTGGATAGCGTGTTGTGTACGCCGACTTGAGCGATGCCGCCAAACGGCTATGACACTGGTTCGAGTCCCAGTTACTGCTTTTCTTTATTTAATTAATGAAATTAATTACGATGTGAAATTATTTCTGTGGAATTATTTAGTTTGTTTTCTTTTCCAGGTGTCTACCAGAGCGAAAACAGAAGTGTTTCTATTGGCCAGACGGATGCGAACATCACATCAAGTGGCCTTCCAACTCAGTTGCAAGTACTCAAAAAGTACTTTTACCACCAAAAGGAGCAAAAATTTGGACGTACTAAATGCCTGAACCTGTGCCTGGATGCCTGTCTCATATTTTGGGAGAGAGCGAGAATCCCCATGATGCGTCGAGATTCGGCCTTGAGGAAGATGGAATCCCTTCTCAAGGAATACGACCGGCTTGTGAAGCACAAGTCACATAAAGCAGAGTCCTTCCGAGTGAAGGAGGCGATGTTCAAGGAGGCAATAGCGAAGGAGATCATGGACATTGCTCATTCACAGGCTAAGGAAATGATGAAGAATCAGGAGGACATCCACTTTCTCGACATGCAGCGTGAAGATCCAAATTCCTGCAGCATGGGCCCTGTTGACATGAAGCTTCACTATAAGGAGATTAGGAAAAGGAAGAGGCTGGACAAGTTTAAGGAACAACAGGAGAAGGCCAGGAAGGAACAAGGAGCTGCAGAAGATACGGGGGCTTTAGTGATTTCAACTTCGTCAGAGACTGACTCAGATGTCGTTGACCCAACCGTGGAAGTTTATCCATCCTCCTCCAAGGAAAATACCAAGAAGCGACGCAGGAATCTGATCTCACAGGATGTGACGACTACCTACGATCGGCTGAATATTTCGGACCGCGATTCAGCTATGTCGTACGCTGCAGCGGCTAAATCACTAGGTTTTGACTTGGATGAACTGTCCATTTCTGCCAGTACCATGTACCGCACACGCAAGGCTCTCAGGAAGGTGGCTGCTGAAAGTTATCAATCCGACGAAGTTTGTCCTGGTCAGCCTCTTGTCTTGCATTGGGACGGTAAGCTCCTACCTGACTGAGCAATGGAAGGAGAGCGTTGACCGGATCGCCATCCTCGTCTCTGGCGACGGCAAGGAGAAGTTGCTCGGCGTTCCTAAGGTGACGTCCGGAACCGGCGAGAAGATAGCGCGAGTTTGCTTGGATTTGGTCAAGGAACACAGGATGGAAGAGCGCGTGCGGGGACTGTCTTTCGACACGACAGCGTCGAACACCGGGATTCATATCGGGGCCTGCGTCCTGATTGAGAAAGGTCTTGGCAGAGAACTCATGTACTTCCCCTGTCGGCATCACATCTATGAAGTCATCCTCAGCTCCGTCTTCAAGCGTGCATACGGCCCTTCAAGTGGCCCCGATATACCCGTTTTCAAGAGGTTTCAGGCACAATGGAAGTTCATCGACCGGTTGGACGTGCGGCCGTACGATTTTGCTCAAGTCAATGACTCTATGAGGGAACTGAGGGAGAAGTCAGTCCTGCTGGTGAGAGGGATGGTGAGCACGTCGCATCAGCGCGATGACTACAAGGAACTGCTACAGTTGGTTCTCATCTTCCTGGGAGAAGCAAAAGTGGTGGATTTCCCTCTCAGAGCCCCTGGCGCTTACCATCACGCTCGATGGATGGCGATAGCCATCTACTCCTTGAAAGTAATTCTACTGAAGAAGCAGTTCAAGATGTCGAGTCACGAGTTGGAAGCTCTGACAGCCGTAGGTCTCTTCGTGTCCCTCGTCTACATCCGAGGTTGGACTCGTGCTGCAACCTCAAGCAAGGCTGCCGCAGTTGATCTGGAATTTCTGCGTGACGCGGAAGCCTTTGCCATGTCGGGATATTCGTGTGTTAACGCTGCGCAAGAAGCCATGTCTCGACACCTATGGTACATCTCTGAGACTCTTATTGCCATGGCGTTCTTCGACGCAGATGTGGCAGATGAAGAAAAGGCTCAGATGGTCGTCAGTTTGGATAAGCCCGCATCGAAAAAGGAACTCAAGCGACCCCAAGGGAAGAACGTCAGGAATCTTGCCTCGAAACACCTGGCGGAGTTCGTGACAGGAAAGACGATGGCTTTCTTCCATGCATTCGACTTGGACACATAATTCTTGAAAAAGCCAGTTGCCGAGTGGACTGAAGTAGAGGGCTTCAAGCAAGCAGCGGCAACTGTTAACAAAATCTCTGTCGTCAACGATCGGGCCGAAAGAGCCATCGCGCTCACCAAAGAGTTCAACTGTTCTCTGACGAAGAACGAAGAGCATAAGCAGTATTTGCTCAAAACTGTGATGCAGCATAGGGCGAAATACCCGAATAAAACCAAGAAGGATTTCATGGACAAATGATTCGCAAGAAGTGGTTATGTTTTTTGTATCTTTGTGAAAATGTGTAGTGAAATGGTACTCGTTTGTTGAATAAAAATTCATTGACAGATTTTTGTTTAATTTTTTCCGTTTATGATCTGCCAGAGCATCAAACTGGGGACCCGTAAACTTTAAACTATTGAATTAATACTTCGGTTTATCAGTCTCCTCAGCAAATGGAACAAGGGGATCCATGTGGATTAAAAATTTTCCAAACTTTTAATTTATGAAACACCCTAAATTATATAATATATATATATATATATATATATATGTGTGTGTTGCTATAATGTTTAAACTTTGAATGATAATTCCTGAACAGGTTTTATTAACTCTGTATCATATTTTCGTTCTTCCTTATATGATATGCTGCAATCTTACACGAGGAAATACTGCTGATAGACAGTATCTTTGTTGTTCAAAAGCGAGCAATGGGAATATCATTTGATGCAGATTTTCTTTCTTGATCATACAAGCGAATTCTTTAAAGAGTTAAAATTATTAAAAATGAAAGATATAATCAAAACGGCACATTTTATTTTTATTTATTTATAAATATATGAATAAAATTATGAACTTCGAGTAGCTAAATAATTTTTTGGCAACTCATCAAGAGATTCACTCATACCAGATTAGGAACAGAAGCAGGCACGTTAATTCCTCACCTTAGATTGTCCTCATCTCAAAAATTACCTGTTTTCGTAGGTTTGAAATTATGAAATGATTTAAGCAGTGACCTTCAAAATATTTCTAACGTAAGTGCGTTTAAAAGCAAGTTGAAATCAATTTTAATAAAAAAATACGAAAGCGTACTAACGCATTTAGCATTTAAGGATTAAATACTGTGAAACTGGTCTGACTGGGTTACGTTGTAGCCAATGTCATAACAAACGCTTCCCGTTGATCAGCGAAGTTAAGCGACATTGGGTCTGGGTAGTATTTGGATGGGAGACCGTCCTCCGTGTCCAGATTATGTAGCGATACCCGTGGTTCGGATATTACGTAAAGCTGTAGGTTCCCTCCGTCATGTGACCTTAGATGTTGCGAAAGAGGCTAAACAACCCCAATCATTATTACACACAACGGTCTGACTGTTGTGTTTATTATTAACTCTTAGTACAGTAGGTTTCAAAACTATTGTAATGACCAAGATGTAATATATACCTAAACCATTACCCGATAGATAATTACAAACTTCGCTTTATTATATATGCAGTTTATATGTAATTTTATATCTACTCATAATTTATTAATCACACACACACACACACATCCTTAAATGCTCGTAGCTTACAAAATAAAATAAACGAATTTTTTTCTTTAACTGCTTGTAAAGACTATGATTTAATTGCGATAAATGAATCGTGGCTTAGCACCGAAACACGTGACTTTGTAGGGGAGTATCAAATTAGAGGTTATAGACTTTTTGTTAAAAACAGAATAGGTAGGCGAGGAGGCGGTGTTATGTTGTATATCAAAGATAATATTGCGAACGTTATAGAAGCAAAGCACACAATTCCAGAACCAATAGATTCGACTATAGCAGAACTTAAATTGAACGATTTCAAACTTGTTGTTGCGGTTATATATAGGCCCCCTAATCAAACAGCTGATACGGACGAAGCGTTATATCGTGAACTAAAGAGAATAATAGTTAGTGAGCAGGCTTTAGTTATGGGTGACTTTAATTGCGCCAACGTGAATTACGATACAATGCAGGGAGACGCGGAAGGTAATCGTTTAGTTAATTTTCTCGAGGATAGCTTTCTTATTCAAAAGGTTGGGGAACCTACGAGGTTGGACAGTATTTTAGATTTAGTAATAACTACGGATGATAGGCTAATTACTGATCTTCAAAAAATAGAACCGTTAAGCAATAGCGATCACAATATGGTAGAGTTTGTCCTCTCAGTAAGTCACTCGAAACCAGCTAACTCGACTAAAATTCCTAACTTCCAGCACATAGACTTTTGTAAATTTCGAAATAAATTGTCATACGTCAATTGGGAAAACGTAATGAGGAACTCAAACGCAAAACTAATGTGGGAATCGTTTGAAACAGTATTTAGGACTATAAATGAGGAATGTGTACCGTACCAAATTAAGCGTGCGAAATTAAATAACAAGCCCTTGTGGTTTATTTATAGATTAGGAGACATTATAAAGAGTAGAGATAGGGCTTATAGGCTACATAAGTGCGATAAAGACAATTTGTGGTTACGAAACAACTACGTATCTCTAAGACGTGAAGCGAAAAGTGTAATAAAAAAGTCCAAGCGCGAATTTGAAATCTCCATAGCTCATGACGGTAAAGAAAACCCCAAGCGATTCTTTCAATACGTCAACAATAGAAATCCAGTAAAAAGTGTCTTGGGGCCGTTGAAAAATGTTAACGGAGATCTAGTTTCTGAAAACAAGGAAATGGCTACCTTGCTAAACGAATTCTTTACGTCAGTTTTTACTATAGAAGATGTAACGAATATCCTACGGTCATAGAGCTAATACCTTTTGATAATGGTAATATTTTGGATAATATTGTGGTTAGTGAAGGGGAGGTAATGCGCTATATTGATAAAATGAAAACGTGTAAATCACCGGGGCCGGATTCCATATATCCCATACAACTAAAAGAATTAAAAGATAGCATTGTTGTGCCGCTAACAAAGATTTTTAATGCGTCTATTTCTGAGGGGTGCGTACCAGATAATTTCAATTAGCAACTGTAACACGTATTTTTAAGAAAGGCGATAAAGGTGCGGCGGGAAATTATAGGCCAATCAGTTTAACGTCTGTTGTAGGTAAGCTACTGGAATCAATAATAATTAGGGATCGTATAGTCGAACACTTAGAATTGCATAACCTAGAAATACACAGCACGGTTTTAGGCGAAACAAATCTTGCTTAACTAATCTTTTAGAATTTTTTCAAAGCGTGGTTGACGTTTACGATAGTCATCGGGCGGTTGATGTAGTGTATTTAGATTTTCAAAAAGCGTTTGACACCGTACCGCACAAAAGACTCATTGAGAAAACTAAAGATCATGGAATCAGGGGTGTAGTAATAAATTGGATAGAAAAGTGGTTGCGAGGTAGGAAACAGAGGGTGGTCGTTGATGGAGCGGAGTCGTGTTGGGCTAATGTAGCGAGTGGCGTTCCTCAGGGTTCTGCATTGGGCCCCTTGCTTTTTCTTATATATATTAACGATTTAGATGTCGGCCTAGTCAGTACAGTTTCAAAGTTTGCGGATGACACGAAGCTGGGTGGTAGGGCGATTAATGACGAAGATAGAGGTAAAATCCAGAATGATCTGAATAAAATCGTTGATTGGTTAGTCACATGGCAAATGAGATTTAACGTCGATAAGTGCAAAATTTTACATATAGGTTCGCGTAACGGTAATTTTGCGTATAGTATGTCAGAGAAAGAGTTGATAAGCGTAGAGCAGGAAAAAGATTTAGGAGTTATAGTCACTGGTGATTTAAAAGTAGCGAAACAAAGTACAGCAACGGTCAATAAAGCGAACAAAGTGTTAGGTTTTATAGCTCGGAATTTTGAGTACAAATCGCGCGATATTATAGTTCCTCTTTATAAATCATTAGTTAGACCCCATTTGGGGTACGCGATCCAATTTTGGAATCCGCATATGCGCAAAGATATAGACAAAATCGAAAGAGTTCAAAGACGAGCAACTAAGATGATTCCGTCGCTTAGGTCAAAGTCGTACGAGGATAGGCTTAAAGAGTTAAAATTGACTACACTCGAGACTAGGAGGCTAAGGGGTGATCTAATCCAGGTGTTCAAAATTATGAATGGGTTCGATAACGTAGATAGAGATAACTTTTTCGAAATATCTCAATATAATAGGACTAGAAATAACGGGTGTAAGTTGGCAAGTAGAAGGTTCGAGACAGCAGTTGCCAAAATCTTTTTTACGCATAGAATACTAAATAGCTGGAATAGTTTGCTGGTAGAAGTAATTAGTAGCACGTCTATAAACATGTTTAAAAATCGATTAGACGCATATGTTGATAGATTGGGTATAGTTTAAGGTAATAAAATTAAGGGTTGGATAAGATAGATTTTGATTCTCTTTTCATTAAAGATCACAATAACCAGACTAGAGGTCATAGTATGAAATTATTTAAGCCAAGATGTAGAACAAATTTAAGAAAACATAGTTTTACAAACAGAGTAATTAAGTTTTGGAACAGTCTGACAGAAGAAGTGGTAACTTCAGATAAAATTGATTCTTTCAAAAGAAGGTTGGGTAGTTTGTTGTCTGCAAGGGACATCTGGTGATAGTGTTTAAGCCCATTTTTATTGCATGAATGGTACTAGTTTATTTCATATATATTATGTACATTTAGGTGATAGATCCCACAGCTCAACACAAGTGTTGTGGGATATAGGGAGGCAGCATCTTGGGTTAGGGGATACTCTCTGTCCTTACACACCCCATTTAAAGAGATTCCTCTGCCGAGCGGTGCCCCCATAGTACTGTGAAGTATTGAAAAACTTATGATCTTCATTTGCCCCACAAACACCTTTAAATGGGAGACCCAAAATGGGTGCACACACATTTCTACATTACTGTACAGTCTTTACAGTCACACCTACACTTTTCCTCATAAGTATATATATTGTAATGTATATGGTTGAAAATTGTGACTTGGTCCGTAATTGATATGGCCCGTGACTTATTTCTGGTTGGCAAGGTACTGGTATTGATGGATACCGTAATGAAATTGACTGGATTCTTTGGATCTGATATATTTGCATGTCGGTTATAATATTATGACTTGATCCTCTGGATCCAGAGATTCTATCTTTAGTTTTAAAATGATAATTAATTATTTTTAAATTGATAATTATTTAGTTTTGTAAAAATTGGTCGTTGCCAATGTACAGGCAGTTTTTACATAGTGGAGCCACCTCGATGGGCCGAAGTGACCCCTAGTGTGCCCACTATAAAAATTTCTTATATTCTTATGTTCTTGTGGTTCGGAACCCACGTAAAATTGTAGGTTCCCTCCGCCACCACGGAGGACATGCACAATACACAATTACGAACACAGGTAGACCAGCCATGAGTGGATCCTAGGGTCTTTGTTGGTCTGAAACATTATAACATTATAACATATGTAAAAATGAACCATGAATAATTCTTATATTCCTTTACTATCTTATTCTTTCATGAAATTCTTATATTCATTTATATAGTTCTTGTATCCATTTTTAAAATTCATGTGTTTATATGGTTCATGTATTTATATAATCCTATATATTCGTATATATTTAACTTTATATAATACCTATATTAATATGTATGTACGTGTATGTATTCATTTTTACATAAGGACCAAAATCGCCTAACGCGAGTTTGGATAAAATTTTTGATTTGCTTTCTACTTTGTCAAATAATTGGTGACTTGTCTTTAAAATCTCTTAATCATTTTTTTTAGGTTTCGCTTAATAATGAGTCCTGCTTAAACTTTGCAATGTTCATATTTTGTATACATTCTCTCTTCGTATAAAAGATGAAGTCACGTCTTGCCTAAGCATTTAATTGTAAATCTTAAACCTTTAATTTTTACTCATATGCATATTTTAGTGTAAAGATGCATAGTTCAATTTCCACTTTCAGTTAACTTGGCAGATCATGATAGCATCAGATCTGAAAATACGCGGGTTAAGATAAAAATATGGCTTCATCTTCAAATATCTTGTTTATTCGTTTAAACCTTACCACAGCTAAAAGATTTACTTTATTTTCAAATATTGTGCAAAAATAATGCAGCCTTTTCAACATTTAATAATAATGATGTTAGCAGTTTTGGGGTAAATAAACCCAAGTAAAATCTTCCATATGTCATTAAGAAATAGATTCAAAGGCTGAGCACTACCTGTACCTTTTTGCAGTAAAATCCAGTAAGAAATAGTCTTTATCTTCTCCTTCGAGCCTTGTTCTCTTCAGAGAATTTAATCATTAAAATTTCACGATACGTTATAAGAAGAATCCGGGAATCTTCAGACAATTTGGTAAGCCTCCCAGAATCCTCCGAGACACTATAGAAGAATTCGGAGAATAATGTAAAAGAAACTACTGCAAGTAACACATCCGTTGCTGCCACCTAACTAGAACCCCCGTCGACTTCGAATCAACCCAGGCCATAGACAGAGGGGTTAACATATATATATATATATATATATATATATATATATGTGTGTGTATATATATTTCATAATTATAACTCCGAAGTTCGCTTTATATTATAATTAATATGAGAACCAGATAAAACATAAAGTAAGGCTAAGTAAGCTTAGTAAGTAAGCTTAGTAAGGCTAAGTAAGCTTAGTAAGTAAGCTTAGTAAGGCTAAGTAAGCTACACACAATATAAATGCAAAAAACTTCACTTTTTTACGTGAAGGTCAAAATATGAGAATAAAAACCCACTCTAATAGACAGAGTTTATTTCCACGACAGTTTCGACGCCCACTGGCATCCTCCTCGGGTGGATACAGAAACACAAATGAAACAAAACAAGAGGGAAAAACAGTTCAGGGATCGACCGTTAAGAAATTCGCACCTAGGTTGGATTCCATTCTCTCGAGACAGGAGGGGCATTTTCATTAAGTACATTCGCACAAATTTTAAAACTATCTTCCTGTTCTAAACATACAGATTCTATTATTTTTACATAATTATTACATTTATAATTAAATTTATTACATTTAATATTGCATAATTATTAATTACAGAAATTATAAATTTATTATTACATTGGTTATTACATTGTTGTTTATTAACCGAAAAACGAATGAAAAAAGGCGATTAGGAAATAATCTAGAGACCATTGAGAAATTCGCACCTAGGTTAGATATCGTTCTCCCGAAACCAGAAGGGCATTTTATTACAGGGTCAGCTTATAACTACATTTCCACAAATTAAAAATATCTTCTTGTTCTATACATACAGATCCTAATGTTTGACATAATTACTGCATATATTTATTTCCACATTAATTACTTCCATTATTACATTTACTAAAAGCGAGTAAGGAAACATTCCAATCCAGAGACATTTAAGAAATTCACACTTAGGTTCGAACACGTTCCCACGACTCCGTAAGGGATTTATTGACCAAGAATCTCATTAAAGGGTCTAACTTATAAGTACCTTCGCACAAATTAAAATTATCTACTTTTTCTATACACACAGATTCTATTATTTTTCTTTTGACATAATTATTACATTTATAAAGTACCTTACTTGATTCCCAATCTATAGCATGATTATTTTGGCCTCGGCCATGTATATATAATGTCTATATAATATCGGAAATGTATATAATATCGGAATATGTATAATATCGGAAATGTGTATATATAATGTCGGATGCAAACAATAATTTTGCTAAGATCTGCGTTATAAATGAGATGTAAATTGTTATATTGTTTGTAAATATTTTTTTCGGTCTTTTTCATTTACTTTAATAATATAAAGTATTATACAGGGTGTCCCATAAGTCCGGCATCATAGGAGAAATTCATATTTTTCTATTTCTACAAACCATAATTTATGATTGGGATGCCAATTTCCTGTCCACCATTCTGTTCAGTGACGAGGCTGTTTTTTATGGAAATGGTGAGGTAAATCGACAGAACACCCGCTACTGGTCTCAAAACAACCCTCACTGGTATACCTCTTCAAAGGAACAAGGTGCATCTCGGGTGATGGTATGGTGTGGCATTTGGAAGGATCGCATCTTTTTCGATGAACATGTCACTGGAGGCACCTACCTACGTATGCTCAAGGAAGAAGCATTTCCCAGTGTCTTGAACGAAGAAGGACATTTCCCAACATGGTTCCAGCAAGACGGCGCTCCAGCACATTACAGCACCCAAGTAAGGGATTACCTGTACCAACAATTCCCTGGTCATTGGATAGGACGTCGAGGGCCTGTGGAATGGCCAGCTAGAAGCCCGGATCTCACGCCACTAGATTTTTATCTCTGGGGCCACTTGAAAGCGCTGGTATACGCAGAGAAAATTAGGAGTGTTGAACATTTGCGGCAGCGCATTATTGGGGCATGTAACACCATTACTCCTGACATCATTCACCGTATGCTTGCTGACTGGGTATCACGTCTGAATTTGTGTAATGAAAACAATGGTGGACATATTGAGCACGTTCTGTAAATAAAAGCTTTTGTTTTGCCTTTTTTTATTATTTTTCCTATGATGCTGGACTTATGGGACACCCTGTACATCTAATTTTAAAAATGTCTGATAATGGATAATATCAGGTGCAAATATACTCTTGAATCAAATTACATATATATAACATGTTGAAAAGCTTTTGTTTTGCCTTTTTTTATTATTTTTCCTATGATGTTGGACTTATGGGACACCCTGTACATCTAATTTTAAAAATGTCTGATAATGGATAATATCAGGTGCAAATATACTCTTGAATCAAATTACATATATATAACATGTTGAAAAGCTTTTGTTTTGCCTTTTTTTATTATTTTTCCTATGATGTTGGACTTATGGGACACCCTGTACATCTAATTTTAAAAATGTCTGATAATGGATAATATCAGGTGCAAATATACTCTTGAATCAAATTACATATATAACATGTTGAAATAGCAGGTGCAAATATATTCTTAATATTATCGTTATATTAGTATCGTATATATATCATAATTATATAGTAATGGCATGATATAAACTTCATAAGTTCATACCTATAGGCCTATCGTACATCAGAAACATCTTTCACATACAGTACAAGCTACAATTACATTAATGATCTTTGGTAGACTTTAAGACCACAATTTCTTATTGTCAAAATACATAAAAATGCAAAACTTAATAAAATAAGGCATCTCCAAATGTAGCTCTGTTTGCAATGCTCGCTAGAGTCGTTAATAATTGTAGCCATTTAGAAATTATACGATCAACACTCAGTGAGTAGCACAATCTTTAAATATTTTGCTAGATCATCTTCACATCATAACTTTCCATGTTATCATAAATTCTTGAAATATTGCGGGTATATTAAAATGAGAAATAAGAACAGCATGAAATGAGAAATAAAAAGTTATTGGGCTAATGTATGGTGCCCATGAAATCTTGTTCTGGCAACCGTGTCTGACTGTTTGACCCGGCAAGTGTAAACACATAGTGTGTCAGTGCTGTGGTGTGGCCGCGTGTGATAGATGAACGTGGTTGATGCTTAATAATTCCCTTTTATTAGGTAAGTGAAGTGAGCTATGTCTTTGTTTATTAATTTTGAGTAGAATCTTGCTTTTCCTTATGGATTTCAAAAAAAGAAGAAATACAGGCTAGTGTGAGGCTACGGTAGGTTACCTTTAGAAGAGCTTTAGGCCTATGCTAGGATAGATTGTTGAGCCTTCACAAAGCATGGAGGAGCTTATTCGTAAAAGATTTCGAAGCGAGTATCTGCACCCAGAGGTGCAAATACCACATTCGTTATTTATATATAACCTTTGGTTAGCTTCCGCCCGAATTGTTCATTCTGACGAAGGTCAAGCTTTTCACTCCACCTTAGACCTACAGTTTAACGTGGAATCCGAACCACGCCTCACCAGCAGCCCAGCGTCTTAACCACTAGGCCACCCAGGGTACCCATTTATCTACCAACCACTTTATTTAGTGTGTGGAAGGATGAACAGTTGGGTTTTGCTGCGCGCCGGCTGCCGTCACCGGGTATTGAACCGGGGCCGATGGATTCGTAGTCAGCGACGCTAACCACTACACCACCGAGGTATATATATATATATATATATATATATATATATATATATATATAAATTAGTAGGTTTTCAAAGGTTTTTGTAAACAGCTGAAAATAAGTGGTTCGCTTAGAGAAAGAGATCAAAAGATTCTGTGAAAGACCAGCTTATTTCAACGAGCAGAAAGCAGGACTCGAAGAAAAAAGGAAAATTAATTCATGGTTTTGATGTACAATGATTATCACTGGGGAACAAATTTTAACTTTTTTTGTTTCTTGGACGTGAACAGGTCGGTCTTATAGGAGTTTTTCCGCTGATTCCGAATATAGTCGTAGAATTTCTCTATCACCCAAGGTTACTGAGAAATTTGTATTTTAATATTTATTCAAAAAGTGTATGTAAGTTAGTAAAAATACTTCATAAAAATTATATTAGTGGCAGATTGGCATTTAAAATATTCTTCTTAAAACTTCTTTGTCACTGATTTTCTCTTGTAGTTTTCATTAGGAGCTTTTCGCATCAATGTCCAGTAGTAATCAGCTAACATTGCCGGATCCCACCTCCCTTGGTAGCGTTTCTCCATAGTAGCTATATCTTGGTGGAACCTTTCTCCATGCTCATCGCTTACGTCGCCGAGGTTTTCAGGGAAGAAATCCAAATGGGAGTGCAAGAAATGGATTTTTAGTGACATATTACATCCCAATAACCTATATGCATCAATCATGTCCTGCACTATTTTTTCATAGTTAGAGGCTTTGATGTTCCCTAGAAAATTTGTGACAACATTCTTCATGGCCTCCCATGCCATGTTTTCTTTTCCTCTCAAGGCATCATCAAACTTTTGATCTTTCATGAGCTCTCTGATTTGGGGACCAACAAAGATCCCTTCTTTTATCTTTGCATCGCTAAGTCGTGAAAACTTTTTCTTCAAATATTTGAATGCCTCATCTTCCTTGTTCATTGCTTTGACAAAATTTTTCATGATGCCAAGTTTGATGTGAAGTGGCGGTAAGTATATTTTCTTGGGGTCAACTAAGGGTTCATGAGACACATTCTTCAGTCCTGGGATACATTTTTGACGAAGTGGCCAATCCTTTACAAAATAATGCGAATCTCTGGCTCTGCTGTCCCATTCACAAAGGAAGCAGCAGAACTTCGTATAACCGAGCTGCATTCCAGAAGAAGCGCGACGACTTTTAAATCCCCACATATATACCAACGAAACTGGTCATAATTAATCTGCTGAAGGATGAGTTTCATATTTTCGTAAGATTCCTTCATGTGGACAGCGTGCCCTACAGGAATGGAAGGGTATTTATTTCCATTGTGAAGTAGTACAACCTTGAGGCTTAGCTTCGAAGAGTCAATAAATAAACGCCAATCTTCAGATTTGTGCTCATGACCGAGAGCTAACAGCAGTCCATTTACATTATTACAGTAGCATAAACCACCTGATGAGGAGAAATACTGCATCAGATCTTTTTGGCGAGTGCGGAACGCCAATATGCTTGTATCTTTTGCCAGCAAATTCCATTCACGTAACCTGGAGCCCAATAATTCCGCTTTCTTTTTCGGAAGGTCCAAATCTCTCACGAGATCATTCAGCATAACCTGCGTTATCATACGTGGTTTATTTGATTCAGGTTGCTGAAAGTCTGTATCTTTAGTGTCATCAATTTCCATTGGTTCAACTTCAGACTCTTCATCCAGTGTCCATGACTTTGGGGGAGTTAGAATTGGGTTATCATCGTCATGTAGTACTGGTCTCATGGCAGATGCAAGATTTGGGTATTGAATTTTATGTTTATTTTTGGCAGAGAATCCTGAAACGTTAGTCATACAAAAATAGCAATCCGTTAGGTGATCCTTGGGCTCTCTCCAAATTATTGGTATGGCAAATGGCATAGATTTGCGGGTACCTTTAATCCAACCCCTAAGAGTGACGGCACAGGAAATGCATGAGATATGAGGTGCCCAGGATTTGTCTTGGTCGCCTACCTTACATCCAAAATAAAGTTCGTAAGCCTTCTTCACGAGTGGGGTCATCGTCTTCCTCTGTGCCATTATGGTCAGTTTTCCACATACGTAGCAAACTGTATCTCTGAGATTAATACAGTTTCGATTCATGCTGGCGGAAAATTATTGAAATCACGGAAAACTTTTTGGAATGAAAAACCAATTTTTTCTACTATGAAAAATTTTAAAATTTGAGCAAAACTTGAAAAAAATTTCTTTCTTTTTATTAAAAATCTGTTTGTTTAAATAGCTATATTTTTTTAATGCAAAAAATACTATTAAATATAGTTACCCTGAAAAAAAAAGAAAGTAAAATTAAATTAGTACACTTAATTTTAACTAATATTTTGGGAAAACTCTGAGTAAATGGAAATATTATTTTCTCGAAAACTATGGGTGATAGAAAAATTCTGAAACCATGTTTGGAATCAGCATCAAAAGTTCTATAAGAAACACCAAATAGTTTTCAAGAAACAAAAATGTTGTTCCCTAGTGTTATATATATATATATATGAAAAATTATTTCACGAAAGTGACACGTGAAAAGTATTTATGATGAATAAAACCACGAAGGAAAAAAGAAACACAAAGGGGTGCTCAAGCGCTTTCGTCTAATGACATCCTCAGGAACACTGGAGTGAAAGGACAGATCAAGGCAATATATAGGTTACAAAAGTAAACATACATACATACATATTCACATATATATACATATATATATATATATATATATATATATATATACATATATACATATATATAGTAAGCATAGAAAAAAATCGTGGGAGGAGCCAACATTTATATGGTCACAGAAGAATAAAGAAATAAAAATAAATATAAATATAAATTGAGAAAAAATTAATTACAAAATAGTGCCTTAGTGATATATATGTCACAGCCTAAATAATCATAAAGAAATAAACAGGCAAATAAAAAAACCCATAAATATATACATACATAATATATATATATATACATATATATATATATATATATATATATATAAAGACACTTTTAGCACTTTGGCCGACCTTCAATATAAATTCAAATGGCTTTTTTATGGAACAGGTCACAAAAGAATAAAGAAATAAAAATAAATATAAATATTGTAAGTGGAGTCTACCAATTCAAGCTCAAGAGGGAAGTTTTACAATCGATTTAATAGATGCTGCCAAATTGATATATATGTCACAAAAAAAAAAAAAAAAAAAAAATTAATTATTAAAAAAAATTAAAAATAATAATAATAAATTGAAAGATAAATTTTAAGAGAGGCACACCAATTTATAAGGGAAAAATTACCACATATGCATATTATAGTCACAAACGAATAAAAAAGTACAAGTAAATATAAATTGGAAAACAAAATGATGCCTAGATGATATATAAAGAACAATAAAATATATATACAACATATATACGGTATATATACGAAATATAAACGCAATATATACAGAATATATATATATATATATATATATGCATAAGGGAAAAAAATTACCAAATTTGTTTTTATAATTATTGTCTGAGAAAACGGTAGGTCGCAAAAGAATAAAGAAATAAAAATAAATATAAATTGAAAAAATTACAAATAATACACCGTTTTCTCAGACAATAATTATAAAAACAAATTTGGTAATTTTTTTCCCTTATGCATATATATATATATATATATTCTGTATATATTGCGTTTATATTTCGTATATATACCGTATATATGTTGTATATATATTTTATTGTTCTTTATATATCATCTAGGCATCATTTTGTTTTCCAATTTATATTTACTTGTACTTTTTTATTCGTTTGTGACTATAATATGCATATGTGGTAATTTTTCCCTTATAAATTGGTGTGCCTCTCTTAAAATTTATCTTTCAATTTATTATTATTATTTTTAATTTTTTTTAATAATTAATTTTTTTTTTTTTTTTTTTTTTTTTTTTTTTTGTGACATATATATCAATTTGGCAGCATCTATTAAATCGATTGTAAAACTTCCCTCTTGAGCTTGAATTGGTAGACTCCACTTACAATATTTATATTTATTTTTATTTCTTTATTCTTTTGTGACCTGTTCCATAAAAAAGCCATTTGAATTTATATTGAAGGTCGGCCAAAGTGCTAAAAGTGTCTTTATTTCTTTATATATCATCTAGGCATCATTTTGTTTTCCAATTTATATTTACTTGTACTTTTTTATTCGTTTGTGACTATAATATGCATATGTGGTAATTTTTCCCTTATAAATTGGTGTGCCTCTCTTAAAATTTATCTTTCAATTTATTATTATTATTTTTAATTTTTTTAATAATTAATTTTTTTTTTTTTTTTTTTTTTTTTTTTTTTGTGACATATATATCAATTTGGCAGCATCTATTAAATCGATTGTAAAACTTCCCTCTTGAGCTTGAATTGGTAGACTCCACTTACAATATTTATATTTATTTTTATTTCTTTATTCTTTTGTGACCTGTTCCATAAAAAAGCCATTTGAATTTATATTGAAGGTCGGCCAAAGTGCTAAAAGTGTCTTTATATATATATATATATATATATATATATGTATATATATATATATATGTATGTATATATATTTATGGGTTTTTTTATTTGCCTGTTTATTTCTTTATGATTATTTAGGCTGTGACATATATATCACTAAGGCACTATTTTGTAATTAATTTTTTCTCAATTTATATTTATATTTATTTTTATTTCTTTATTCTTCTGTGACCATATAAATGTTGGCTCCTCCCACAATTTTTTTCTATGCTTACTATATATATGTATATATGTATATATATATATATATATATATATATATATATGTATATATATGTGAATATGTATGTATGTATGTTTACTTTTGTAACCTATATATTGCCTTGATCTGTCCTTTCACTCCAGTGTTCCTGAGGATGTCATTAGACGAAAGCGCTTGAGCACCCCTTTGTGTTTCTTTTTTCCTTCGTGGTTTTATTCATCATATATATATATATATATATATATGGTGTAGTGGTTAGCGTCGCTGACTACGAATCCATCGGCCCCGGGTTCGAGACCCGACGGCAGCCGGCGCGCAGCAAAACCCAGCTGTTCATCCTTCCACACAATAAAGAAAGTGGTTGGTAGATAAATGGGTACCCTAGGTGGCCTAGTGGCTAAGACGCTGGGCTGCTGATAGGACGTGGTTTGGATTCCACGTTAAACTGTAGGTCTAAAGTGGAGTGAAAAGCTTGACCTTCGTCAGAATGAACAATTCGGGCGGAAGCTAACCAAAGGTTCATGGTGTATATATATATATATATATATATATATATAAGGGCGTGCTGGGAATAAAAGGCCTGGAGTGACACCTGCAAACTGGGGTTCATACATCATAAAAGAAAACTTACATATGTGTTTGTTGTTCAAAGTAAAGCTTTAACCAGTTTAAGAGGACGTTAATGAAAAGTTTAGATCTTTGCCCTAGGGGCCTAGGGAATCTACAATTCTATCGATTTATAGAATCTTATCACTTTCTGCAGATCATCATAAGCAGTGATTCCAGGGTATCCTTATTAGGAGATCTTAATAAGCGTGATTTATAATGTTATAATGATTCAGACCAACAAAGACCCTAGGATCCACTCATGGCTGGTCTACCTAACTGTGGTTGTAGTTGTGTATTGCGCATGTCCTCCGTGGTGGCGGAGGGGACCTACAATTTTACGTGGGTTCCGAACCACAAAAACCTTAATTTTACTACCTTAAACTATACCCAATCTAACAACATATGCGTCTAATCGATTTTTAAACATGTTTATAGACATGCTACTAATTACTTCTACCGGCAAACTATTCCAGCTATTTACTGTTCTATGTGTAAAAAAGTTTTTGGCAGCTGCTGTCTCGAACCTTCTACTTATCAATTTACACCCGTTATTTCTAGTTCTATTATATTGTGATATTTCGAAAAAGCTATCTCTATTCACGTTATCGAACCCATCCATAATTTTAAAAACGTGGATAAGATCACCCCTTAGCCTCCTAGTCCCGAGTGTAGTCAAAATTTTAACTCCTTAAGCCTATCCTCGTACGACTTCGACCTAAGCGACGCGACGGAATCATCTTAGTTGCTCGTCTTTGAACTCTCGATTTTATCCATATCTTTGCGCATATGCGGAGTCCAAAATTGGATCGCGTACTCCAAATGGGGTCTAACTAATGATTTATAAAGACGAACAGTAATATCGCGCGATTTGTACTCAAAATTCTTAGCTATAAAACCTAGCACCTTGTTCGCCTTATTGACTACCGCTGTACTTTGTTTCGCCACTTTTAAATTATCAGTGACGATAACTCCTAAATCTTTTTTCTGTTCTACGCTTGCCAACTCCTTCCCTGACATACTATACGCAAAATTACCGTTACGCGAACCTATATGTAAAATTTTGCACTTATCGACGTTAAATCTCATTTGCCATGTGACTGACCAATCTACGATTTTGTTCAGATCTTCCTGGATTTTACCTCTATCGTCATCATTAATTACGCTACCACCCAACTTCGTGTCATCCGCAAACTTTGAAACTGTACTGACTAGGCCGACATCTAAATCGTTAATATATATAAGAAAAAGCAATGGGCCCAATACAGAACCCTAAGGAACGCCGCTCGCTACATTAGCCCAAGACGACTCCGCTCCATCAACGACCACCCTCTGTTTCCTGCCTCGCAAGTTTCAACTGTGAGAAAGTTCGTTCACATGTTATTTGTATGCACGCAAACGTTCTAATATATGTATAAGCAAAATAAAGATTACTGAATGCGCTTGGGTGATTTATTGTTATGAAGTAATTTAAAAGTACGAGGGATTCAGTATTTACAGATGCCTAATTTTATATTGTTTCCATTCATCTTGATGATTTTCGATTCCATTTCCTTCGCCTCCATATTGTTTTCTCCGATTACGCCTTTTTCTTCGTTTCTTTCTGGAGGATAAACTCACCATTCACTGTAATTATCTTTCACATACCACATGCAAAGTGACAACTGGCCTTGCAACTGGCTTTGCGCAGAAGCGTCCTGTCCTTCAGCAATTTTTCGTGATATGCTTTCGTCATTTCTGCTAAAAATGTTTTTCAGTTTTTTGTTAAACATGAGAGAGAGAGAGAGAGAGAGAGAGAGAGAGAGAGAGAGAGAGAGAGAGAGAGAGACCGTGTAGTATGCTAAATCCGTTGCATATGCAATGCAACCTTTACATTCTACAGCGTGTCCATAAAGTCACGCATCATAGGAAAATACATTTTGTTTATTTATTTATTTTGTTTTATTTATTTGTTTATTTATTTGTTTATTTATTTACCTATTTATTTATTTCCCAACAATCTCAAAACATGTTTGTAAACGAAAAAACAGGTTTTTTTGAATGTTTCTCAACATATTTGGCCTGATGGAAACATAAATAAATAGACATTGCTTATATTCCTATGATGCTTGACTTTATGGACACCCTGTAGAGAAGTGACAAGCTTTGCTACTATTGAAAATTTAAAATATTCTCATTGTCAGCTCTTGATAGACAAAAGGCAACGGATTGCTATTTTAAAAAGCACTCAGCAAAATTCAACGACATTGATTATTATCTTGCAAAATTTCGACGAAAATTCTATATTGCTACGATTGAGTCTTTTATGGCAGTTCTTTTGTTTGGTTTTGAGTGTAAATTGCAAAATTTGTGCTCTCTAATGGCTTCATTTATTATTATTATTATTTTAGAAAGTCGATATCAGCCTATGTCTTTATAAAAGATTTACATTTAATTTCCAATATTCTGAATAGTTTTTTATTTTCAGTACTAAGTTTCTTAATAATAATTCTAGATAAGAATTTGCAGTATGCTAAGAATACTGTCTTCATTTAAAAAAAAAAATAATGAAGACAGTATTCTTAGCATACTGCAAATTCTTATCTAGAATTATTATTAAGAAACTTAGTACTGAAAATGAAAAACTATTCAGAATATTGGAAATTAAATGTAAATCCTTTATTATTATTATTATTATTATTAGTAGTAGTAGTAGTAGTAGTAGTAGTGTTGGGTTCCCAATTTCTCCCGGGGTAAGATCCCTTCCCCTGTGACCCCCAGAATTGGTGGGTGTTGGCGACCAACACGGGATATTTCCTCGATTGATGATAAAATTTGGTTGTGTAAAACCAGTCTGAGATTACAAAAATTAACCTTTTATTGCGCAGTGTGACTTTGCTGAGTTTGTTCTGGCTAACGCCAGACGATTTTATTCAGTCTCGAAAAGACCTCTGTGCAGTAAAGGGTTAAGCGACGTTTGCTTAATCCTTTACTGCACAGAGGTCCTTCCGAAATTGAATAAAATCGTCTGGCGTTAGCCAGAACAAAATCAATAAGGTCACACTGCGCGATAAAGGGTTAAGATAATTTATGAATTACGATTTTACAATGACTTGTTCACGAGTAATGGTGAAAGTATGGTGTTAATTTAAATAGGACATTGAATACTGACAAATTTTTAAATAATAAAGATAATGAATTTCCGAAAGTAATTTTTATTGTATTTTTTTTAATAAATTGTGATTCTGAAACTCATTTTGGGGTCGGGGCGAGTGTAATGTAATATACAAATTTCTATTATAATTATTATTATTAATTAGTGGCACTGATAGAAATTCTGAAATAACGCCTGTATTTATTTGTATTTTTTGAGAAAGACTCGTAATGAAAATTGTTAATATAGCATATTTTGCAAGTATTCCTAATTAAACTTTTTAATAACATATTTGCAAATATTCCTAATTAAACTTTTTAATAACATATTTGCAAATATTCCTAATTAAACTTTTTAATAACATATTTGTAAGTATTCCTAATTATACTTTTTAATATAGCATTTTTGTTTTTATTTCTTTGATTGTGTGAGGTTTTGTGAGGTTGTGTGAGGTGGTTGTGTGAGTGAAAAGTTGGTTGAAAAGTCCTGACAGATAGTTATTTACTTGTACAATTAATATATCGGCCAAATAGAACTTTATATTAATAATCACTACAAAATAAATTCTAATTTCAATTTCCTCCTTCAAATAACAGCCTTGGAATCAATTCCAATTCCAGTTCTGACCATAATAATGGTTCGATTCCAATTTCAGTTCCGATTTCGGTCAGAAAAGTACCAATTCTGAAATTAGAATTGCCCCACCTATGATGTAACCAATTAAGGTTAAAAATGAGGACAAACGAAGTCAAAAGAAAGAGAGATTTATTTCTTTTTCCAGAACCATCAGGGGATCTTTTCGGTTTGACGGCCTGTAATATTTTTTAACATTACTTGTTTTTTATTGTCCAGTTTTAATCGAGGATTTCAAAAATAACATTCATATTTGAGAGAAACAAATAGTGAGGCAGTTATACATTTTAATTTAGAGAATATCATATACGCTTTAAGATTCCCAAATCCCTGAAAGTTTTAGGTCACCTGTACGCTCATGAAGATTGGTTAGGTTGTCATGATATTTTCGTTTGTTTTGACAGTAAACTAACGAAAATATCATGACTTAACCTAACCAATCGTCAAGGGCGTACAGTTGACCTAACCGGGCAGTCTGTTAACCTAACTGGGCATTTAGTTACCCTAACCAGTTGATAGAGTCTAGAATTTGACGGTCCCGTAGCCATGACTCGTTTTTTCCGCTGGCCGTCAAACCAAAAAGATCCCAATACGGTTTAAAAATATATATTTTAAATTTGTTAAATTGCATATAACTGCCTCACTATTTGTTTCTCTAAAACATGAATGTTATTTTTGAAATCCTCGATTAAAACTGGACAATAAAAAACGAGTAATGTTAAAAAATATTACAGGCCGTCAAACCGAAAAGATATCCATCAGGATTAGTGTGGACACAGTCGTACAGTACCGAGGAAAATGAGAAAAAAGCGTTGCTTCTTCGATACTTTAACAACAGAATGTTGAAACTACTTTCCAGATTTGATACTTTAGAACTGACAATTTTAAATAATATATGGCAGAATTCTTATCAAGTCATTTTTATCGAGTCCGAGTCAAGTCGCGAGTCTTTAAACGCGAGTCTCAAGTCAAGTCACGAGTCTTTAAGCGAAAGTCACAAGTCGAGTCTCGAGTCTTTTATGGCGAGTCTCGAGTCAAGTTTCAAGTTAATATGAATAAATGAAAGATAGATGTAGGATGCATGGTGATGACGTATATAAATGTTAAATCTTGTTAAACCACACTATTAGTGAAAGTGATGCAATTAAAATTGGATAATTAAAAGTATAAACAGTACGAAATATTTTAATATAATTTACCAATTCCTTTTTTTCTTATTTATGAGAGAATGTCACTGTACACAGTACATACAAGAAAGTAACAAATGAGTATAGGGACTCAAGATTTGATATTTATCTAAGTATATATATATATACACAGTATATGCAGGTTAATATAGTAAAAAGAGTTGGCGCCCAATTTTATCACTGGTTTCAGTTACAGAAAATTTGTGTTCAAATAAACTATGATATACCCAAAGGTCGGCAGGACCGAGTTCCAAACGGACCGAACTCCAGGAACCGTGAGCGGGAAAGTCGGTCCTTTTCTCAGTGAGGACCGAAATGAGGAGCGACGGTCCATTTTTAAGCAATTCCGGACGGTCTTTTTTAGTGATTTTAGTGTGTTTAGTGATTATTTGAAGTTCTAAAGAAGATGGATCGTTTCCTCCAGAAGACTCAGAAAGAGACTGAGACTGAACTGAAACTTGTTTCAACACCTGGAGGAGACGAAGAATCTACTGATGTTAGTGCTTCAACTTCAAGTCAAGCAACTGGAGCTCCTAGCGGAAGAAATGAACCCGGCAATCCCGGCAATTTTTCATTTTAATCAAATTTTTCACTTATATTATATATAAGGACCGAGGACCGAGTCGTTCCTAGGTCCTATCTTCAGAAAGGACCGTGACCGGGACCATCGGTCCAGTTTGAGGCAAGGACCGGGACCGGGACCGTCGGTCCTTTTTGAGGCCCGGGTGCCCACCTTTGGATATACCGTACAGAAGAATTAGGCCAAATATGGTTCTACAGAGCGCTCAGCATCATTCATTTTTTTCATATTAAATCAAACACGTTTATATGAGGGGTGAGCAGAAAATAAGTTTACACGGCGTATAATTTCATAACTAAAGGACCTACATTGATTATGTTTGTATCAGGTGAATTCGTTGATCATTGTTGGCAACACTACACGTCGATTCGGCTGCCATCTACCGTACATTGGTTATACGAGTCAGTTGAACATGGCGGCTCGACTGGAACAGTGCCCTGCCCTACGGAACAGTCCAGGACGTTTACGTTTAATGCCCGCTCGTAAACGTTCCAGTGTTGAACAATATGCAGCTGCATTGATTGTTGTGCCTTTTTGCATGAAGTCTGCGAACAAAACACCTTTGTGGTCCCAAAACACGGTAACCATCACTTTGCCAGCGAACCTCACAATCTTGAATTTCTTTGGTCGCAGGGACCCAGAGTGTTTCCATTCCATGCTAACACGTTTTGTTTCTGGAGTACGGTGATGAACCCATGTCTCGTCTCCTGTGACAATGCGCTCGAGAAATTCTTGACCACTGACAGACTCGGAATATCGTTGCAGATATGACAGGGAACTGTTCCAGTCGAGCCGCCATGTTCAACTGACTCATATAACCAATGTACGGTAGATGGCAGCCGAATCGACGTGCAGTGTTGCCAACAATGATTAACGAATTCACCTGATACAAACATAATCAATGACAATGTAGGTCCTTTAGTTACGAAATTATACGCCGTGTAAACTTATTTTCTGACCGCCACTTGTATTTCCACGTTGCGCTTCAGGAACATTATCGCCAAAAATCGCCAATGAACAAAAATTATGGGGAAATTGTCACAGGCATAAATTCCTATATTGTGCGCCAGAAAAACAAATTTACTCATTACTTAAAAATCGTTTGCATTTATTACAGAATTCAAAGATCTAATATTTGTTAAATTTTTATGAGTGCCTATAAATAAAAAAATATTCTCCACAACGTGCATCCATCTTGGAGTCATTTATATTTTGTGTTAAAACAAGTAAATTGTAAATTTTTTATGGTGTTTGACCATAATGGAAAAATACTCGCGTCATTTCATTCAAGTCGCGAGTCAGAAGAGGCAAAGTCTCAAGTCAAGTCAAGTCGAATTATATCCAAGTCCGAGTCAAGTCTCAAGTAAAAAAAAAATGACTCGAGTCCGAGTCGCTAACTCGAGTCCCCATCTCTGATACATGGTAAAATGCTTTGTACAAATGTACTCTTGGTACCTAAAGTAAATCTATCTCATTTGTATAGATAATTTTAGTGATAAATTCCCCAGGTGAAGGGATGGATCACGGGCCAATCGCCCCGTACCTGCTCTCTTTTGTGGGGAATTATCGATAAAATGTATATCTATACACGCATACACATAATAGAAATGCGATAGATTTACTTTAGGTACCAAGAGTACAGTTACACAAAAGTGTAATGCCGTAACATTATATACATTCAACTGCAAAGAACACGCAGTATAAATAACGTGGTGGTTACCTCATTTTTTCATTTGTTTCGTTCTCTCTCTCTCGTCTTGCGCGGAATATCTCCTATACAAGCGTCGTTCTTTACGTTATTTATACTGCGTGTTCTTTGCAGTTGAATGTATATAATGTTACGGCATGCGGGAGGTGCCCCCTTGGGGCATTGGTTTCTGCGAGTATGTAGAAGAATTACGGCATTTGGAAGATTGAGGCCCATGGTGTAATGGTATCGCATCTGACCGGCAATCGGAAGATCCCGGGTTCGATTCCCGGGTGGTTACCTCATTTTTTTCATTTGTTTCGTTCTCTCTCTCTCGTCTTGCGCGGAGTATCTCCTATACAAGCGTCGTTCTTTACGTTATTTATACTGCGTGTTCTTTGCAGTTGAATGTGTATATATATATATATATATATATATATATATATATATATATGTGTGTGTGTGTGTGTGTGTGTGTGTGTGTGTATATCACTTCCTTATTTCTAATTTGCAGATGAGTGCTAGTTCGCAACCACCTTCCCGACAGTTCTCAGACCAGGCGCTGGTTCTTGTTCCCCTGTACGTGACCATCTTTCTCCTCGCAGTGGTTGGCAATTCTCTGGTGATGGTCACGCTTCAAAACAAGAGGATGAGGACGCCAATGAACGTTCTACTCTTAAATCTTGCCATATCGGATCTTCTTCTTGGGGTCGTGTGCATGCCATTCACGTTGACAGGGTTCCTACTCAGAGACTTCATATTTGGAGCCATTCTCTGCAGAGTTATTCCTTATGTGCAAGGTAAGAAAGAGACTGTAACCTTGGTTTTTTATTTTGTATTATATTATTGAACCTATAATAAATAAACATATGATTCTTTTTCGGAATTATTTACAATGTGTCGTAAAATATGCGTGTGTGTGATATGTGTAAGAGCGTAGGTGGATACGTGTGTAATGTGTATGCATAACCGCGTATACAAAAAACGCGCGTCTTGTTTTCCTCGGGATGAATTCCCTTGGGAAAGGGGTAGAATTAAAATAATTCACGTTTTATCTGATGGTAACCAGGTTTTGGGGAAAATGCTTCGCTGCATTCTCTTATACAGTCAAAAAATATTAGGTTACACGTAACTTAGTACCGATTTATGGCTTCCTCTAAGCTCAACCTATCTCAGGAATACTGAGGGAAGGGTGAATACACGAAATGAAAATAAAAGTGAAAAACTTCATTAGCAGACCATTTATAGTCCATATGACAAATATTAATAATAAAAATTGAAGAGACAGAAATAGACTAAAAATAAATCGTACAAGTAATCAAGAATAAAAATACAAGTAATGAAAAATAGCAACTTCGATGTCAAGTGAAGCTACAGACAAATGTTTCCATACCATGAAGCCCATAGTTTAAAGACCTATGACAAGACTGATGAATAGTTAGGATATAGGGTTGGCTGATTTTTAAAAAATTCTTATTAACTCAGAAAGGCTTGAGATATTGTGGTTCGCAAACATTTGCGAAGCCGAGCATCTTGGAGGTAACTTGAATAGCAGTCTAAAAGATGTTATAAAGTGAATTAAGCAGAGACGTCAACCTTGAAGTATGAAAATTCGTGAGATTTCTCAATGTGCCTGATTTTGATAACTGGAAACATATCCCACATAAGGGAGTTTGAGACATTTTCCCCCGATTTTATTATTATTATTATTATTATTATTATTATTATTATTATTATTATTAATAACGAGAGCGTGAGATAGACTTAAAATCCGTGAGAGTTGACATGTCTGATTAAGGAGTTTTGCCAGAACCTTTTTCACAGTGAGCAAAAGGTTGCTGTCCATATACTGGGTGATCCAGATAAATGGGACCCATAAAAAAAAGCCAAATATTCTTAATATTTAATTCCTTTCATAAAAACTATATATCATTCGAAAGAGTAGAGTTACAAGTTTATTATGAAATATTTATTTTTTAAAAATGACTCCTTTCAAATGTGCTCCATTAGTTGCCAAGCATTCCAGTGTTCTCGCTCGTAAGTTCTGCATCACTTTTGCGAGAGTGTGCGGTGGTGGTATGGCCTGTATCTCATTTGTGATGGCGGCCTTCAATTCTTGCAAGGTCGTTGGGTTATTTCTGTAGACCCTACTCTTTAAATATCCCGAGATAATAATCTAAGGGAGAAAAATCCGGAGACCTTGCGGGCCATTCAACGTCTCCAAATCTTGAGATTAACTCGCCTGGAAACGTTTGACGCAAAACTGCCATGCAGTTCCTCGTGGTATGGCAGGTAGCTCCATCTTGTTGGAACCAGTGGTTTTCTAGACAAAGATCTCTTAATTTAGGAATAAGGAAATCGATCAACATTTTTTCGTAGCGATCACCATTTACAGTGACCGTGTTTCCGGTGGAATCCTCGAAAAAGTACGGCCCTATGATCTGAGATGCAGTAAGACCACACCAAACAGTTACACGCTGACTATGCAACGGGACTTCGGTAATATTCAATGGATTTTCTGTTGCCCAGAAACGACAATTTTGTTTGTTTACAGTTCCATTCAAGTTAAAATGGGCTTCGTCTGACATAATCAAAGTTGCTAGAAAATTGGTGTTGTCATTTACCTTCTGTTGGATCCATTGACAGAATTGTCGTCTTCGTGCGAAATCTCCATCGTTTAGTTGTTGCACTGTTTGAATTTTATATGGAAACAGCATTAAATTTTGCTTGAATATACGGTGTGTTGTTGTTCCATATCCAACTCCTAACAGCTGAGAAGCACGTCTGATGCTTATGTTAGGATTATCCTGTACAATTTCATGAGTTCTGTTAATGATCTCGTCTATCCTTGCTGTGCGCACTCTTCCAGTTGGTTTTCTTTTTCCAATGCTGCCAGTTAGGGAAACATTTCTGACACACCGACGGATTACTTTCTTAGAAGGTGATTTTGACATCTGAAAATTTGTCTTGAAAGATCTTTGAGCTGAAACTACACTTCTTTCATGCTCATAATAATATTGCTCAGTTATGAAACGCAGCTGTTCCACAGTCCATGCAGTCATCTTGAAGGGTTAGTTTTAACTAACACTTTTATTTTGTTTTGTATCTCATCTTGTCTTGTATTGTCAAAACCTATACAATCCTGTACAAACTTGTAACTATCCTCTTTCGAATGATGCGTATGATTTTATAAAAGGACTTATACTTTAAGAGTTACAGAGGTTTCTTTTGGGTCCCATTTCTCTGGATCACCCTTTATAATTAGTGCAGAAAATACCAAAGAAAGTGTCTTTAGCTTCACTTGTACAGAATCGGAAGTTCCTTACAGTCATGTCTGCTTCAGTACAGAAGCTTCGCTATTGTTCTCATATGTTTCAGTCATCACTCGAGGAGTTGGTGATAATTTGACCCAAATACTAAAATTTACAATATATTAAATAAAAGGCTAAGAGATCCAGAAAAGTCTCGCTGTTCGGCAAAAATGGTTCACTATCCACGTATAATATACTTATGCAACAATAAACTAACCTACAATACAGTAGTTTGGGTTTAGGCTGCATAGTTAAGAACATGAACTAAGTAGTTGATTCACAATTCCAATGGTAGACTCGTTTCAAACTAAAAAAGCCCGAAAACTTATCCAAACGTATTAACAGTTAGTTTAGGTGGCTCAGGTAAACTCGCGCTCCACATAAGACCGATTCAAGTTTGGGACTTAGAACTGCATCACGGCATGCAGGGAAAAATATTCAAATTATGGAATGAATTTCAAAATAAGAAGCGCACTATAATGCAGCTCCTGAAGGTGGTTTAGGCTATCTACGTTGCAAAATTGGAATAAAAACACTTATTTAACTATATTTATATGTACAGTAACTTGTTTTGTCTAACTTGTTTTATCTTAATTCACACATGCTAGTAAAATATCACCCTTCTCATTTCTTCACCGTCTTGTGTCGTGTAAAGGTTTTGGATTACCTGAATATCAGGGCCCCAGCCTCAATTACCAAATGATATCTTCGTTAAAACTAACGAAAATATCACGACTTAAACCAATCGTCAAGGGCGTACAGTTGACCTAACCAGGCATTCAATTTAATTTATTATCATATTTGGTACTGTAAAGCAAAAAACAAGAATACATTGGGACCCTGATCTTCAGGTGATCCAAAGTTTTAGTACATGAAACAAATCTCACTAAATTCTTTACACTGAGGTTAGGGTGTAACTCGTATCAAAATGGCTGCCACATTTTGTAACTGTTTTTCGCTATTTTGTGAATAAATGAACTGAAAATATTTTTGTTTATGGTTTATTTCGTTATTTACTTAATACATAAATGGGAAGGAAGCGATTTCTGAACAATTTTCGACTTCCTTCAGCCAAAGACAAATAACAAACTACTTTAGTTTTCTGTTCACTGGAAAAATAAGCTTTTGTCACACCAAAACAAGGTAAATAATATAAAAATTGATGGGTTGTACAGTCGATTAAAAAAATTGTCTCACGAAACTCCATTTAAAACTAATTTTTGAGTTTGTCTCCGGAGTGGCTGAAAATTTCTTCTGTAGAAGGTTTAACACAAATTCTTCAAGTGCAATAACCTTACTATATCAATGGAAAGAAAAGGAAAAGCAGAGAGTAGAAATAGAAGCCAGTGGAACTCAAATCGGTGATGTGTAGTTTCGGAGTCAAACCCTCTTACGCTGTTAGACCATTCTCCCTTCTTGTTCCTCGCTTTTTATAGAATATACGTGTTTAAGGTGCAAGAACCGTACTATATAAGCAGGGCCGTAACTAGTGTTTAGAAATTAGTGAGGTCCAGATTTTTTTCGAGCGCGGCGGGACGAGCAAAATTCAGACCAAAATGACATCTACAAACACAACCCAAGCTATACACTAAACACAAAACCCTTGTCTATAATAAAAGCCCTCTAATGTTTAATACACGCTCGACGCTCCCTCTTTTCAAAAGAAAAGCGGTAATATGCGTTTCATACACGGAGAACGGTTCAGTCTCTTTTTTTTTTTTTAGAAAATAATTACCGAGGTCCTCGGTGACCTCATAGGTAGTTACGGCCATGTATATAAGATGGCGTCGCTTGAACGAGTCCTTTTTGGGATCCACAATGTCATAGTTGATATAGGAGCGTTGAAACTACCCAACGCTGGGTCGAGTCCCACTGGCTCTCTCCGTTTCCCAATCAAATGTTTTTTCCTCTCTTTCCGAGGTTTGAACCCATTGTATCCCATTGTCCTCATTTGAATACAAGAAAAATATTCTCCTTATTTGCTCAATTCAAATTCATAATACATATCGTGGGATATAATAAGGGATATTTACCTATGTTGGATAATAATAATGATAATAATAAAATAATTAAAAATCGAACATAAATGTCAATAGTTTGTAAATCTATGGATGTGATGTTATCTTGGTCTACTGTATTTATTATCGGGATCACGACATCTAATCGACTTGACTTCTTGTCGGTAAGTATAGTGTGGGTTAGATTTAAGTTAGGTCAAATTAGGTTAGCATAGGTTAGATTATGCTAGCAAAGGTTAGGTTAGGTTAAGTTAGTTTTTTAGAGTGTCGATGTTATAGTCTTGTTGATCCGATGGGTATAGTCTTTTAATATTATATACCTTATACAGGGTGATGCATAAATCGCAGGATGTATTCTTGAGAGAAAAGTAAAGAAAAAAGATCATATGAACATAGGTCGAGAAACTCGTACGTTTCGAGCTATGGCACGCGACAGAAAAATGAAACTCCTAAACATATTTTACATTTTATGCAAATACACAGTGTAATACATTTGCTTCAGTAACGTAAATGCTCGAAATTCTTTCCTACTTCTTGAGTGCATGCCTCAGCACATCACCCCCCACCCTCTCTTTCTCTCTTCCAATCCTCCTCATCGTAAACTACCGCTAACCACCATTCCCTCACTTGTTCATACTCGCTTATTTTCCCCCTTTAACTATGTCTCACAGTGATATGTTGTTTCGAAAGGCAGAAGCTATTTCAAAACACGATTGGCAATTTCAGGATAATTTTGCACGTCGCAGAAGCGACGTGCAAAATTATAATTGTAGGATTTTTCAAGAAAGATATCAGAAACTGAATAGCACAGGGGTTTTCAAACCGTGAGGTATTTTCGTGAGATTTTATAATTAAGTCTACCACAACGATGCCACAAGAACTAAAGGATATACTCAACAAGGTAGTCCAAATTGTGAATTTTATAAAAGCAAGACCACTCAATTCTCAGATATTTACTACATTGTGTGAAGAAATTGGGATTATACAGTACATAAAACATTACTACTTCATACCGAAGTGCGATGGCTATCTTGTGAAAAAGTGTTGGTTCCGTTTTATGAATTACGAGAAGAGATAAGACTTTTTTGATCTGGACATCCATTTGAATCGGCCTACAAATTAAGTAACAAATGTTGGATACAGAAGATGGCATACTTGTCGGATATTTTCACGCATCTAAAGTTCAAAGTAAAGTGGACTCAATTTTCTATTGAAACTCAAACTTTGGTGTGAGTGTGTTTCCAAGGAAAATCTTGTGTGTTTTCAGTCTCGACGATTTCATATTGCCAAATAATGTGTTCTTCGATGAAAGTGTAAAAAAAACGGTGATTCAACACTCGTCTGACTCGCGTACAACAGTTAGGGAATATTTTCCGCCTCCGACAAAAACATTAGAGTGGGTTCAAAATCCTTTTGTTGCATTTGGAAATGTATCTGAATTACCATTAAAAGAGAAACTTAGTGATATTTCAACTGATTTCACATTAAAAACAAAGTTTTATCAAGTGGAAATTATGAATTTCTGGATTCAGCTTTCAAAAGAATATCCTGAAATTGCCAATCGTGATTTGAAATAGCTTCTGCCTTTCGCAACAACATATCACTGTGAGAGATCCTTCTCTCAATAATATACGCCAGCAAAAATCAAAATTAGAAATAGGTTGAATGGAAAAGATGATCTGCGCTTGAAATTAACAACAATTATTCCAGATATTGAACTCCTATGGAAGGAAAAGCAATCAGATCGAAGTCATTGAACATTAACTTTTTGGCAAAATATTAAAATTTCCCTATTTATTGTAAGATTCCCCCAAATGGGGGAATTTTACAATAAATAGGGGAATTTAACAATAAATAGAGGAAAAGAAATAGCTAACTTTTATTAATTTTTACACTGTGAATTAGTTTTGTGAATTTCAAATAACTGTATACCATAAAGTTCATAAACTATGGAAATAAAAATTACAATGAGTATAAATTTTATTTTATTAACCATACCAAAATGCTTTTTTATGATAGTACATATTTGATATGATTTATTCAAACTCAAATCTTATATTTACTTTCGGCCCATATATGTTCGGCCGAAAAACCCTAATATATATATATATATATATATATATGTGTGTGTGTGTATGTGTGTGTCGTAGTGGTTCTTTAGGTCTTTTTTGAAGACAGTGTTGGAAATAAAATAAATATGGAAATATGGAAAATATGGAAATAAAATATTTTTTACTCCAACTTTTTACTTCTTGCGTTGATCAGCTAATATATTAATTACTATGAGAGGTTCTTTCCCACTTTCATCACAAGTTGGCCGCACTTTATACTCTAGTATGAAACCTAAAACATGAATTCGAAACCATTTTAATTTTGCCTCAATCTGTCGGGGTGGGGGGTGGGGGATTCTAACTCATTCGACACACTATTCAGTATATAATGACTAATCTCAATTACGAAAAGTTAAATTAAGGGAGTGAAACCCCGAGAAATGGATTTAATGAAACACAAATTTTCGACCCATGCTACTATCTTCGTCAGGTGCGCCTGATAAAGATCCCAGTATAAGCCGATAGCAAATCCATTGCTCATTGTGGCGTCACGACTCCTTCCTATTTAATTAATTCATTCAAATGAGAATTTATCTTCAATATATATATATATATATATATATATATATATATATATATATATATATATATATATATATATATATATATATCGTAAAGAACGACGCTTTGTATAGGAGAATTATCCGCGCGAGATGAGAGCAAAAGAACGAAACAAATGAAAAAATGAGGTAACCACCCGGGATCTTCCGATTGCCGGTCAGATATGATAACCATTACACCACGGGCCTCATTCAATCAAATGTCGTAATTCCTCTACTCTACGCGCAGAAACCAGTGCCCCAAAGGGGCACCTCCCGCATGCCGTAACATTATATACATTATAACTGCAAACACGCAGTATAATTAACGTAAAGAACGACGCTTTGTATAGGAGAATTATCCGCGCAATTTCTGCGCGCATGTAGAGGAATTACGACATTTGATTGAGTGAGGCCCGTGGTGTAATGGTTATCATATCTGACCGGGGCAATCGGAAGATCCCGGGTTCGATTCCCGGGTGGTTACCTCATTTTTTCATTTGTTTCGTTCTTGCGCGGATAATTCTCCTATACAAAGCGTCGTTCTTTACGTTAATTATACTGCGTGTTTGCAGTTATAATATATATATATATTTGTGTGTGTGTGTGTGTGTGTGTGAACTAATAAATATATATTTGTGTGTGTGTGTGTGTGTGTGAACTAATAAACATAAAAAGAAAGGTTAAAATGGTATCGAGAGCTGACAACCAGAAGTGGTTATGTCCATTTTGGGCCAAAATGAGTTAAGCCCACCACTTAGCTTGTTATTGAATGTAGTTTCTCTGCCAGAAGTGTTTATGTCCAAAACCAAAGCAATATAATTTGAAAAGATCATTCAATATGCTTCCCTTTTTCATGTTTCTCCTTTCTCATTTTTTGGGATCACTAAAACTTTAAATTAATTATTTTCCTCATTTTTCTCAAAACCATGATTTTGAACATTACCAGTTCGGGTTGTCAGCCCTCGATATGTATTCGAAAATCTATAGGACTACATGAATATACGCGGTGGCACGCATACGTCCTGAGTCAAAGGGGCCAGAGAGAATGGATCTTTTACGTTCTATGGCCGCCACTATTTTTAAATAAAAATTACTTTTTTAGTTAAAAAAAATTTTATTTATGCACTGACGACCCTTTGACTCTTGACTTTCGTGTCACCCTGTACTTTAATCACTTTGACAAAACATGGCCGCTAATTTATATATATATATATATATACACTTAACTTATATTTCCGCCCGAATCGTACAAAATCTATTCTTCGACTGGTCAAAAATTGTAAAATCAGAAAAAAAAATGTGAAAACCTATCCAATTCTAATTTTCTCGCTCTTTCTGGCACCTAGCCAAGAACCTCTTCAACAATTGTACTTAATCTTCTTTCCCTCCTCTTTTCCATTACGACGACTCAGTTGACGTCTATTCTGATAAAACTGAACTCTTCGTTTAAACTTTCGCCTCCAACTCAACCGTCTTTCCTCCATCCCCTCCTCCCTCTGACTTAATTATGTCTGAAATTAGAATATCTTCCAAATATGTTTTTTTCTGCCCTGTCTGGGCTCAACTCTAGGAAGGTGTATGGTCCTGATGGTGTCCCTCCTGTTATTCTCAGGAACTGTGCTTCTGTAATGACACCCTGCCGAGGCAAACTCTTTCGTCTTTGTCTTTCATCTGGTACTTTTCCTTCCTACTGGAAGTTCGCTTTCATTCAGCTTGTCCCAAAGAAGGGTAATTACTCTCAACCCTCCAACTATTGTCCAGTTGCTTTGATTTCTTGCCTTTCTAAATATGTTGAATCTATCCTTAATAGGAAGATTCTTAAACACCTCTCTTCTTACAATCTTTTCTCAGGTCGTCAGTATGGGTTCCGCATGGGACGTTCTACTGGTGATCTTTTTGTATATCTCTCTGACCCTTGGTCATCCTCCTTTCGGGAATTTCCGTGAAGCCTTTGCTTTTGCGCTAGACAAAAAAAATTTTGATTGTGTCTGGCACAAATCCTTAATTCCCAAACTGCCTTCCTTCGGTTTCTATCTTTCTATTTGTGCCTTTATCTCTGATTTCCTTTCTGCCGATTTATAGCTACGGTTGTACTTGGCCACAGTTTTTCTAAAGCTGTTAATCATGTCCTGTCACCCGCACTTTTCCTTTTATTTATCAATGATCTATTAAGTTGCACTTCCTGTCCTATCCACTCCTATGCCGATGGTTCCAATTTTTACTTCCACACCCAATTCACAAAGCCCCCCTTTCAACAGACACCCCATGCTTCGCGTAGGACGGCTATGATACAACTGACCTCTGATCTTTCTCCTATTTCTGACTGGATCAGGGAAAAACCTTGTGGCTTTCAATGCCTCAGAAACTCAGTTCCCCCACTTGTCTAGTTGTCACAATCTTCTCATGACTATCTCCTTATCTTCAACAATTCACAACTTACTCCTTTCTCTTCTCTTAACATTCTTGGCGTTTCCTTTTCTCTTGATCTTTCCTAGAAAGATCACATATACTCTATCTAAAACAGCTTCTAAGAGGTTATGTCTGCTGTACTAGCTTTTCACGTATGTGGTGGCTCAACCAGCACAGCTCTACTTAACCGAGTAGAATCAAAGACTTTTCGTCTCATCACTTCTCCGCCTCTTACTGACTGTCTTCAATCCCTCTCTCTTCGCCGCAGTGTTGCCTCACTCTCTCTTTACTATCGCTATTATAACGGACACTGCTCTTCTGAACTCTCTAACTGCATGCCTCCTCCTTCAAGGAAAGCACGCAGTACCAGACTTTCGGCACACTCTCATTCCTTTTCTGTCCAACTCTTTAATGCAAGGGTTACTCGGTATTTTCAATCTTTCATCTACTCAGCCGGTCAACTCTGGAACAATCTTCTCAATCCATCTTTACCTCCTGTCTATGACCTCCAGTCTTTCAAACGCAGTATGTCCAGGCATCTCGAAAACTTTGGACCTTGATTTTGGCTCTCTTCTTCCTATATGGGAGATGCCTCCTTCCTCCATATATATGTATGGTCCAGTCAATAAATTTGCGGAACTATCCTTCTGTGTGTCACATCAGTTCTGCGAATTTATTAACTGGACCACCTATATAAATAACAATTGGAAATAATATTAGCTTCATTTTTAGGTCAAAATAAACATATTCTCTATATGGAAGCTATTAAATGTAATTTTAGGGTCACCTGGTATTTCTATTTTGGTTCCCGTCAAAGAAGTTAATGTTACTGATTTCTCTTAACTTGGAAAATAAATCTTTGCATAAGAAAAATATAATTTTTAAAATTATAGCTGTAGTAGACTATACGCATATACACATACACACACACACACACACACACACACACACACACACACACATACGGTATATATATAATATATATGTATAGTGGCCTACGTGTGGTCTCACTATAATAAATAAATAAAAATGGTTTGAAGTCACCAGTTTGTAGTGGCCTAGAAAGTAGCTTTACTATAATTTATGAATTAAAATTGAAACGAATGCTTAGGGTCACTAGTTTGGGCATTCAGCCCAAACAATATATAATGAGATAGAAATGACTTTGCTTTTTTTATTTTTGCTAAATTAGAAAAAATAAAGGAATTATTTGTTCACAGTGATTAACAATTATTATTACTATAGATGGTCCAAATTTGGTGAAAGTGCATTTAATATTTCCTTCAAATTAGATTTTTCCGGCGAATCTCCATTTCATCAATATACGTCCAATGAACGCGCATGAGTGTGGAGAAAGTGAGATAAAGATATTGACTGCGTGTCTTTTCTGATTTCTCACATATCCTTGAAGTAAATGCACGTTGAAAGCAGAATTTTATTATCTTTTGGGCGTTTCGGTATAAGTGTAATATTATATGAACAGAAAATTATATACCTGTCAACCTTTCAAATGTAATGTTCCGCGCGATGATTCCTCATTTCATGAAGGTCAAGTTTGTCACCCTTCCTCTCAACCTATAACCTAATATATATAACCTAATGATCATATACTGTACTTTATATATACAAGGGTTGGACAAAATAATATGAACACCTTGATAAATGGCGGTTTTTATTCTTAATATGGAGTTGGTCCTCCTTTAGCGGCAATAACAGCTGCAATGCCTCGGGGAATTGATTCATACAGCTTTTGGACAGTGGCTAGAGGAATCCTGAGCCATTCTTCGAGCAAACCCTGCTCCAGTTTCTCCAAAGACGCCGGCGGTGGGAATCGGCTTCTGACCTGCTGCTCCAACTGACACCACAGATGCTCGATAATGTTAAGATCCGGAGATTGTGGAGGCCAATCCAAGCGTTCTACTTCACTAACATGCTCTTCAAACCAGTTTTTAACGACCCCAGCGGTGTGGATTGGTGCATTATTATCCTGGAAGACGGCGCCGCCATTGGGAAACATCGTTTGGACCATGGGATGGACCTGGTCAGCCAATATTGACAGATAGACCTGGGCGTTAACCCTACCATGCAGTACTACAGCTGGGCCAAGAGTATTCCACGATATTGTTGCCCAAACCATCACAGATCCGCCTCCATGCTTAACGGTTGGGGTCAGGCAGTCGGGGTCATAAGCATCTTTAGGCTGTCTCCAGACGTAAACTCGACCGGAACATGGAAATAGCGTAAAGGAGGATTCGTCGAAGTAGACTACATTCTTCCACCGGTCCATTGACCAATTCTTATGGTCATTACACCATTTTCTGCGCCGCTCAATGTTGATGTGCGAAAGGAAGGGTTTGGCATGGCAATTGCAGCCCTCCCATGGTATCCAGCTCCATGGAGCTCGCGACGTACAGTTCTGGTCGATACCGGGCTTGCAAGATGCTGGTTAAGCTCTGCAGTCACTTTTGGAGCTGTGGTCTTATGGTTCTTTGTCACAATGCGCTTTAGCACCCGGCGGTCTCGATCACACAGCTTCTTCTTGCGTCCACTATTGCATTTGTCGGTGCTTGTCTTTCCATGGTTTGGTATGCAGACATGACCATAGAGACAGTTCCTCTGGATACATTGAACATCTGAGCGGTTTTCGTCACCGATGCACCAGCCATCCGCGCTCCGACAATTTGCCCTCTTTGGAAGTCTGACAGGTCTTTCATAACTGCTAATTCATAATTCACTCAGATCTGTAAAAACAACGTGAGGGTTATAACATGACGTATACACTCTCTGTTACGCATTTAAATAGGTTTGCCAGTCATTTGACCGTTTACTTTGTGTCTGAGCAGTCCGTAAAGATAACCGGTGAAATCGGCGGGTGTTCATATTATTTTGTCTAACCCCTGTATATATATATATATATATATATATATATATATATAATTCTGAACCTGGTTCTTTCATAACGGGTGGTTACCCGGGTATCCGTTTCATTCCTTAATATAGAAAAATATGTTAACCCCTCCTTTTATGGCCCTGGGGTGGTTCGGAGTCGACGGGGGTTCTGGTTGGGAGGCAGCAACGGATCTTTCTCTCGCTATAGGGTCGACAGTTGTTAATTCTTCTCTTTCGATAATACTCTGATACTTTCTCTTGGTACTAAACTTATCGACTTTACTGACTAAGTTCTTCTGAAGAGAGCCCAACTCGAAGGGGAAAATAAAAAGTTTCTCTTACTGTAAATTACTTTTAAAAAATGTACAGGTAGTGCTCTGAATAGGCCGGAATCTAAAAATTAAGGAGGCAAGGGGCCTCTGCTCCCTCCTCGCAGCGAGGCTGCTAACAAGGGAGTCTCGTAGTAGTGACCAAAGAAGAGTGAAGTAATGAAGTGAAGTTAATTTTACAATTACACGTATCATATAAGTCTAAATGTTGGGGGAATGCAGTTGAAGGTTAAGTTCCCCCCTTTAAAACACATGATCAGATGAAAGATTCCAAATAAAAAATTAAAAAAACAAAAATAAAAAATAATCGTATTTTCGCCGAGTATTCATTTCTGAAGGCGATATGATTTCGTAGTAGTACATAAGTACAATTTAAGTACATTACTGAGTACATCTCAATTTTGGTTTATTACAATTATGATTACGATTATGGATTAATTCACATTTCACTTAGTATCGTTAATTACAATTCCATTTAAAGTACACTATATATTAAACTATTATCATTAATTACAGTTTCATTAAAGTACATTACATTATATTAATTAAAGTATTACAGTCAATTACAATTAAACAGTTACTATAATTTTGTTTTGTTTTTTACAGTGTTTCATATTAATAGACAATTAAGATGTTAGAAATATAAGACAAAGTACATGGGCACATACGGTATATATTCATATATACATGCCACACATGATTTAACATAACGCATGATATTGTGTTATAAATTGAAATTAGAGCGAGAGGAGATTTTTCGTTTTCAGATGTTCGATTTATGCTGATTAGCGGAATTCGATCACTTGCCTAAGCGTTTATGAATATTTTGCTATCTTGCGAGGGATGAATGCACTAAAAAAAAATAATAAAAAAAATAATACATGTGGACGTATTTACATGTACGTAACACAATAGGTTGTGTGCGTAATATAGACACGCGTAAAATATGGACTGATAGGTTGATAGGCATCAGTAGACAATAGGTAGGACACAACATATAAATAATGACGTATAGAAAATGAAGTTTTTTATTATTATTATTAAAGAATTTACCATACATTGAACATGAAAGATATCCACATACCAAATGGATGATTCAGTATTCGCGGTATGGAAAACGTGAAGAGAATTAAGTTACTTTATGACGTCATAGTTATTCACATTATGTCATACGTACAGTATAAGTCATTATTAGAAAAGATGAATTAGAGAAATACAGTAATAAATAAAGAAGTACAAATCGAAATTCTATCCAAAACTCGCTTAGGCGATTTTGGTTTCTGATGTAAAAATGAACATTCAAACATAAAAACCATACAATCATAAATACTGCATGAAGACAATGAATCCATATAATGATGGTATAGGAATTGTTCATTGTTCATTTTTACACACACACACACACACATATATATATATATATATTATATATATATAAATTATTTTTTTTCAAAGTTGAAAGTTGAAATGTCTTGTTTGGTTACAAACATGTTCAGACATGTTCCAAACATGTTACGAGACCATATCAGTAGTATGGGCGCAAAAAGGGAGAGTGCAGGAATGTTTCAATGTGGCAATGAGGTAATAATCAATGTTGCAAGATGTTGCAAAGGGGTTATGCAACAAGGGGTGGAAGTATGCAATGGAGGGGGAGGGGTTATGCAGTATCTCAATGTTGCAAAAGGGGGTAGGTAATCCAACAAGTTAATGTTGCCAAGGGGGAGAGGGGAGGGAGATTCGGGGGGAGAAGGGAGGATGACCTCCCCCAAAGGGGTAGTCTTAATCTAAGAGAGGAAGAGAAAGGAGAGACGGAAGAGGTCTTTGGGGGAGAAGATGGGTTGCCCTCACCCCCCCCCCCCCAAAGGGAAACATAACCTAACTCTTAACCTAAGAAGGAAGGAGAGAGAGTTCTTTATTCCACCAGAGTCCGCAGCATTATGAGCGTCCAGGGGCCAAGCAGGTGTTATATAGAGGATCGTGAGTTGCCAGATATCACTTATTTATATATGGAGGGGTTACCAGATACCACCATTTATTTTAATTGTTAAAGTATACATTATTAGGGTGAGTTGCCACATACCACCATTTAATTTTATTTACACGAGTTGCCAAATAGTGTTTTTATTCATATGAAGGGATTACCAGATACCACCATTTATTTTAATTATGTTGAGATGTATCTTATTAGGGAGAGTTGGCAGATATCACCATTTATTTTAATTCACACGAGTTGCCAAATAATGTTTTTATTTATTAAAAGCAAGAACGACTTTCTCCTTAAAGTTGTTCAGAAAGAGAGCTAACTATTAAAACGAAACCCAATATTAACAATAAAAGAAACACATTTAAACCGAAATAAATAAAACACCTTCACATCACTTTGTTTATTCAGACGATTTATTGAAAATATATAAAAGATAAATATACACTCCTATACATACGATGGAATGATCAAAAAATAAAATAAAAAATATAAGAAATACGAAACGTATAATCATCAAAATAATAGTTCAGGAGAAATACACACACACAATTGTATTAAAGGCAAGATTGACTTTCTCCTCAATTTTGTTAAGCAAGTTAACTAATTATTTAACGATACCCAATATTAACAATAAAAGAAATACACTAGACAATTGGCTTAGCAAAAAGAAATCGTTCATCTTAATATTCATTATAATTAAATTTCAGAGAAATTAAAGTAATTGATAAAAGAATTAAATGAGAAGTCTATATATACTTTTATATTAAACAATAAATTTTAACAAACTTCCCGTTCTTTGTTCAGTTTCCAAAATTTTAGCCAACTCCCCATATGAGAGCATGCAAGCAAGCATCCCTCACCATGCATTTTTCTTACTATTTGCAACATGAATAAAATAAAAATTTAGTGATGGATTCCGTACCATGTTACGGATTTCTCGTCTAAACTGTAGGTCTAAGGTGGATCAAAAACAATGCTACTTGACATCGTGTACTTTAGAACGGCTGCCTTTAGCATATAAAAGCACATGTCAGTACAGTGATTTACTCTAAAGCCAAACCGAAAAAGTCTATTTACTTTTGTCAAACCTATGTACATAAGATACGGTTCTCATTTTTCGTACAATTTTTCATCCATCTTTATATAAATTTCTCAAATCGAAAGGATGAATATTTACACATTTATATTTAATTTCCCATATGAAAACAGGTTTAATAATATGCATTAGATATACTAAACTGAATAATAAATTTTATAATAAACAATTTTAAATATTCTATAAAAATAATATTAATTTTACCTATAAGTCGAAAGACAAGGAAGGGATACGTTATATATATACGCATAAAGCTCAAAGTTGGCCAAAAGGCGAGAACGGAATGTGGGTCAAACCACATCTTGTCTGAAAAATGGTTTTCGTCTCTCTTCACTCGAAATATTGTTTGCGGCATTATTATTATAATGAAGTTAAAACAACATAAATACGTTCATAAGCATCAAGTTTTCCAATAGACTAAATTAGCCTTTGATTAAGTAATAAGTTTCCTTATCATATTCCCAATGCAACAATATATATATATATATATATACTCACACACACACACACACACACACACACACACATTCGAAAAACTGAAGACGGCACAGACACACACACACACACACACACACAAAGAAAGTTTTGTTTATTCTATATGGATATAATATTCATAGCATTAATTTTCAGAACAATGTCATCGTCCGGACTCGATCTTTCAACCAGCACCCCAGCGTCTAATCCACTAGGATACCTAGGGCGCCCATTTATCTACCAACCCAAACAGACATTCATTTTCATGAGTTATTTAATCACACATCTACGCGGGAATTGGAAAGTAGAAAGTCAAACCGAATATATTAATCAAAGTTGAGGGTCGAATAGAATGACCGCAAACATATATTTTGCAAATATTTGAAACCATCGTGGCAGAGAGTGTAAAACGCAATTAACACACACACACACAGACACACACACACACACACATATATATATATATATATATATATATATATATATATATATATATTATATATATACCAATTCCACAAGTCAGGAATCTTGGGAAAGCTGAGAATAGTATGACCGCAAAAAAAATGATGTAAAAAACAATCTAGATTTCTTGTTTCCTAATGATATTTGTGTCATCGGATGTTACTGTGCTGTTTCTGGTAATGACAGGATTATGAAGAGTAGCAGCGCTAATTCTGTTTCCTGTGGTACTGAGCTGACCGGCTCTGATGAAGATATTCCTATAACGACATGTATCCGCTCAAGTTGTCCAGCTCTCTATTCGAACTGGGAAAATTGAGGCTCAATTAGTATGACCGCAAAAAATAATAATGTAAAATATTGTTGTGATAGAGATGGTTGATCAATGTTGCGAAGGTAATTGCATAAAGGGGTGAGTTCTAAAGTGGGAAAACCGAGAAAAGTATGGGCGCAAATGCAAATATTGTCGTGGTAGAGATTTGCAAGTGCCAATACACAATGTCAGCATTAAATCTACGGAGAGAACGTAAAGACACCATTGGTCGACCAATCAGGACGTCCAAAGCGTGGGCCCGTATTTCTGTGTTACGAATGACCAGAACTGCACAGCATACTCCAGGGAACCAGGGAATTGTACAGAGAGAGCACAATCTCCTTGTTTCCGCCTCCTAATATAACCTGATCTCTTTCTCTGTTTGTGGTATTTACTTTACCTATAAGTTCTGTGACTCGTGCAACAGGCTACCTTCAGAAGAGGAGAACAGTTCCTCTGTGGTTCAGTTCAAGAAAATGGATAGGCCGAACTTCGCATACTATTTGCGGTGTAGGAATTTTTTTCCATGGAACCGTAACCACTGATACATCCTCGGTATGGGATGCATTACTTATTGAGGTACTTCTTGTCCTTGTAACGCCCTATCTTTCATGTACACTTTCCACATTGTGTCCGGCAACTAATACAGAAACTCTTTCAAAATTTGTTGTGAAAGAAGCTCTATGCAAAAGTGTAATGAAAAAAGAACAGCTTCAGAGTTCATTCACACCATGCGTACACTTATCTCGTGTATACAATTAGTGGAAAATAAAAGGCACCAATGAAATTCTAGACTCACTTAAAATAACCTAACGTAAGCATATATCATCCCTGAATTTCGTAAATTTTTTTTCTACAACGCATTCTTTCATCTCTCCTTGGACTATCTCGTGATTGGAGGCCGTTCTCTGCGCCCAGATGATGTAGTGATCCGTGGTACGGGTGACACGTAAAACTGTAGATCCCCTTCGTCAAATGACCTTAGATATTGCGAAGGGAGTTAAACAGTCCACATTACTCAATCGACAGAATGCACTGACGAATCAACGTCGTATACATCCGGTTACAACAACCAAATATGAATTATATGACACCCAAACCTAATGGTTACTTTGAATACGACACAACTGGATTGAAGTTTGTAACCCAACCACAGTTAGTGAATTAACTTTTCGATTAACCTTGTGGACTTGTGCAAATTATTTTTTATGTACGTACGTATGTATATATGTATGTACGTATATATGTATTTGCAACAGTTATACGAGTACATTTTATGCATAAGAGACAGATTTGTGGCTGAAGATATGCTAATAATTTTTAACTAAACGTAACTATCGTACGCAATACGTTATTTCTGTGACCCTTCTAAACTATTTTCTGTTCTTATATATAAATGATTTGTCATAAATAAATTTATACGAATAAATTATATTAACATAGTGATGGTATGCATTGTATAAATTATACTATTGTTGCGAGTTATCATTTAAACTAAACATGCTTCTAAAATCGACATCGTTGAACCCGTGTAAGAACTTGAAAATCTCGATGAGTTGACCGCGCAGCCTCCGAGTTTTCAGCGAAAACAATAGGTTGCCCATTTATCTACCAACCAACCAGACATTTTCGTGCATTTTCACGAACTAAACACATTTTATTCACACTCCGGCACACTATATGAGAGAAACATGTGCCCATATTTTTCGTTTTTGCCTAGCAAACGATACTCGTCTCTAAATTCTATTAAATACTCACGCAGACCTTTAGCTACAATCTTACTACAAACCTCGTCATGATATATATTAATGTAGTCGTAAAAATACTTAAGATTCTCCATGATGACAAGATTTACATTCTCAGTCGCAGGGTACGAGTACTCGGTATGATGCAACATGACATAATTTCGCTTGTCGCACCACTCATCAACAAGACTCACTAACCATATCCGTTGCTTCTCTTCTACACGTGTTGTTTCTTCTACTTCACGGTATGTGTAAGCTTTTATAAAGTTTAGTCCTACAACATAGTTCAATACATCACTTGTACCACGAAATCCTGCAATGCTCTCACCAGATTAGCCGTAGAGTATTTGTACCTCTTGTTCCTTCGCACAGTTCAATGTAGCCTTAAAAGCATCAAAAGTTGGTAGAATAGGGGTCTTTCAGTGTTTACCACATCTTCACACTTTACCGAGTATCATTTCATTAAACTCGAGTACACAATATTAAAGGTAGCCATCACTATTTTTCGTCTACGTGAGATTTCTTCAAATACACGTCTGAGTTCCACGGCTTGCACCGCTCAACTGAGCACGCAGGGGTAGAGATATGCCCAGGTAGTAGCAGGAGTCACGTGACCGATCATACAGGGGGCAGAGCTTAGGACAGATAATTCAAATGAATGCATTTATTAATATCTTATCACCTGTTAATTTCTAGGAGAAGGAATAAGCGCGAAATATCCCATTATAAAAGTTACGCCAGGAATTCCGGGGATACTGGGGCACAATAGTACCCCGGGTAGAGTTTAAGGGTTAAACTTACAAAAACTCGTAATAATTTTGATACTACGATTTCAAAGTTTTACGATAAAAGCAAGAAGAAAGGAAAGAACACGAACAACAGAAAGAAGCACATTCGAAATTTTTAATTTTCACACCAAAGGTATAAACTAGGAAGATGTTGCATCCATCATGGAAGTAATAGATTGGATTTCCATCTTCGTGAGATCATTGTGGAAGGAACAAAGGTACAGGGATCGAATATCGTAGACATGCCAATATTATCTTAAGGAAATGCATAATGATGCAAACCACAAGGAGAAAGAAGAAATGTTCCCAAGTCCTTTCATGTACTCAGCAGTACATCTCGTCGGGGAATGGAGAAGGCCAGTGACGAAAATATATACATATGTACAACGGAACAGAGAAATAAAGAGATTAGCACATGGTTAACAACATTGATTAAAAGCGAAAGACATTTTAACAAGATATTGTTAATTTTATACATTCCATATTAAATTCCTACTACTACTAATGGGAAAAAAAACTTTACTTTTTCTAATGCTAGCAGCAACAGAAATGAATTTTTCAGAAATTGCCGTTGCCATCCATCTCTTGGCTCATATTTGTGCCCGGAATCGTGCAAAATCTGTTCTTCAAGTCACCAAAATTTCCTTCATGCAATAAAATTGTGAAAATCTATACAATTCTAAGTCTTCTCGCTCTTTCTGGCATCTAGTTAAGAAACTCTCCATCAACTTTACATGTTCTTTCTCTCCTCCCCTTTTCCAATCTGGCTCAGTTGCCATCTCTCCTCTTCACAAAGCTGAACTATTCGCTCGAACTTTCGCTTCCAACTCAACCCTGAACGATTCCAGTGCTATTCCTCTGACATAATTATGTCTGAAACAACCACAATCGCCTCATTGTGCTTTACTGTGTTCAAGAACAAATTCATGCTTAAAGACACCTTAGCCGTGGAAAACTCTTTCGTCTTTGTCTTTCATCTGATATTATTCCTTCCTGCGCGAAGTTCGTTTTCATTCAGCATGTCCTAAAGAAGGGTGATCACTCCCAACCCTCCAACTATCTTCCATTTGCTTTGATTTCTTGCTTTTGTAATGTTTTTGATTCCATCCTTAATAGGAAAATTCTTAATCACCCCTCTTCTTACAGTCTTCTTTCAGATCGTCAGTATGGGTTCTACATGAGAAACTCTACTGGCGATCTTTTTGCATATCTCTCTAACTCTTGGTCATCCCCTTTTTGGGATTTCAGTGAAACCTTTGTTACTGCGATATACATATCAAAAACTTTTGATAGAGTCTGGCACAAATCTTTAATTTCGAAACTGCTATCCTTTGGTTTCAATCCTTCTATCTGTGCCTTCCTCTCTATTTTCCTTTCTGGACGATCTATCGATGCGGATGTAGCTGGCCACTGTTTTTCTCCTAAAGCTATTAACAGTGATGTTCCTCAGATTCTGTACTGTCACTCACTCTTTAACTTTTATTAATCAATGATCTATTAAGTCGCACTCTCTGACCTATCCACTCCTATGACGATGATTCCACTCTTCACTTCTCCACCCGTTTCATAAAGCGTCCCACCCAACAGTCACTCCGTGCTTCGCGTAGGATGGCAATGGTGCAACTGACCTCTGATCTTTTTGTTATCTCAGACTGGGATAGAGAAAATCATGTGACTTTCATTGCTTCAAAAACTCAGTTTCTCCATTTCTAACATTCTTATTGTTTCCTTTTCTTGTGATCTTTCCTGGAAAGAACACATATACCCTCTTTCTAAAACAGTTTCTAAGGGGTTAGGTGCAGTTTCTTCACCTCACTCAGATGCTGTCTCTGTACAGGGGTTTTGTTTGCCCCTGTATGGGGTATGCTTTTCATGTGTGGAGTGTCTCAACCCACACAGCAGTACTTGACCGAGTGGAATCTAAGACTTTTCGTCTCACAAATTCTGCGCCTCTTACTGATAGCCTTCAGTCCCCCTCCCTTCGCCACAATGTTGCATCACTCTCTCTTTACTGTCGCTATTATATAGGACATTGCTCTTCTGAACACGCCATCTGCATGCCTCCGCCTTTAAGGAGAGCACGCAGTACCAGACTTTCAACACATTCTCATTCCTTTTCTGTCCAACTTTCTAAAGCAAGGGTTAATCGGTATTTTCAATCTTTCATCTACTCAACCGGTCAACTCTGGAATAATCTTCCTTAGTCCACCTTTCCCCCTGTCTGTGACCTTCACTCTTTCAAACGTAGAGTGTCCAGGCATCTCAAAAACCCTGGACCTTGATTTTGGGTATCTTCTTCCTCAACGGGAGGGGCTTTTGCAGACATTCGCTCCTGGCCCTTCATTCCTGTATAAAAAAGTAGGCTGGAATGGAGGACGTTTGTTAGAGATATGTAAGGTCAGGACAATCTCCTTTATTTTGAAAAAGCCTGGAAGCACCACTACGCATGGCTTATGAAGGAAATTTTGGCGACTCGAAGAACAGATTTTGCACGATTCCGGGCATAAATATGAGCCAGGAGACGGATGGCAACGGCAATTTCTGAAAAACTCATCTCTGTTGCTGCTAGCATTAGAACAAGTAAAGTTAAACCAAGGTTTTTTCCCAATAGTAGTAGTAGGAATAGAATATGGAATGTATAAAATTAACAGTATCTTGTTAAAATGTCTTTCGCTTTTAATCAATGCTTGTTAACCATGTGCTAATCTCTTTATTTCTCTGTTCCGTTGTACATATGTATATATTTTCGTCACTGGCCTTCTCCATTCCCCGACGAGGTGTACTGCTCAGTACACGAAAGGACTTGGGAACATTTCTTCTTTTTCCTTGTGGTTTGCATCATTCATTCATTTCATGTGTTTAAGTGTGAAATTCACCCTAAAGATATGTAAGTTAGGTTAGTTTCAGTTAAGTTACGTTAAGAATTAGGCATTTCCTTAAGATAATATTGGTATGTCTACGATATTCGATCCCTGTACCTTTGTTCTTTCCACAATGATCTCACGAAGATGGAAATCCAATCTATTACTTCCATGATGGATGCAACATCTTCCTAGTTTATACCTTTGGTGTGAAAATTAAAAATTTCGAATGTGCTTCGTTCTGTTGTTCGTGTTCTTTCCTTTCTTCTTGCTTTTATCGTAAAACTTTGAAATCGTAGTATCAAAGTTATTACGAATTTTTGTAAGTTTAACCCTTAAACTCTACCCGGGGTACTATTGTGCCGAAGTACCCCCGGAATTCCTGGCGTAACTTTTATAATGGGATATCTCGCGCTTATTCTTTCTCCTAGAAATTAACAGGTGGTAAGATATTAATAAATTCATTCATTTGAATTATCTGTCCTAAGCTCCACCCCTGTATGATCGGTCACGTGACTCCTGCTACTACCTGGGCATATCTCTACCCCTGCGTGCTCAGTTGAGCGGTGCAAGCCGTGGAACTCAGACGTGTATTTGAAGAAATCTCACGTAGACGAAAAATAGTGATGGCTACCTTTAATATTGTGTACTCGAGTTTTATCAAGTGATATTCGGTAAAGTGTGAAGGTGTGGTGAACACTGAAAGACCCCTATTCTACCAACCTTTGATGCTTTTAAGGCTACATTGAACTGTGCGAAGGAACAAGAGGTACAAATACTCTACGGCTAATCTGGCGAGAGCATTGCAGGATTTCGTGGTACAAGTGATGTATTGAACTATGTTGTAGGACGAAACTTTATAAAAGCTTACATATACCGTGAAGTAGAAGGAACAACACGTGTAGAAGAGAAGCAACGGATATGGTTAGTGAGTCTTGTTGATGAGTGGTCCGACAAGCGAAATTATGTCATGTTGCATCATACCGAGTACTCGTACCCTGCGACTGAGGAAAAATATGGGCACATGTTTCTCCCAAATAGTGTGCCGGAATGTGAATAAAATGTGTTTAGTTCGTGAAAATGCACGAAAATATCTGGTTGGTTGGTTGGTAGAAAAATGGGCATCCTATTGTTTTCGCTGGAAACTCGGAGCGGAGGCTGCGCGGTCAACTCATCGAGGTTTTCAAGTTCTTACACGGGTTCAACGATGTCGATTTTAGAAGCATGTTTAGTTTAAATGATAACTCGATAACAATGGTATAATTTATAATTTAGTGAGTCTTGTTGATGAGTGGTGCGACAAGCGAAATTATGTCATGTTGCATCATACCGAGTACTCGTACCCTGCGACTGAGAATGTAAATCTTGTCATCATGGAGAATCTTAAGTATTTTTACCACTACATTAATATATATCATGACGAGGTTTGTAGTAAGATTGTAGCTAAAGGTCTGCGTGAGTATTTAATAGAATTTAGAGACGAGTATCGTTTGCTAGGCAAAAACGAAAAATATGGGCACATGTTTCTCCCAAATAGTGTGACGGAATGTGAATAAAATGTGTTTAGTTCGTGAAAATGCACGAAAATATCTGGTTGGTTGGTTGGTAGAAAAATGGGCATCCTATTGTTTTCGCTGGAAACTCGGAGGCTGCGCGGTCAACTCATCGAGGTTTTCAAGTTCTTACACGGGTTTAACGATGTCGATTTTAGAAGCATGTTTAGTTTAAATGATAACTCGATAACAATGGTATAATTTATACAATGCATACCATCATTATGTTAATATAATTTATTCGTATAAATTTATTTACGACAAATCATTTATATATAAGAACAGAAAATAGTTTAGAAGGGTCACAGAAATAATGTATTGCGTACGATAGTTACGTTTAGTTAAAAATTATTAGCATATCTTCAGCCACAAATCTGTCTCTTATGCTTAAATGTACTCGTATAACTGCTGCACATACATATATACGTACATACATATATACAGACGTACGTACATAAAAAAATAATTTACACAAGTCCACAAGGTTAATCGAAAAGTTAATTCACTAACCGTGGTTGGGTTACAAACTTCAATCCAGTTATGTCGTATTCAAAGTAACCATTAGGGTTGGCTGTCATATAATTCATATTTGGTTGTTGTAACCGGATGTATACGACGTTGCTGCGTCATTGCATCGCACTCCCTTCGCAATATCTAAGGTCATTTGACGAAGGGGATCTACAGTTTTACGTGTCACCCGTACCACGGATCACTACATCATCTGGGCGCAGAGAACGGCCTCCCATCACGAGATAGTCCAAGGAGAGATGAAAGAATGCGTTGTAGAAAAAAATTGTACGAAATTCAGGGATGATATATGCTTACTTTAGGTTATTTTAAGTGAGTCTAGAATTTCATTGGTGCGTTTTATTTTCCACTAACTGTATACACGAGATAAGTGTACGCATGATGTGAATGAACTCTGAAGCTGTTCTTTTTTCATTACACTTTTGCATAAAGCTTCTTTCACAACAATTTTTGAAAGAGTTTCTGTATTAGTTGCCGGACACAATGTGGAAAGTGTACATGAAAGATAGGGCGTTACAAGGAAAAGAAGTACCTCAATAAGTAATGCATCCCATACCGAGGATGTATCAGTTGTTACGGTTCCATGGAAAAAAATTCCTACACCGCAAATAGTGTGCAAGTTCGGCCTATCCATTTTCTTGAACTGAACCACAGAGGAACTGTTCTCCTCTTCTGAAGGTAGCTTGTTGCACGCGCCACAGAACTCATAGGTAAAGTAAATACCACAAACAGAGAAAGAGATCAGGTTATATTAAGAGGTGGAAACAAACAGATTGTGCTCTCTCTGTACAATTCCCTGGTTCCCTGGAGTATGCTGTGCAGTTCTGGTCATTCGTAACACAGATATACGGGCCCACGCTTTGGACGTCCTGATCGGTCGACCAATGGTGTCTTTATGTTCTCTCCGTAGATTTAATGCTAACATTGTGTATTGGCACTTGCAAATCTCTACCACGACAATATTTGCATTTGAGCCCATATTTTTCCTCGATTTTCCCATTTTAGAAGCCACCCCTTTATGCAATATCCCTCGCAACATTGATCAACCATCTCTATCACAACAATATTTTACATTATTATTTTTTGCGGTAATACTAATTGAGCCTCAATTTTCCCAGTTCGGATAGAGAGCTGGACAATTTGAGCGGATGCATATCGTTATAGGAATATCTTCATCAGAGCCGGTCAACTCAGTAGCACAGGAAACAGAATTAGCGCTGTTACTCTTCATAATCCTGTCATTACCAGAAACAGCACAGTAACATCCGATGACACAAATATCATTAGGAAACAAGAAATCTGGATTATTTTTGTGCATTATTTTTTTTTTGCAGTCATACTATTCTCAGCTTTCCCAAGATTCCTTACTTGTGGAATTGGTTATATATATATATATATATGTGTGTGTGTGTGTGTGTGTGTGTGTATGTTTGTGTCTCTGTGTGTGTGTGTGTGTCAATTGCCTTTTACACTCTCTGCCACGATGGTTTCAAATATTTGCAGAATATATGTTTGCGGTCATACTATTCGACCCTCAACTTTGATTAATATATTCAGTTTGACTTTCTACATTCCAATTCTCGCTTAGATGTGTGATTAAATAACTCATGAAAATGAATGTCTGCTTTTGGTAGATAAATGGGCGCCCTAGGTATCCTAGTGGATTAGACGCTGGTGTGCTGGTTGAAAGATCGAGTCCGGGCGATGACATTGTTCTGAAAATTAATGCTATGAATATTATATCCATATAGAATGAACAAAACTTTCTTTCTGTGTGTGTGTGTGTGTGTGTGTGTGTGTGTGTGTGTGTGTGTGTGTCGTCTTCAGTTTTTCAAGTCTGTGTGTGTGTGTATATATATATTGTTCCATTGGGAAGATGATAAGGAAACTTATTACTTAATCAAAGGCTAATTTAGTCTATTGGAAAACAATTACTTGATGGTTATGAACGTATTAAGTTGTTTTAACTTCATTATGATAATAACAATGCCGCAAACAATATTTCGAGTGAAGAGAAACGAAAACCATTTTTCAGACAAGATGTGGTTTGACCCACATTCCATTCTCGCCTTTTGGCCAACTTTGAGCTTTATGCGTGTGTATATATAACGTATCCCTTCCTTGTCTTTCGACTTATAGGTAAAATTAATATTATTTTTATAGAATATTTAAAATTGTTTATTATAAAATTTATTATTCAGTTTAGTATATCTAATGCATATTATTAAACCTGTTTTCATATGGGAAATTTAATATAAATGTGTAAATATTCATCCTTTCGATTTGAGAAATTTATATAAAGGTGGATGAAAAATTGTACGAAAAATGAGAACCATATGTTACATACATAGGTTTGACAAAAGTAAATAGACTTTTTCGGTTTGGCTTTAGAGTAAATCACTGTACTGACATGTGCTTTTATATGCTAAAGGCAGCCGTTCTAAAGTACACGATGTCAAGTAGCATTGTTTTTGATCCACCTTAGACCTACAGTTTAGACGAGAAATCCGTAACATGGTACGGAATCCATCACTAAATTTTTATTTTATTCATGTTGCAAATAGTAAGAAAAATGCATGGTGAGGGATGCTTGCTTGCATGCTCTCATATGGGGAGTTGGCTAAAATTTTCGAAACTGAACAAAGAACGGGAAGTTTGTTAAAATTTATTGTTTAATATAAAAGTATATATAGACTTCTCATTTAAATCTTTTATCAATTACTTTAATTTCTCTGAAATTTAATTATAATGAATATTAAGATGAACGATTTCTTTTTGCTAAGCCAATTGTCTAGTGTATTTCTTTTATTGTTAATATTGGGTATCGTTTAAATAGTTAGTTCTCTTGCTTAACAAAATTAAGGAGAATGTCAATCTTGCCTTTAATACAATTGTGTGTGTGTATTTCGCCTGAACTATTATTTTGATGATTATACGTTTCGTATTTCTTATATTTTTTAATTTTATTTTTTGATCATTCCATCGTATGCATAGGAGTGTATATTTATCTTCTATATATTTTCAATAAATCGTCTGAATAAACAGAATGATGTAATGGTGTTTTATTTATTTCGGTTTAAATGTGTTTCTTTTATTGTTAATATTGGGTTTCGTTTTAATAGTCAGCTCTCTTTCTGAACAACTTTAAGGAGAAAGTCGTTCTTGCTTTTAATAAATAAAAACATTATTTGGCAGCTCGTGTGACTTAAAATAAATGGTGATATCTGCCAACTCTCCCGAATAAGATACATCTCAACATAATTAAAATAAATGGTGGTATCTGGTAATCTCTTCATATGAATAAAAACACTATTTGGCAACTCGTGTAAATAAAATTAAATGGTGGTATTTAGCAACTTAACCTAATAATGTATACCTGAACAATTAAAATAAATGGTGGTATCTGGTAACTCCCTCCATATATAAATAAGTGATATCTGGCAACTCACGATCCTCTATATAACACCTGCTTGGCCCCTGGACGCTCATAATGCTGCGGACTCCGGTGGAATAAAGAACTGTCTTTCCTTCCTACTTAGGTTAAGACTTAGGTTAGGTTTCCCTTTGGGGGGGTGAGGACAACCCACCTTCTCCCAAAGACCTCCTCCGTCTCTCCTTTCTCTTCCTCTCTTAGGTTAAGGCTACCCCTTCGGGGAAGGTCATCCTCCCTTCTCCCCCCGAATCTCCCTCCCCTCTCCCCCTTGGCAACATTGAGTTGTTGCATTACCCTACCCCCTTTGCAACATTAAGTTGTTGCATAACCCCTCCCCTTCATTGCATAACCCAACCTTGTTGCATAACCCATTTGCAACATCTTGCAACATTGATCATTATCTCATTGCAACATTCCGACATTCCTGCACTCTCCCTTTTTGCGCCCATGCTACTCATATCATCAGACCATAGATTCTTTCATTAGAGTCATTCGAGTATATCACATAAATATGTCCAATGTCCAATTGTCCATAGCAAGAACTGCTTGATTAAAAATACAGTTCCGCGCAATGTTTAAAAAGAAAAGAGAACATTTTATCGACCTAATATTATTTAGTTTTCGTTGAAGATGATGATGGCCAAAACTGAAAATGGAATTGAAATACGTAGGTAGAAAAGCATGACATAAATCAAATAGTGTGTATTTATGAAAAAAATTCAGTTCTTTGTAAATGTAATGGTAATTAAGTATTTCCCTATCTACAGTAATTGTAACTGTAATTAATTACATTGACCAAGTAACTGCCCCATGCCTGATATATATATATATATATATATATATATATATAATATATATATATATATATATATAAATAAAGGAAAGGGTTAAGGCCGAACCCCGCAAAACTGACTCCTCCACGGAAGAAGGAAAGAGCCAAAAATAAGGTCTTCGAGGTTCAATGATGCCTTTTTTTTTTAAAGAAATTTTGAAAAGATTGTGTAGTGTGTACGATGCATGTACTGTATCCGTAGTGAGGAAAAGAGGGAGAAGCGTGTGTTTGAGAGCATGTTGGACTGCTAACAGGGTAGATGAGACACGGAAAAAGATCACCTAAGGAGGACAGTGACAGAAGAAACGGGAGTTCCAGCACTCCCTGTCTCCTACCTAACGTCCCACCCGCGGAGTACTTCTTTGGTCAATTGGTATTTGCAACTCCTATGAAGGGACATATATATAATTTAGGGTGCTTTTAAAAACTGAAAGTGTGAATTCCGGGTCACGGAACCCCGCAAATGATGAGGTTCCGGGAGCAAATAAAGCACATGATGTTTTTGGAAAATCATCAAATATTTAGAGGTTGCCCAAAGACCCCAAAGTTTTACCCATATGCTCATTTATTTATGCGCCCTTTTTAAATCACTTCTAGTGTTTATTAACCCATTGATACACAGCGTCCCCAAAATTAGAAATTGCATTTGTCAATTGCGTTCTGATAATCCATATTTCTTTACTTCAGTATACCAACAAATGAATTTTCTTTAATTCTAAATCGTTTTCTCTTAATTACTCACGTCTTTCATGCATTTACGTAATGGTGGCCAAGAAGCATCACAGTTCTCATAACGGTAAGTGTTATTTAAATAATTCATATATTTCAAACGTTTTTTTTACTTAGCACTGTAATGGATGGTATTATGAATTGTTTGTAAGTATAATGACTTGTTTTACCGGCAATATTTTTGTTTCCAAAAATAGTTATAAGGTTTAATTTTTATGCGTATAAAATTTTGGACGCTCTCTGCTTCAGCGTATTGCATTCATCTTTTTTCGCATCGTCTGAGTGAAATAGTGTAGTGTACCGTAGATTATTTTAAATTTATATATGGATTGGATATACTGTAAATGGTTATGTATGCATGATTTCGCAAAATTATTATAATTTTAATACATATTGTGTTCATGGGTTATCACCCAATCATTGTTTGAACACAGATTACGGTTACAAAGAGGGTGGCTTATTTCTACACATTTTCCTGAGGTACTTTATCCATGAATGGGTTAAATTAACTTACCAATTTCACTGTTTTGTCTTATTCACAGATAACTGGTGAATGATGGCGACATGTACAAGATCGAAGAAATCAATCTGGCTTGTGGGGTCATGAAGTCCTACTATTGCCGGTCAGCAATTACCTTCAAGAGGTGATGTATTGAAGTACCTTTTCCATCTCCACAATGAAGAGAAGAAATCCTTAGCTGAGAGTGTGTCCTCGACATCACAAGCCATTATTGAAATCTGGGTGACAGAAGGTTTACCGACGAAACATCCGCACGACGTCAAGAAGCACGTCCGGAAATTGCATGACGAATGGCAGGGTTTGAAGAAGAGAATTTCGCGGAAAACGAAGACCAATTTGGACAACCAGGCTGCGTTCAGGTCAAGCTTGAACAACCTTTTCGACATTGGTCACCAAAATGCCCTAAATCTTATCAAAATTCAGGAGGACAAGGACTTCCTGCTTGCTCAAAGGGAGGAGGGTCGGAGAGGAAGGATTGGAAATGTCGACAAGAAGATTGACAAAAAAGTCGCAAGGGCCCAAGAAAGAACTGCTCAGGAATTGAAGCGGAAAGACAGGCATGTGCAGGAAATGGAAGAAATCTCTGCTACCGTTGTTATGGAAACCTCATCGTCAGCGTCATCAAGTGAGGAAACAAGTCCCGAAAGAAAGCCAGTTACATCGTCGGCTCCAAAACATCGCCGTGGGACGACGGCAATCAGTTCGGAGGTCGCTGCGGCATTGGACCGCACGCGGATGAGCGACAGGGCAGCTGCTCAGCATTGATTCAAGAATTCACGAAGGCTGGAAGGACTCGGAACGAAGAGCAGATGCAGTTCATGATTCAAATCGTCGAAGAACATCGTAAAGTCTTGCCGACAGCCTCCAAAGCCACTTTGATGAAAAAATGAACGCCAACACTCGAGGTGTCATGTACTTTAATCGTTAATTATGAATTTAGTGAATATACTCACACGATATATTTGTTCTGAATACTTATTGGAGATGTATATTGGAGATGCAATTTATAATTTAAACTGAGAATTAAAATTTCCATTGCCCTATAAATTGAAAATACCTATCAGCTGTGGGCAACCTCTAAATGTTGTTGGATTACAAAGAAATTTTGCCTGTTCTGTTTTCTCATGTATCCTCACAAAATAAAGGGTTCCGCTCCCTTGCATTTTCATTTCGCATTTTTCACCATATACCATAAACACACCCTAAATATATATATATATATATATATATATATATATATATATATATATATATATATGTATATGTGTGTGTGTGTGTGTGTGTGTGTGTGTGTGTGTGTGTGTTCGACCCTGTGTGGAATATCTATTAATTCAATAAACGTTGAAATTACGAGTATAGTCCGTGAAGCTGTTTCTATAAGCCAATTCCATCCTTTGCCGATATAGGATCTCTACAAACCGACATGAACGGAATCTACAAGTAGATGGAAGACAACAATATGAAGTTTAAACTGAGAAATTTCAGCTGTTACGGTACGGAAAAAGAGAGGACCTAAAATTCATGGAATATTATACCCCAAATGGACAGAGAATTCAGAGAAATTCTAAAGCAAAAGACTTAGGGGCTGTAATGACTGATGATGTCAAATTTGAAACAAAAAATAAGATAGCAGTAAACAGGGCAAAGAGAGTAACTGGGCAGATACTGAGAACCTTTGAACGAAGGGATAGGAATATAATGATTCCTCTACTGAAAACACTGATCATACCCAAATTGGAATACTGCTCGGTCCTAACATGCGCATATAAAATAGATGACATTAGACAACTAGAAGGGATTCAGAGAAGCTTCACAACCAAGATCAAGACGTGCAAAGAACTAAACTACTGGGAAAGGTTACGCGAGTTAAGCCTATATTCACTGGAAAGGAGGAGAGAGAGATACACCATTATTTACACTTGGAAAATAATGGAGAAACTAGTCCCTAATATTACTCTGAACCCTGTAACTCCTCAAACAACAGTGGAAAGTAGAAAAGGAAGACTGTGTCGTGTTCCCAAATTAAAGGCTAGATAGGGAACATTCTTAACCCTGAAAGAAAATAGTTTTGTTGTGAGAGGACCAAAACTGTTTAATCAGCTGCCCAAAGACCTATGGAACACGAGTGGTGTTGCAGTGGACATCTTCAAAAGAAGATTAGACGCCTGGCTCAGAACAATCCCCAATGACCCGGGCGTACCTGGGTATGTGAGGTGGAGCGTACGAGAACCAACTCACTACTTCACCAGGCCAACTCGAGAGGAGGGGTGACAAGCTTGACCTTCGTGAAATGAGGAATCATCGCGCGGAACATTTGAAAGGTAAGGAAAGGTGTGTATATATATATATATATATATATATATATATATATATATATATATATATATATATATATATATATATATATATATATATATATATATATATATATATATATATATATATATATATATATATATATATATATATATATATATATATATATAATTATATATATATATATATATATATATATACACACGAGGGTAATTCAATAAGTATCGCACTTTTTATTTTCACAATTTTATTTTCACATCTGATAAATTATAAACACATCACTTCTCAACATAGTCTCCCTGTTTCTCAATACACTTAGTCGAGCGATCTACACGCTTCCTAATGCCATCACAAAAGAATGTTTTGGCTTATATATCTCTATATATATATATATATATATATATATATATACAGTATAAGCAAAGAACCACAGTGAAAAGGAAACAAGTCCGAGCGCTTTCGTGATATATATCACGAAAGCGCTTAAAGTTCGTGCTTCCTTTTCCTTTTCCCTGTGGTTCTTTGCTTATTAAAAAGATTACGTGTTGTTTTGTGATATTGTCGTGAAAATTAGATTTAATTATTATTTTCTTTCCTTTCTCCGCTTCATTTTCACTCTTGATACTTATTTTCGCGAATTTCTGGTATTTTAAAAACAGCAGACGAGTAGTGTGTAGCCGGTCGGTCCTCAACCGAGACTTGAAGCCCCCAGCCGACATATTTCGAACAAAGCGAGAGAATGTGAAAATGACGACAATTTGTCACTAGTTACCAGTTTATTTTGATTAAAACAATGACCATGACTGGGAAAAGCGAGCTCCTATTCCTAATTTAATGCTAGATCGTGGAGGAAACCGAAAGTTAAGTAAATTTTAAATTACAAATAATTATTATTTAGCGCCAAAATGACCTTCTCTTTAAGGATTCCGAACAAGACTGCCTAAACAAGGTCGTTTTAAAATCTTGTAGATCTGCCACCCTTGATTGGTCGCCTCCTTCACATAAGTCATGATTATGAGGTTTGGTTACATTTTAAAATAACTTTTTATGAAATTTTTATAGCATTTAGGTTCCATTTTAAAATAACGTTTATTGACTACCGCCAATATATTAAACCTTTATCAAAGACTTTTTAGTTCTGCTTCTTAGTGTTTAGTTGGTCCACCTTTAGCCTTGATTAAAGCCTCTAATCGACGTGGCATCGAGTCGACAAACCTCTTGCATTATTCTGTAGTTATCGATTGTCAGGTTGTCATCAAACACCTTTTCTGTTCACTCAGTGTTCCTGGTTTACGTTTTTCGACCTTCTGGTTAGCAGTACAATATTCCAAAAAATTTCTATCGAATTATGATCGGGAGAATTAGCTGGCCATGGTAGTACTCCAATTTCATGAGCATCAAACTACGCAGATGTTGCATGAGTCGCACAAGCCGCCCAAGCCATCTTCCTTCAACGTTCGTATCCAGAATCTCACAGGCAGCTGCAGAGTAATGTGGCGGCGCTCCATCATGTTGATAAAGCCAATTCCTGCCAACGCCATTACTGAAGTGTGGCAAAACTTCGCCTTTCAATGCTGGCAAAAGTGTTTTTCATCCCTCGTATCTCGATATGTCAAAGGAAACGAGTCCTGAATAACGATGCACGCCGAAACTGTTAGTGTAGCTGTTTTAATGGGCTTACCCAATCGTCTTTTGGAATTTTTTCCCCCCAATACCGAACATTGTGTTTGTTTCCTTCACTCATTAAACCGAAGACACATTCATCTGAAAATTTGATCTTTCCAAAGAAACCTGAATCACTGTTCAACTTTTGTCTCATTGTTTCAGCAAACTGCAGCCGTCTATCAGAATCATCGTCGTATATGAGCTGAGAGTAAATGGGTTTGTAATTGTGGTACCACTGTGATTTCAATATTTTTGCTACTGAAAATTTGGAAATACCCAATACCTGTGCGACTTTTCTCGTTGAAGTTGTTGGATCGACTTGAAAACTGGCGATGACATTTTCTTTGTTGTTGTCTCCTCTCGCCGTTACTGGCCTTCCGCTTCTCGGACGGTTCCCTGTTTCCAAAAGTTTGAGCTTCCAGTATCGAAAAGTAGTTTATTATATTTTTCTTGAAATAAACGCAAGCTTTCTTCACAGTTATTATAAGAAATAGCTCACGATACAAGATACACTTTTTCTTTATTGCTGTATTCCATCCTTACTGACATGGCTGTGACTGGGGCTGGGTCTAGGGCCTTCTTGTTCTAGCCTAGGGTCATTCCTAGACTTGTATAGTTGCTTTGAAAAGTATCGCATACACTACAGTGATATCATTGAAATTTATTTATTATTAACAAATTATTTGTATGTATAAAATCCTTAAAGACTTTTCTCCCATTCTGTATATATGTTTCTTTCAAATAAATTATTATATTATTTTACAGGGGAATGTTTTTAATTCTTTTTATTAGTAGCGTAACTTCTGTAGAGAAAAGAGCAGTAAATAACTGATAAATAGGGTAATAATATAATATTAAATATATCTTTATATATTACTTGTAGAGCAACCCCTTGAAGCGGAATTTATGGATAAATGAGGCTGGAAAAAGAAAAAGGAAAACTTGTCAACAATAACAATCAAGTTTGAAGAAGATATACTTGGGCACGTTCACGAACTGGTTCGTGTCTAAGTAATTCTGATAATCATATTTGAGCCTTTGTCAATAATTTAATTTCTTTAAACAAAACAAGAAAAATAAAATGGAAAGTATGATCAAAAGTTTATTTTGGACAGTTGGTCCTATGCCGATGCGTATGCGTATCAAAACTTCAAAAAACTTTCATTAAAGATATTTCATTGTATTAAGGAAAACTGGACTATTTTATATACTTCTTCTGCATTCAGATGATGTAGCGAGCCGTGGTTCGGATCCCACATAAAGCTTTAGGTCCCCTTTATATTACTTTTACCTTTAAGAAGAAGGTTAAACAACCCCCAAATGCTATTAATTATTCTAAAGGAAAGTTTAAAAAAAAATTGTTTGTTTGTTATTCGAGTTTATACTGTAATTACAACAAATTCCAGGTCATATACGAGCCAGTACATTTACTGTATATGTAAATTCATATTTAAATACAATAAAGGCATTTAATTTACAGTAAATACATTTACTGTAAATGCAGATAGAAAAAACACATGGTATCTTAAACAATCATTTAAAAGGAATATTACATTTTCGACAAGATAAATAATAGAAATTTGTTAAAAAATATGTCGTTATTTTAATATGTCGTTATTTTAATTGTTTATGAAACTCCTCATCGTTGGCTTTGTAAAGGAAGGTTAACAATGGCTAGTTTCAGTAAAGTTAGGCTAGGTTAAGTTAGGTAGACCGAGTTAGATTATGTCCAATTACGTTACCCCAAGTTAATTTGGGTTATATTAAGTAAAATATTGGTTGGACTAGTTAGGATAGTTTTATTTCTCAACGTCTACGTTTGGAAAGGTCCAAACATTTTCGTTGAATAATTTTGCATTAGAGAAAAATTTCTCGACGTTTCAAGAATTTGGTCCGTCAGTCAAATTCTGTCTTTCAAAGGTGTCAACGATGTTAAAACGCGTTTCCAAATTACTTGAAAACGCCCTTTAGTTGGACGTGAGTGGAATTATATACAGCATACTGCATTCTCACTTGAGGTTCCCCAAATTTTGTCTTGTTTGGCTACCTTGAATTTCAGGAAGACGTCCCTATCTATCTGTGTAAAACGGTGTCCCCCATCCGGGTATGCATGAAGCTCAACGGTTGAATCGGGCAGAGTTCCATCCTGCTAGAAAATTGCTACCCAAGGGACAGATGGAATGACGAAATTTTTCTTTGCTGCAGAAAATTAAAAAATTAAAATAATAAATAAATAAAAGAACATAAAATTTAGGACACTTATGATAATATATATATATGTCGTTTCTATTCATTTATATACTGCGCGGTCATTGCAGTTATATGCATATATATATATATATGTTTAAAAATCGATTAGACGCATATGGTGATAGACTGGGTATAGTAAAATTAAGGTTTTTGTGGTTCGGAACCCACGTAAAATTGTAGTTCCCCTCCGCCGCCACGGAGGACATGCGCAATACACAACTACAACCACAGTTAGGTAGACCAGCCATGAGTGGATCCTAGGGTCTTTGTTGGTCTGAAACATTATAACATTTTATATATATATATAAAACCAAAGTTTATATATATATTAGTGGTGGACCGGATATCCGCATCCGCAGATATCCGCAGCATTTTTAATATCCGCATCCGCACTTATGACTGCGGATGTTATGTAGATATTACCTATAATAAATTATGCAATTTACAATTAAATTAGTTTATAAAGTAGCTTATGAGGCCCAGTCGTGCACATTTCATGTAAAGTATTAATTATTTATTAATGAACAAACAAATATATAAACCTCAAAATATAAGTACCTGGTAACACAGAAAATTGAATGAAACTTGCTTCATTGAATTTTCTGTGGCTGAAACTCTTGAGAAAGTTATTATTTTTATCATAATGAAAACATTAATATTAATTTTAATTCTTATGCATTGCCTGCCATAATAGTAATATCATGAAATTTGAAAAATTATGTCATATATTCATAATTCTATATTACATTGATAGATTAACTAAATATCCGCATCCGCAGATATTGAAATTAAAAATCCGCATCCGCAGATATTGAAATTAAAAATCCGCATCCGCAGATGTTGAAAAACTGATATCCGGTCCACCACTAATATATATATATATATATATATATATATATATATATCTGGGTTTAGCACCCTAAGTTCGATTATTGGTAGGACTAGACCAGGGGTGGGGAACCTGCGGCCTTCTGCCCATTTGACATTCAGAATTCATACCGTACGATAATGGACAGCAACTGATACCCCTTTAGTGTTTTAGGCTATTTCATTAGATCATGGTTTCAGCTTCACTGCTTCTTACACATACTGTACAAGCCTTCTTTATGGCTTGAACAATAGGAAATATGGCAACACTGCCAGTTGAAACTGGCAGTGTTGCCTTACGGCTTACGCCCTTACCTATCAACGATCAACTCGACTGGCTGACTGGATGACAGTTATTGACGATTCTCCGATAGTCACACGCACGCTTGTTTCCTTTAAAACTGTAAATCTTTGATCAATTCGTGTACCATTTTTATTTAAAAATCTTCTGGTACCCCAATCATGTCAAAAACTGTAAAAAGAAAATTAAAGCGAAAATACTTATTATTCGATTGCCTTGGATGAGTCCACTGATATTACTGACTCAGCGCAAGTGTCATTTTTTATTCGTGTTATAACTGCAGATTTTCAATACTACGAGGAGTTACTGGCTTTGGGTACCCTTACGGGGAAGACACGTGGAATTGACGGCTTGTCTCTCTTCAAAGAAAAATGCCGTGAAGTGAAACTGAATTTATGTAATTTAGTAAGTGTATGCACAGATGGTGCACCTTCCATGAGAGGAAAATGTGAAGGATTTGTTGCGCTACTACAAAAAGAACTGCTAAATCCAGAGAGCTTGATTTCCTTTCACTGTATTTTGCATCAACAGAATCTCTGTGCCAAATCTACCGTTTTAAGTGACACATTAAGTAAAGTTATACGTATTGTGAACTACATTAGAGCAAATGCATCACGACATCGCCAGTTTCGCAATATGTTTATGCTTGATGATGAAACATTCAGTGTGGATCTTCCGTATCATTCTAAAGTGCGCTGGTTGTCACAAGGGCAAGTCTTTGAAAAACTTTTGTCTTTGCGAAAACAAATCACAAGATGTTTTGAGGAACTCAGTGAACCATGTGAATTGTCCAAAAAGGATTTCTGCAGAAATGCTGCATTTCTGTGTGACGTAATGTCAAAGCAAAATGACCTGAATATTTCTTTGCAAGGTAAAACTAAATCCATATATGAAATGTGACAAAAAAATCCAGGCTTTTCGGAGGAAGCTGCGCTTTTTCAAAACTATCCTTACCCGATCGGAACTTTCAGCTGAACACTTCCCTGAACTGGCAAAGGTAATTGATCAAGATACAAGCAAATCATTAGGGGAATGCGATGTGAAAGAATACACAGCTGTCCTAGACTCCCTGATTGAAGAATACGATGAAAGATTTGAAGATTTTGAGAAACATGACTTCACACTGAAACTAGCTTTCCAACCACACCTGGTTGATGTTTCCAAAGCACCTGAAGATTTACAGATGGAGTTGATTGAGCTATTAGAAGATAATATCCTTAAGTCTCTATTTGATACTAAGAAGGATCCTGTTGAAATATGGAAAAATGCCGTTGAATACCCACGTCTGCGCCAACATGCTCGTCGAATGTTGTCTTGTTTCGGCACAACCTACTGTTGTGAATCAACGTTTTCGTATGTGACTCAAATCAAAACGCGCTTGAGATCTCAGATGACGAATATTCACCTGGAGGACCAACTAAAACTACGGTCAACGATGTTGGAACCAAATGTACGACTCCTGTCCCGCAATAAGCAGTCACAAAAAAGTCATTAAATGGTTTATCACTTTTTCACTTAATATTAACATCATTTCACTTAATATCATTTTTCACTTAATATTAGTTCTATTGTCAATTATTCCCCCCCAAAAATAAATGTGCACTTGCTGAATTTTTTATTTATTATAAAAACCCTCACGTATTATCAAGTTTGATTTAAAATTAGTAAATATGTAGATTGTAGACTAAAATATGACATTTTGTTGTACTGTATATGTTAAATTCTCAGCATGCGGCCTAATAGGGTCTTGGTTAAATGAAATGCGGCCTTCCAATGAAAAAAGGTTCCCCGCCCCTGGACTAGACTCTTTCATAATTTGAGCATGATGTTTGCTTTTCTGCTGCGGAAGCTCCTCCAGATGATTCCCATTATTTTTCTAGCCGTTCTGATTTTGATATTATAGTGCTCTCTGAATTCTGCATCCGACGACATTATTACTCCAAGATCCCTGACTTGTGGATTTGGTGTCATCTGTTTGGCTTGCAGAGTTTTGTGCCCTTTTTTCTGTAGCTCTTTGTTATTACCATATCTTAGAAGTTGGAACTTTTCTTCGTTGAACTTCATATTGTTGTCTTCTGCCCACTGGAATAACACTGTGTAACACTGATTCTGTTTATATAGAATTGTTTATGTTTTTATATGCATTTGTGGGCGCTGAGTCAAAATTTGGCCTTGGTTTGTGTGTATCATCAATGGTTTCAGAGATAATCCATTTTTCATGTTTTACCAGTATAATGTTATTATGGGCGCAGCAATATCAGAATAATCAGGAATTGTTGAGAACAATCCGGATGTTTGTTGACAGTTTCTTGCTCTAGAAATTGCCCGAAACTTCCACTGTGCTATATAAAGAAGAGCGCAGAGTCTGAGAAGTCAGTAAGTGTTAGCACACAAAGAAAGCAGGTTGTTTGTCTGATGGTTACCAGCACTGAGGTACTGTGTTTCTGTGCTTCTCTGTGCTGACGATTTGAGTGTTATCGATCCTTTTTTATTGCTAACATTATTTCAGTGTTGTGAATACATCTTTTTTCTGGAATCTATAATCTGTTGCAGATTTAATAACTCTTCTCTCTATATCTGCAGGTTATGATTAATGTACTACAGTTTGGTAAAGAGAATGGCAACTAGAGCTTGTAAACACTCGCCGGATATATTCTGCTACGTTTGTGGGTATTACATAGGCCCCAAGCAAGTATCGCACAAGATTGTGAAAGACACCAAATTCTGGATCGCGTATCGGCTCTATTTAGGTATGCCTATGGGTGACCAAGATAAGCCCTGGGCACCCCATGTGATCTGTGGAAGCTGCCACTCCACACTTGAAGGGTGGCTGCGGGGAGTACGCAAGGCAATGCCCTTTGCGGTACCCAGAATATGGAGAGAACCAAAGAGCCACCACGACGATTGCTACTACTGCATGGTAGATGTTTCTAAGTACAGGAAAGTTAAAGGAAGGCAGACTCTTCAGTATCCAAGCATATCGTCGTCCATAGCTCCTGTACCACATGGCGAAGGTCTTCCAATACCACGTCCACCAGAACAGGTATCTATCCATTACTTTACCTTCTGTATTTACAGACTGGGGGTCATTATGTGTCGATTTTTCTTAGTGATGATGCTCTTCTACATATATAGCTATGCCTATATTTTGTTTCTTTGCTTTGCAGGTTGAAAATGAGGATGCAGCTAGCTCATCTGAGATGTCGGCTGGTGAGGACAGTCATAATGAAGAATATACAGTAACTTTCAGCACAAACCATCACTTTCCAAATCAGAGGGAATTGGACGACTAAATTAGAGATTTGGGTCTGACGAAATCAGGGTCTGAGCTTCTGACCTCCAGACTCAAAGAGTGGAATTTGCTTGGAGAAGACTGCAAGAGCACTGTAGAGTGAAAGCGGCATGAAGAGTTTGCAAGGTTCTACGATGTCAATGGCTCTCTCTGTGGGTTGGGTACGATTCGATGTGGCCGACTCGATGTCAGGACAACTCGATGTGATATCCCTAAGGGATATTTTCGTTAGTTTTAACGAAAATATCACAACTTAACCTAACCAATCGTCAAGGGCGTACAGTTGACCTAACCGGGCATTCAGTTAACCCACATTAAATATATAAAGAAAATGAAATCGACTTGGCCTGGCATCGACTTGGCTTGACATCGAGTTGTCCTGACATCGAGTCGGCCACATCGAGTTGGGTCACATCGAGTCGGCCACGTCGAATTGTCCCTGCCCCCTCTCGGTTATTGCAGCGAGGTTAATGGTCTATTCACAGCTATTGGGTTAACACATATACCCTCAGAGTGGCGCCTGTTTATTGACAGTTCAACTCGGAGTTTAAAAGCTGTTCTACTCCACAATGGGAACAAATATCCATCTATACCAGTTGCACATTCTGTTCAAATGAAAGAGGACTATGAAAATGTCAAACAACTGCTCACTCAAATCAGGTATGAACAATATAACTGGGACGTGTGTGGTGATTTCAAAATGATTGGTTTCCTGTTAGGTTTACAAGGAGGGTTTACTAAATATTCATGTTTTCTTTGCCTGTGGGATAGCAGGGCTTCAACTGAGCACTATAAAACAGTTCAGTGGCCTCCACGTAAAGGACTGCAACCAGGAAAGTACAATGTACTCAGGGAACCTCTTATGAAGCCTGACATAGTTCTGCTACCACCTCTCCATATTAAGTTGGGTCTAATTGAGCAGTGTGTAACTGCGTTAGATTTTGGAGGGGAAGTTTTCCAACAGATTCGGGTTATGTTCCCTAAACTCTCTGAGGCCAAAGTCAAGGCTGGCATCTTTGTAGGACCACAACTCAAGGCGCTATTGAATTCAAAGAACCTTGAAGCCAAGATGACTCCGATCGAAAAAGAGGCTTGGTGTGCTTTCCGTGATGTGGTTCGTGGGTTTTTAGGCAACCATAAAGCACCAAACTATAAGGAGTTAGTGTCAAACTTGATTAAGTGCTATGGCAAAATGGGGTGCCGTATGTCTTTAAAATTACACTATCTACATTCACATCTAGACTTTTTTCGTGATAACCTGGGCGATGTGAGTGAAGAACATGGCGAAAGATTCCATCAAGATATTTAAACGATGGAGAAAAGGTACCAGGGCCATTGGGATGCTTCCATGATGGGAGACTACGTATGGTCGCTGATCAGAAAGGATAAGAATGTTCATACGCGGAAGTCGCGTTCTTCAGTGCATTTTTAAGGAACGCACACTGCATAACGAGGCTTGTTATTCTCTTATCGGTTCTCCTCATGATATATATTATATCCTTTGCACCATTTTGGGTTTGTCAAACAATTTTGGCTCAATAAACATTAATTTCCAATAGTGTTTTTATTTTCAGAACATATTTATATTAGCCTTCTTTATATACTTTGCCATATGAAAAGTGTGATAACCTATATTCTTGAAACGGTTGATGATACAGCAAAACCAATATCATTTTTGGAATCAGCGCACCGAAATCATTAAGAAACGACAGAAAAATCACAATAAACAGAATTTTTTAAAAATTTTGTTACCAAGTGTAATGTTTCAATGTCGTTTTGTAATTTTCTTATGTCATCTTCGTTCAATATTTCCTTACATATCTTTGTGTCATTTGCGAAGCATGATACACTACGGTCCTTAATATCTGCATCAATATCTGCAATCATTATTATGAACAGCAAGGGAGCTGATACTGTACCTTGTGGGACAGAGCTCACGACTTCCGAGACTTCCGATTTAACTCCGTTTACTACCACATTTATCGAAAGCTTTGGCAAAGTCCGTATATATTACAGCTATGTTTTGTCCTCGACACAATGTTTCCCATATTTTCTCCTGGTGGTCTAGTAGCTGGGTTAGGCATGATATTCCAGCCCTGAAGTCATATTGATTTGGGTTGTATAAGTCTCTTTCTTGTAGGTAGTAGGTAGTTTTGCCTCTAATTATACGTTCAAACACTTTATAAGGTGTGAGGTGAGAGCCACTGGCCGATAATTCTTGAACATTGCTCTGTTACCGTCTTTAAATAGGGGGGCAATGTTCACGTTCTTTAAGGGGAGTGGAATTTGTCCTGTGTCGAGTGATTTCCTCCATAGTAAGTATAGCGGTTTGGCAATACTCTCTTTACATTTCTTCAGAAACGTGGCACTCCATGTGTCTGGCCCTGGCGCTGAATTGTCTCGCATCTGTGATAAGGGCGTAATTACATCTCCTTCCATGAACTCGAAGTCCATTAATAGGTTTGTGCTGGAATTTGTTCTTGGTTGATTTGTACCTATGTCGAAAAATTCGTCTGGGTTTTCCACTTCCATCTCGGACTTAGGGGTGCTAAACACAGAGTTAAATTGTTCCCTAAGCAGTTCGCTTATTTCTTTCGGGTCATTTGTGTATTCGGCCTCCCCGTCTATCAACGGACCAATACTCTCCTTACACTGCATTTTCCTTTTCGCAAACGTGTAGAAGTATTTTGGGTTATTTTTTGTTTTCTGCTACCTTGTTTTCCTCCTCGTTTGTCTTATGTATGAATGTTTGCTTTAGGTCCATTTCTATTTCGCCAAGTTTCCTCTCTAGTTTGAGTCTCTTTGCATCAGTTCTGCATCTTTGGAGATGTTTTACGGTTTGTCTTCGTTGCCTGAATAGTGTTCTGATTTTCCTCTCGAGCTTGCTACGTTTTCTTTCCTGTCTCTCTGGAATATGTTTCAGTATTATAGGTTTGGTTTCACTCTCTATTATACATAGTATTTCTTGTGGAGTCTTCTCGTGAAGTAGTAATTCCCACTCCACCTCCTTTAAATCTTTATTTAGTTTTCCCAATTTACATTCTTTGAATTTATGCTTAAGCCTTCAAATATTCCATCTGCCTCTCTAGGATGCGTTTTCGGACCTCTGGGTGCTAACTTCAATTGTATATCGATGAGGTTATGGTCGGAGAACTTTGTGTGCGTTACTTTTTTATTTATTATTATCTCATTGATATTTGTCAAGATTAAATCTAAAACGTTCTCTTTTCTCGTGGCTTCACAGATTTCCTGAGTAAGGGGGTCATGTTCTATAATATCTAATAGTATTGTTGCTTGGGTTCTATCAGCTTTAGTAATGTTGCCATGAAACTTCTCGACATATATAACTTCGTCATTTTTCTTCCATGTTATGAATGGGAAATTAAAATCTCCGAAAATTAGAATATTTGTTGCTGGAGTTTCAAGTAATTTTAATATTTTTCTATTTCATTTGTGGCAAATTGGAATTCACTTTTTGTGGTGCTTGGTGGTCTGTAGATGTTCATAATGGTTAAGTTCAGTTCTTTTACTTCTAATATAATAACTTCAACTGTGCTGTTTGATTTGTTTACCTTCACTTCACATGTGTATGTGTTTTTCACGTAGATGCAACATCCTCCCCTTCGTCTAGCCACTCTATCTGCTCTGTGTATGTTGTAGTCCAGCAATGCTAATTCAGTATCCTCGATACAGTTCTCACAGCTTTTTTCGCATTTATGCAAGTGTGTTTCCGTTAGGCATATAATATCTATGCTGGATTTGGTAGCTAAATTCTGTAAGTATTGTAATTTGCAGCCTGCATGGTCCGTATCAACGCCTTCAATATTTGTGTATAAAACATTTATTGGGTTTCTAATTTCCGTTTTCAGTTTTCCTATATAGTGGTCGTTTCCAGCTCGATGTTGGTTCCTGTTTGGGAGAATTGGGGTTGCGGCACTTGATACCACTGTGGTTGTATTATCGGTGGGTGGTGTTGGATAAAGGGGTGATGTATGTAATGGTGTGGGGAATATACTGCGGAGTCCTGTTCTTTGCGTTAGAATTATGCCTAAACAAAACTCAAATTACGAAATCAAATTGCAAGCTTATAGCACTAAGCTTACTTATAGCAAACAAAATCCTAACACATAAACTTAACTAAAACCCTGGAAACCCTAAGCCTTAATAATAAAATAAATAAACAAACCTTAAACCCTAAAACGAAATAAATTAACAAATGCTAACTCTTAATATTAAAATTGAGTACTTACTACCTGTGTAGTTTTGAAAAACTTGTTAGTTATTCAGAGATCTAATTATTAAGAATGTTTATAATATCAAATCAAATTAACCTGAAATTGCTAAACTACAATTCCTATTATAACAAACCAGTAGTATAGCCGCAAAAGGGGAGAGTGCATGAATGTTGCAAGTTATTACGTAATGTTGCAATATTGCAAAGGGGTTGCTGCAAAGGGGGGTGGGGTTGTTGCAAAAATCCCCCAGAGGGGGTTGGGGATGCTGCAGGTGCAACAAGGAGAACTTGGAGGCGGCGTTATCCCCCAAGAATTTTCGTTTACCTAACCTAAGAGGCCTCTAAGGGGTTTTCCCAAAGGGCCAGAAAGAGAAAGGACCAGAGGTCCTTGCTCGGCTGGGAGCCGAGCTTGAATGACTCCGTCATCAGCTTCTCACTCTTTTATAGACCTCTATTCCGTCTGAGTTGCCAGATAGCGCCATGTATTCAGTTGCCAGATAGCAAAAACCACATAAAATACCGCAATATATTTATATGATGGTAGTTAATCAATACAGAATTAATTGTTGGAAGATTCATGTTTATTAAATAAATAATTTAAACACACGCTCCAATAAATCACTTAATTCCTATTTAAATACCGAATAACAGTGGGAAAAACGAAAGGAGAAGAAACCTTACGAAGATTGGTGGAAATTAACCAAAACACACGCTCGTCCCCAATCCCCCATCTGTGTTTGTATATATATATATTAGGGTGGTCCTTAAAATTCAAAGTTGGGAAGTTTCAGCTCCCACCCCCGGAAATCATTCGAATGGTTGAGAAAACTCTCTAGTTGAACTTTTTATTAAATCGGACAACGTTTACCCATCCCTCATCGACCTTGAACTTTTACCCCCGGAGTTGTTGCCCGGTTGCAGTTGTTGCCGTTGTTGCCCGGTTAGCGATCCTGGGTGTAGGGTTCGCTTCCGAGAGTCCGGAAACTGGCAGCGGTGGCGAGCGACGACTTGCAGGAGGAACTGGAGTTGCTCCTCGTCGTGGGTCAGCGTCCGGTTGTACTCTTGGACGAGGGCAACTCCTCGCTCGGCATGGTCGTTGATTACGGCGAGCCCTCCCACACGTGCCGCCGCTGTCTTGAAGTCTTCCCGCTTCGGCCAGGTCTCCGGGTCGACCTCGAGGAAGCCGTCCTCCAGTCGAAGTTTCTCGAAGAAACCTCGTGTGTTGGACGACGCCAGGTCTTCCAACTGAAGCCCGGCGAGTACTCGGTTTGGCAGCGTGGGCCGCTTCGCCGGGGACTCCTCACCGACCCGGTCGTGGAGAGAGGCGATGATCTTCCTCTTCTGATCGACGGCGATCCCCGGATCGAACAGCGCCAGCGCCACCAGCTCCTCCGACAGGTACCAGAGGTGGTTCTGGAACTTGGTCAGCGCCGCCTTGGCCACCGCAGGGTTGATGTCAGAGTAGGCCAGCAGGTCCTTGAGGAGGGCGAAGTCATTTCGGGGGGCAGTTGCAGCGATCGGAGCCTCCGTCCACGCCTTGGCGTAGACCCGCCAGACGAAGATGCAGATGCTCCGGAGGCCACTCTCCTCCCTCGCCGTGAGTTTGAACTGCTGTCGGAACATCCAGACCTTCAAGGCGTAGATTGCCTTCGCCATCCAGCGGGCGTGATGAATCGGCCCGGGAGCTCGGAAACGCACTCCTCGCGGGGGGACGTGACCGACGAAGAGGAGGGTGAGCTCGAGCAGCTCACGGTAATCGTCGCGCAGGTCCTTGCGCTCGACTATCGCCTTCTCAAACCACTCCGTGTCGACAGTGGTGAGCAGAGGAGCGACATCGGGGTGCGCAGCGCCGGACTCGTACTGGCTTCTGTCCAGGAAATCCCAGCGCTCCTGAAAACGCTTGAAGAGGGTCACGTCAGGACCGGACGTGGGGCCCATCACAGCCGTGAACGCCGCACCGAGGAGGAGCTCCAGCACATGATGGCGGCACGCGAAGTAGAGCAAGTCTTTCGCGAGGTGTTGCTCGATGAGGACGCACGCTCCGTTGTTCCGGCCGGTGTTCGAGGCGGTGGTATTGAATGACAAGCCACTCACTTGCTCAGTGAGCTCCCACTCCTCCAACGCGTTGAGGACGGCCTTGAGCGCCACGTTGAGCCTGGAGCGGTGCCTGCGCCAGTGTCGGCGGATGGAGCTGCGGTTGATATTGAGCTCTGCGACGTCGTGCCCAAGCGACCGGGCAACCTCTGTCAGGACGTAGACAGCTCCTCGGTCGGTCACCTTCGTGCGATCCAGCGACGACGCCACAGCCGCCGAAACGATGTTCGTCGTGCCCCGCCTGGAGCGCTTCGGAGCCCGAGGGCTCCCTTCTTCTCCATGGTCGTAGCTCTCCGCTGCGCTTGCGGCACCACTGGAAGAGGACGAAGACCACTCGAGCTCCACTCGGGCCGTAGATGTCGTCGCTTCTTCCTCGGCTCGCTGCCTCCGTCGGTCTTCTTCCCCTTGGCGTTGAGATGCGCGGGCATCGACAGCGGCTAGCGTCGAGTCGACGGACCCCAGCTTGCCGCGCCGACGGGGTTCGCGCTGAGTGAGGAGGAACGCCTTGTCCTCCTCGTTCTTGAGCAGCTCCATGGCGTTAGCGGCAGCGACGTCGAACAGGTTCATCATCCGCTCGCTGAACTCGTCCTCCCGCTTCGCTTGAGCGCCAGCTCGCTCCTTGTTCCTCTTCACATCGTTGAACTCCTTGTGGAGCTTCTCAATCTTGGTGACGATGTGGTCCTTCCGGCGGAGGGGGATTCGCGCCTTGGACCACACCTCGGTGACGAGCTCGACGACCTGGTTGGCGGCCTCTCGAAGTGACTTCTTCTGGACGTCGATCCTGTAGACCGTCAGGGCCAAGACCTCTTTTTGCGAAGGAAGTTGCGACCCGGCGATCGATTCCTGCGGGGCAATCAGGTAGCGCAGCTTCGCTGCCATGATCCAGGTTATCTACTTAAAGGTTGAAGGAGTTATTCACTATTCAGTTTAAATTATAATCATTAGAATTTACAGTTTTACACACATTAGTTATCTAGCCACTGACGGGTAGCTTGACTTATGTTTAAAGGAGTTATTCAGTTTAAATTATAATCATTAGAATTTACAGTTTTACACACATTAGTTATCCAACCACTGACGGGTAGCTTGACTTATGGTTAAAGGAGTTATTCAGTTTAAATTATAATCATTAGAATTTACAGTTTTACACACATTAGTTATCCAACCACTGAAAATCTGGAAAGAATGAAAAAAACAAACATTACAAATTATGTAACATTTACTTGAAAGTAAAAAAATTAGCTTAATGGAAATGCTCAATGAGGGAGGGGTAAACGTTGTCCGATTAAAACAATAAATCACCTAGAGAGTTTTCTCGACCATTCGAACGATTTCCGCGGGTGGGAGCTGAAAAATGTTCAACTTGAAATTTCACCCCCTAAGCAAGGACCACCCTAATATATATATATATATAGAAAGAATCATAATAACCGTGTCTATTTAATTTTGTCTACCCTTATAATATATTATATATATATATATATATAATATATATATATATACGTATACATATATATAATATATATATATATATATATATATATATATATAAATGGAATTTCACCGAATTAAAACCAAAAAGCACGCTCGTCCATTCCCCCCAATCTCCTCACCCCATCTGTGTTTGTATATGAATGAAAAACTCGTGCGCACACGCACACGCATCTGTACATGAATGAAAATCAGAAAAAAAATGCCAAACGTATATTAATTTAAACCAAACAACGCTAAATAATTTAAAACAATTGATTTATGGAAATCAAAGCAGTTATTATTGAAGAATGTGCGTCTACACACATCACAGTCTCTCTTCTCAGCTTCAACTACACGGCTTTCACATTTGGTGCTTTTACACTGCTCACATACCATGTGACATTCTTTACAATGTCTCACTATATCATCCGCAAACTCGAGGCACCCCTTACACAAATCATGATGTCTCCCATATTTTCGACTTTTGTCATAACTCGCGTAAAGCCACCTTATATTACGGATGGGGAGATACGTCGTCCATGACAATCCTAAAATAAGTAGGGGTCTTGTACGATCTCTCACACAGCTTATAAAAACATACACAGTCCTACGACGATCATCCAACCCAAATACAACTATACGGACATTCATTTCCTGTTCTACCATTCTCAGCTCTTCAGGACCAATATTACAGTCAAATTCAAGTTCACAGTCTAAAGCTAGTTTACGGGCACGTTCCACGACCGTAGGCAACCAAATTTTTTGAGTCCGTGTATTTTGTACAGTAAACGTACGTGCTAAGAGTACTGCTATAAAGCCGCAACCACGATCGACGTTTATATGCTTTCGGTAAATAGTCGGAGAATTGAAGTTAAGAGTATACGGTATGGCACTATGGCCCGCAACACGGAATACACGATCAATATTTACCGTGAAGTTGTCCATATTAAAGGCTATACTACTTTGGACGGCCTGCATTATACGTCCTAATATACAGTATATTCTACATCTTCAGCCGCCAAACGTCTAAATGGCACTATCACCCAATAATCATCTACATCACCGTCATCTGACCCGAGTCCAAAGGACAGACTCGTCCTGACTTCACGCTCGTCGCGATTCTGAAGAGCAAACTCTACAATACGCTGTACAACCCGGCGTAGCCCGCGCTCAATTCCATTGCTATACATGGCTCTAGGGTCGACCCTGACTCTATACCGATTTCTAGTCAAGGCTGGGGCGGGGGCTGCGGAGCTCACCAATTCAAACGTTATATCATCCTCAACAGAACGGGGGGCAACTGTGGCGGATGAATTAGGGGGTATATTAGCGGGAGGTGCTGCTGGGGGGATTGTTGCGTAAGAGGTTGAGGGTTGGGGATCTATTACTGGTGCAACAGGCGCGTATTTCGGTCGCTTTATACCTGACGTGGGGTTCTCTTCATCATACCTCCGCTTTGGACGTGCTACCGGTATCGCTGGTGAGGGCTCGTTGGCAGGGGAGATCACAACTACACTGTCGTCGAGGTCATCCGTAATGTCAATGATGGGATGCTCTACCTCATCGTCATTCACGGTTCTGTGGGAGAAGAAAACAAAATATAAGGAACAGCACTCAAAATTTGTAATATTTTGTAAATGACCCACTTAGGAGTGTGACGTGTTAGAAATGGACTCTGTAGAAAAATTCAGATTCACGAGTCCATCCACATGTATTATATCTGGACCTACAGGATGTGGTAAAACTGTGTTTATGCTTAAAATCATTAAAGAAAAGGGAGAGATGTTCTCGAAATTTGTGCATAAAGTTATATGGTGCTATTCGACGTATCAATCAGTGTTCAACGAGTACCAAGATGATATTTTGTTCCACAAAGGCGTATATGACGTTAATTCGTTAAAGGGAAATGAACATACAATCATTGTAATTAACGATCTCATGTTGGAGATGGATAAAACGTTTGCCGAGACATTTACAGTATTCTCCCACCATCTTAACATAAACGTGTTCTTCATCAATCAGAATCTATTTTTCAAAAATAAATACATGCGCGATGTGTCGTTAAATACGCAATAGCTAGTCTTATTCGCGCAACGTAGAGATGTATCACAAATTGGGGTATTAGCCAATCAAATGTTCCCGAATCAGCGTAAGGAGTTTTTGGAAGTTTATAAAGAAGCTACACGCACGCGTTACGGCTATTTGCTTTGCGACCGTCATCCGCGAAACACGTTTAGAGTGCTTCTACGAACGAATATATTTCCAAACGAGCCTGAAACGGTGTATATTCCAAAATGACAAAGAGACTAAAGAAATATCGTGAATTAATAAAAATCTATCATCGACTGCCCCGGGCAATGCAGCAGATGTTTATTAAAAATATCGACGCCGACTTTTTAAAATGCATCTGTGAAATCTGTCTTAACGTTATAAATTGCAATGTATCAATGAAAACCCATCAGAAGGCTCCCCTACGCCGCTACAAGAACATAATACGTGCACTCGCTCGTAAAAGTCAAACTGTAGCGAAGAAAAAACGAATTATTGTACAAACAGGAGGGTCATTTCTCCCCATCTTATTTTCAGTTTTGGGTCCTTTACTGACTAGATTAATATAATGAAGAAAGTGGTAGTGATTCCCCACGAGGTGTACACTTCACTGCAAAGGAATCCAGACACGGTTCTAGATCCCCGTAAAAGCAGACTTAAAAGAATGGAAAGCGAATTGCTAGCCCTATTAAACAGTGAAAAAACACCTGATGAGAAAAGAATCTTATACCAAGAAGCTCTGCAGAAATTTCTTCACGAGTACGAAAATTATAAGAACCCTACAAAGATTCCTGTGATTATTAGGCACAGTACGGGGTACGATGGACATGGCGACATAGGATCTGAGCCCGACGATACAGCTGACCAACCAAAAAATAAGGGATTAGCCACACAACATATCGAGCATGTATTAAAAAGCACCCTCCCACATACATTGAGGAGTAAAGGCTTAAGTCTTTATAATCTATTGAATGATGATCCAGCCATACAATGGACCGATACAGGCGAGATCATTGTGGAAGGATCAAAGGTATAGGGATCGAATATCGTAGACATTGTCCATGATCTGGTGAGAAAGTGGGATAGGCCATCACCATCAGGATGGAAGCATATTAAAGCAAGACTACAACAAATAAATGTCCCTAAAACGTTCATAGGAAATCTGAACAGGTTAAAAGACTTGGAACATGCAACGCATGTGACATAATTGAAGACGCCGTCACCCCCGGCGGTAACACCTTTGAAGAGGAGAAAGAAGAGGTTAAACCAACCCTACCCACGTGCCTCTAAAATACACAAATGGCTAACGTATTAACTAAACGCTATTATGACATTTCTAACCCATCCTCTTACGGCGGCGTAGATAGACTGTACAGAAGTGTTTACGGAGTAGGGAAAAAAGATGTTGAAAGATTTTTGAGGGAGCAGGAAGCTTATATGCTTCATAAGCCTGTGAGAAAAAGGTTTAAAACAGCCAAGACAACGGCTTCCTCGATTGATTCTATTTGGCAAGCAGATTTAACAGACATGCAAATATATTCTGTGTATAACGATGGTTACCGCTACATTCTATTCATAATAGACGTATTCTCTAGATATCTGTGGCTAGTTCCTCTGAAAAATAAATCACCTGAAACAGTTGCTAAAGCCACCAAAACGCTAATGTTAAAAGAAAACAGGGTTCCTGGCTATTTTTGTACGGATATGGGGAAGGAATTTATAGGCCGTGCTTTTCAGAACATGTTGACAGAGTTTAATATCAGCTATTACACAACCAATTCTATACATAAGGCTTTTTTAGCTGAAAGAGTTCAGCGCACCATAAAGGAACGCATGCACCGTTATTTTACACATAAAAACACATACAGATTTCTAGACATTCTGTAATCATTGGCATCATCCTACAACCGCTCACACCATCGCACGATTGGGACAACACCTAACGAAGTTTTAGAAAGAGGTACGCTCCCGAGAAGAGATGGATCACTAACACCACTACCACACTCGGCGCGCTTCAAAATCAATGATTATGTAAGGCTGTCGCGTTCGGGGAATAAATTCGCAAAGGGTTTTAAGCAAGGATGGACACGCGAGATTTTTAAAGTTAGGGCTATGAGACCTAAAGGTGAGATAATGATGTATTACATTGAAGATTTGAATGGGGAAGAAATCTCAGGAGGCTTTTACCGCGAGGAATTGCAGAAAGTTGCGTTTAATTTAGGAAAAAATGTGTTTAAAATTGAGAAAATTTTAGGAAGCAAAGGGTCAGGAAAGAGAAAAATGTACCTGGTGAAATGGCTAGGGTACCCAGAAAGCTTCAACACCTATATAAAAGCTGATGCAATAATGAAGCTTAAATAGTATGCAACATGGCTCCTAACCATTTCTACGTCACACTCCCGTCCTCCTCGTCCCTGTCTGTACACCCTAACAACACACTAGCCAACTTTGTAACAGAACTCCACGGGCACATTGAATTGGGTCGTGATTCGTATGAGGTGGGGATATGCGAAATTCAGCTGGACACCATCTTTTTAAATATTGAACATAAAGAAACCGTTTTTACGATTCTTAGAGACATTGACGAGTGTGAAAAAGCTGGGGTAGCTATGGATGAAACTATACGTATCGCTCGGACTAAGGTTGCACGGTATTACAGTACAGAAGTAAGACTAGGACCGGGTCAATATGGTTCGGTCGAGGATGTTGTGAGAGGCTTAAACGTAAGTTTAAGAAACTCAAACCTTACGAATGACTTAGTATACGAAATCGTAAACAAAGGAAACCCTGCACATACACTATTCCTAAAATCAAAGACTAACAGACGTATTAAAGACCATAGAAAGTTCAAAATTCTAACCAATGGCCGATATAGCGCAGCCTTCCAAAGAGACACATTTCACGAGACACAGCATGACTTGTCCAGATTAATGTATCAATTGAAGATGAAGAAATTGGCTGAATGGTCCCCAGACATGTGCTATATTTACAGTAATATAGTGGAGCACCAGTTTGTTGGGGATACCCAGGCACGCCTGCTGCGCATTGCTCACATCCCCAACCATAGAGGAAGGAGTTTGAGTATTACATATGACAGACCCCATTATGTGAATGTCGCAACTAATTTAATAACCAATATCTCAATATATATAAGAACGATTGAGGGTGAAAACTTCCCATTCGGTAACGGGAGCTTAACAGTGAAGCTACACTTTCGACGCACTGAGTTATAATGGATAGAAAGCCTTTCACCGTCTATCGAGGGGTGAGATACCAGCGCGGTAGTGGACTTGGATCCATTTTTTCATCCATACTACGTACGGCTGTTCCTTTGCTGAAGAGGGGTGCCAGATACCTCGGAAGAAAAGCGCTACAATCAGGTCTTAACACTGCAGAAGACATATTGGCCGGGGCTAAACCTAAAGAAGCTCTAAAAAACATTTAAAGCGTACACGGGACGAAATCATCAAAGATGCAGAGAAAAATGCGTGGTGGCGGTAAGAAGAAGAAGAGGGCGGCCCGGAAGAAGGGGTCACGTGGTATTAAACGTAAAAGGATATCAAAAAAGAAGTGCGGTAAGCGAATGAAACCTATGGTTGACCACTTTTTTGACTGATATAAGCTGAGGACATTGACCTCATGAATCATAGTTTGTTTACCAATTGTCGAGAGAGGAGGCACTATTTCTAACTCGCCATGGCACGCTTCATCCACCCATGTAGTTCACAATGCTGTAAATCTGAGCTGTCCCTTTTTGAGCTGCCTCCAACCCAAGTTTCTATTGAGCACAGTGACTTTATTACAATTAACCCTTTAAACACAATTAGTTCCCCGAGTGCACCTATAGAATTCGTGATACCCAGCTCAGGCCCTTACTTTTTTGATCCAAGCTGTGTGCACATTTACGCTAAGCTACGTATAGCCCATTCTGATGGAACGGTCTGCGATGACAAATATGCTGTGTACCCTGAAACAAACTTTCTGCACTCCATATTCAACCAGTGTGACGTATATTGAAATCAGACCAACATATCGGCAGGCACGGGGTACTATCATCTACGCGCCTATCTGGAAAATGTCCTCAACTTTTCCAAAGAAGCGAAGGCTACCTTTTTAAGTGCCGAGGGATATTATCAAACTAAAGATGAAAGTAGTATAAAGGACAAATTTAAAAATTCTAAAAAGAAAATATACGAGTGTTTTGGACGGTTGCACACAGATTTCACTTTCCAGGAGAAGTTGCTTGTCAACGGGGTGGATATGAAAATAAAGCTCACCCGCACGAGTCCTGAGATCTGCTTAAATCTGGATGCTGATCAAGAAGAGGGTGCAAAGCCCATTGTGGTTCACATTATGGACACATACCTCCGCGTACGGCGAGTGAAATTAAGTTCACCAAAACAACTAGAAATTGAGAACAATTTACTAAACGCTACAGTGAAATATCCTATTAACAGAGTACAAATCAAACTATATACGGTTCCTGTAGGGTTGGCATCGAAGCAGATAGAAAACATTGCCCTGGGAAATCTTCCTAAAAGGATATTAATCGGTATGCAGGACCATGCTTCGGTGAATGGAAAATATAAAAAGAGTGCCTTTAAATTCGAGAATTTCGGACTTAAAAATATAACTCTATACGTTAATGGCACTGCTTTGGGTGGAACAATGGGTACGGACTATTCATCAGACGCTGTGTTACCGCTTTGTGCCAGAGCCTATAGTAATCTGACCCATATTGCAGGTGATTGTGATGAGCTTGGTAATTGGGTAACGCAGGAAGAATTCATTGATCAATTTAACCTTTATCCGTTTGACATTACACCTGACTTATCTGCTAGCGTAAATACCCATTTAACCCCACAGCAGAGCGGAAACATCTCAGTGCGGCTGGAATTCGCCAAGCCTATAGACGCTCCTATTAGTGTACTAGTATATCTCGAATCGCAAGCCCTAATAGAAGTAGATAGATTTAGGAGCATCATCACTGACTTTTAAAATGGATGCTAATACACTTCAGAAAGTAATGAATAGTGAACGAGCCACACGTTCCAAATTTATTGGCGTGTTTGCGAAGAATGAAACATTGAGTTTGTCAAGTACGCGAGAATGCGGTAGTCTTATTGTGAACACAGATGTCATCGGTAATGAAGGGATTCATTGGATCGCTGTCTATTTTAAAAATAGACAGCGCCTGTACTATTTTGATTCACTCGGTACTCAACCCTGGAGTGACCCTATTATTGTAAAATTTCTCGCTCAGTTACATATTCCCGAAGTTGTATGGAACCCGTTTCGTATACAAGGATATTTTAGTAATGTTTGCGGAATGTACTGCGTCTCATTTCTCATGCATATGTCATGTGATAAAGAATTTATAAATTTTTTAAATTTATTTGACCCATGCCACACTCGCTGAAACGATGAAATGGTATGCAGACAGATAAAAATCCGTTTTCCAATTGTACGTACTCGTTGTATAGTATAATGTTTTTGTTCGTGTGTGTATATTTGTAACGGTATATTCTGTAGTTGGTTATTGTACTGATTTCTTTCATTTAATAAATTTATGAAAATATATTGTCTTCTTACCCCAAAAAGATCGAAAAACACTTACATTATTTCGGTGTGACATTCATTATGCTGACTGATCAGTATATCCTCCGTATTCATGACACGAGATTCTTCAAAAGATTGTATAACACGTGTCAAATCCTCATCGGACCTTAAAGGAATAATGTTCATTCTTTTAAAACATATACAGAGTATACAGACAGACCCCATTATGTGAAGATATCTTTAGTTCGAAACTCATTTAAAAGGTAAATCCAAATAACATTTAAAACGATTGCCATAAAAAATTTCGATTTTAGCATAATGGCGATAAGAGGTAAATCCAAATAACATTTAAAACGAATGCCATAAAAAATTTCGATTTTTGGTGAGTATCTAAATGAAGTATTTGACGAGATACTACAACCCTCCATATATATAAAATCATGTTTCTTGAATTATAGACACTTACATTTCTATGGTAGTCCCTTGCGTCGGATTGTAAGGAGCGTCACTGCAAATATCTTCAACGGTTTGCGTTGGAAATAATTCATCACGGTCAATTGCGTTAAAAAGATTAATTGCAGTTAATGCTGCAGTGTCACCTTCTTCATACAAATCCGGGGAGACGTACAGTTCGTGGTCCATGGTGGAGGAATGCACTGACAGAGGGAATGATTATTCACTGACGCGAAAATAGCTACTGTTACTCCAAACTGAAAAATATCCCCTTTTATATGCACAATCGCCAAGCTCCGCCCCAAAAGATTAAGGCCAGATGTTCGTAGTGATTGGCTGCCGGTGTAGCTGGGTGGAGCTATGATAGTTTGTGTACCAATCCGCTATAACGGGTCCGGACGAGTAATGGCATCTTTATATTTTCTCCAATAGATTTAATGCTCGTATTACTCCTTGCTGTCTTTACCATGTCGATATTTTTCCCCCACTATTCCCGGATCATTAGTCACTAATGTAATCGAGAGGATTTTATAATAAAGAAATATATCCTAATTATATTTTTAAAAGAGCATTCGGTTTCCACGTTAAACTGTGGGTCTAAGGCGGAGTGAAAACCTTTCCAATTCGGCGAGAAAGAGATAATTACACTAGGGAACAACATTTCTTGAAAACTATTTGATGTTTCTTATAGAACTTTTGATGCTGATTCCAAATATGGTTTCAGAATGTTTCTATCACCCATAGTTTTCGAGAAAATAATATTTCCAAAAAAGAAACCTTGCGAAGATTGGTGGAAATCAACCAAAACACACGCTCGTCCATTCCCCCCAATCTCCTCTAATTATATTTTTAAAAGAGCTTTCGGTTTCCACGTTAAACTGTGGGTCTAAGGTGGAGTGAAAACCTTATCCGTTGTTACAATTCGGGGAAGAGCTAGTTGTTATTATTACTAAAGAGAAAAATAAATAGCCTTGTGTCCGTAACTGCGGGGGTTGTTTCGGTGAATAATGGCTAAGGTGTCTTTAGGCATGAAGTTTTGCTGGCAAAAGATACAAGCATATTCCTTTATTTATTAATGAACAAAACTCTCTCTCTCTTTCTTTATATATATATATATATATAATATATATATATATAATTATATATATATAATTATTAGTACTTTCAGGTTTGCAATTTGCCGGCAAAAGATACAAGCATATTCCTTTATTTATTAATGAACAAAATTCTCTCTCTCTTCTTTCTATATATATATATATATATATATATATATATATATATATATATATATATATATATATATATATATATATATATATATATATAATTATTAGTACTTTCAGGTTTGCAATTTGCTGGCAAAAGATACAAGCATATTCCTATATTTATTAATGAACAAAACTCTCTCTTTCTTTCTATATATATATATATATATATAATTATTAGCAGTGGTGTAGTGCTGTGGGAACGCGTGGGAACGGCGTTCCCTTACTTTTTTGGTAGACGGAACGGCGTTCCCTCACTATTTCAAATAAATCCGAACTTACAAATCTCTAACGTCATGAAATTTTAATTCCTACTCATAGAAGAAATATGAGAAAGAATCATTAACTGTTTCATTTCTTTTAGCTTCGACTGAGGCAATGCTAGCCTATAAAGATCTGGTGAAACAGTCACCACGGCGTACCAGTTGTTAACTTTTTTTTAGTTAATCATTCCAGTTGTTAGCTATTTTTATTGATCGTACTGGATGTCATATATCTAATGACACTGGAAATACTGCATCTTCAACCTTGGAATATATCCTAATATCCAGTGCATATGACCTCAAAATATTCCTGAAATAGGTCAGATTTCAAAAGATTTCCCGGGGGGCTTACAGTGCCCCCGGACCCCCAGCTGTATGGGCTCGCCGCGCTCGCCATTGTTCCCCCCGCATCTGAGTAACACTTTCAAAATGCGTTCCCTCACTTCTTTATTTAGCACTACACCACTGTTTATTAGTACTTTCAGGTTTGCTAAGAATCGGAGTCAAGAGAGGTTTTGATCGAGCTGACTGGAAGCAAGGTAAAATTATGGTCAAAAATCGCCTCTGGCAATCAGGTGTGATTCGAGTCGGAGAAACGAATCCTCGTTTGCGTGCGTGTGTGTGTGTGTGTGTGTGTGTGTGTGTGTGTGTGTGTGTGTGCACGAGTTGTTCATTCATATACAAACACAGATGGGGTGAGGAGATTGGGGGGAATGTACGAGCGTGCTTTTTGGTTTTAGTTCGGTGAAATTCAAATTATATATATATATATAAGGGTTGACAAAATTAAATAGACACGGTTATTATGATTCTTTTATATATATATATATACAGATGGGGGATTGGGGACGAGCGTGTGTTTTGGTTTTAATTCAGTGAAACGAGATACTACAACCCTCCATATATATAAAATCATGTTTCTTGAATTATAGACACTTACAGAAATCCTTTTCTCGTGAAAGGAAAAACAACGCTTAATGATTAATTTCTTATATTGAATGATTAAAAGGAGAAAATTAATTTGTTTTACATTATTTAGCGTCATTTGGTTTAAATTAATATACGTTTGGCATTTTTCTGATTTTCATTCAGGTACAGATGCGTGTGCGTGTGTGCACGAGTTGTTCATTCGTTTATATACACAGATGGGGTGAGGAGATTGGGGATCGACCTTGCTTTTTGGTTTTAATTCGGTGAAATTCAATTTATTTATATATATATATATATATAAGGGTTGACAAAATTAAATAGACACGGTTATTATGATTCTTTCTATATGTATACAGGGCGTCCCAAAAAAATGTATACACACTTTAAATAATTATAAAGGCAGTGTTTATTAAAATACATTTCATTTTCAAAATGTAATAGAATCTACAGACATTATTTAATTGTTTTGTCAACGCCTGTTTTCAAACTGACGTCCGTTCTGGTCCAGGCACTGCTGATAACGCGAAGCAATGGAATCGCAAACATCACGAAACATTTCGTTTGGTATTTGTGTGCATTCTCGTTCAATGGCTGCTCTCAATTCAGCGACTGTTGCAGGTTTTATAGCGTAGACTTTGTCTTTTAAGTATCCCCATAAAAAAAGTCTAGTGGTGTGAGGTCTGGTGAACGCGGAGGGTATTCTACGAAACCCCTTCGTCCAATCCACATCCACATCGTGCCAAGTACCACTCGCAATACTCCACTCTTCGGTCCGGATCATCTTCATTAATAGCATGGACTAATCTTGGAATGTAACTTTTCCATTGACAGCGCTTCAAAATGCGTTGGACAGACGATTCTGAAATTCCTACCTCACGACTCGCTTGCCGCACAGATTTTCTTGGACTTTGGTGATACGTTTCCAGTACTCTTTCTTGCTTTGTGGGGCTTGTCGGTGTCCGTGGTCTTCCGGAACGCTTCTTGTGGACATTCTGAACAGTTCCATCGGCTTCAAACTTATCTCTAATTCGAGTGATTGTAAGTCGCGTTGGTGGATCTGTTTGAAACTCCCTCCTAAACTGTCTTTGCACTTCAACTGCGTTTTCACACTTTCAGTAGCATTTTAGAATGAATTTCCTTTGTTCAAAGCTTAGTCTGAATGCCATTATTAATTCTAATGGGTTTAACTTGGAAAGAAAGAAACATCAATTGAGCTATCAGCTGTTAAAGTGTGTATACATTTTTTGGGACGCCCTGTATATATATATATATATATATATATATACACAAACACAGATGGGGGATTGGGGACGAGCGTGTGTTTTGGTTAATTTCAACTTTCTTCGCAAGGTTTCTTCTCCTTTCGTTTTCCCACCAATCTTCGTAAGGTATCTTTACCTTTCGTTTTTCGGTATTTAAATAGGAATTAAGTGATTTATTGGAGCGTGTGTTTAAATAAACAGATGAATCTTCCAACAATTAATTGATTAACTATATAAATATATTGTGGTATTTTATGTGGTTTTTGCTATCTGGCAACTCAATACATGGCGCTATCTGGCAACTCAGACGGAATAGAGGTCTATGAAAGAGTGAGAAGCTGATGACGGAGTCATTCAAGCTCGGCTCCCAGCCGAGCAAGGACCTCTGGTCCTTTCTCTTTCTGGCCCTTTGGGAAAACCCCTTAGAGGCCTCTTAGGTTAGGTAAACGAAAATAGCTTGGGGGAGAACTCCGCCTCCAAGTTGCATGCCTTGCAATCAAAGGCAACTACTCTCTCTCTCTCTCCTTCAGGTGTACCCTTCCCCCCTTGGCTCAGCCAACTGGCTGATTAGGAGCCTATAAGACAACGCCTACTCGGCTGAAGTCTTAATATGCATTTGGCTCCTGCCAGGTGAACACCTCTCCTTCTTCTTTCTCTTGGGGGATAACGCCGCCTCCAAGTTTCATGAACCCCCTTGTTGCACCTGCAGCATCCCCCACCCCCCTTTGGGGAATTTTTTTGCAACACCCCCCATTTGCAACGACCCCTTGCAACAACGCCCCCCTTTGCAACAACGCACACCCCATTTGTAATACCCCACCCCTTGCAACATTACGTAATAAATTGCAACATTCCTGCACTCTCCCCTTTTGCGGCTATACTACTCAAACCATTACCAAACTTTTAGTAATTACAACAAAACTAAGAAAAAATAAAGAGATTCTTCTGAATCCTAAGTTTAAATTCTTAAACAAACCAAGAAAGTTTTCAGACTGAATATCGAAGGCATATGCGCACAAACTGGCCGTTCAACAGTGAAAAAAAACCTAAAATTGAATCACGCGCTCCTGGGCAGAAAATTCTGGAATCGGAAGTCGTGATTCCACGTATACTTTCTTTAAGGGGCGTTCGAACTTACTTTATTTTAAGGGCGCGTTTGAGCAAACCTATTTTAGTTATTTTAATTTTAATACTTGTTAGCAGGGTAACAATTATATACCGTGCATGGAACAAGGAACTCTTCTGGGAAATTACATCCACTATAGATCGAATAAGTAATGATGAATGACAAATACTATAATTTTTTCTTTTTCATGATGGAAAGCCCACGTGGGCACCGGGTTACTCGCAAAGAGGCCCAAAATATAGCTTCCCTCACCAGTTATCTGCAAAGCAGATAGGATCCAGCTTTGGGACGCTTTGCAGATAGCTGGTGAGGGAAGCTATATTTTGGGCCTCTTTGCAAGTAACCCGGTGCCCACGTTGGGCTTTCCATCATGAAAAAGAAAAACTATAGTATTTGTCATTTATCATTACTTATTCGATCTATAGTGGATGTAATTTCCCAGAAGAGTTCCTTGTTCCATGCATGGTCTGTGTTTAACATAAGTTTCTCAGGGGACCATTCTGAGTTTGTATATATATATATATATATATAATTAAAGGCAACAATTTATATATATATATATATATATATAATTAAAGGCCCGACAAGGGCCCTCCTCAACAGTGAAGGAAAGTGGCTTGGTTGTCAGGGGGCCAAGACTTTTTAACCAGTTTCCTAAGGACCTCAGAAACGTTACAGGGGTCAAAGTTGAAGTCTTGAAAAGAAAACTAGATGCCTGGCTCAGGACGGTACCAGATGAGCCGGATGTACCTGGCTATGTGCGGTGGAGAGCGCAAGAGAGAAACTCTTATATATATGATGCAAACCCACAAGGAAAAAGAAAAATGATTCCAAGGCCTTTCGTGTATTCAGAAGTACACTTCCTGACGAGGTGTACTTCTGAATACACGAAAGGCTTTGGAATAATTTTTCCTTTTCCTTGTGGGTTTGCATCATTCATTCATTTCACGTGTCTAATTGTGAAATTCATCCCATATATATATATATATATATATACATATATATACTGTATATGTTAACTCCTCCGTCTATGGCCTTGGGCGGTTCGAGGTTGACGGGGCTCTGGTTAGGTGGCAGCAACGGATTTGTTATCTTGGTGTAGCTGGTACCGCAGGGCCGGATCCAGACCGATGCAACCGATGCACTTGCATCGGTCAAAAAAATATGTGCATCATATGCATCGGTCAAATAAATGACCAGTCGGTAATCTGAGCTCGTGTAATTATCTTGTTATATACATTTAATATTTTTGTATGTGTGTGTTGGCGTTTCTTTTGTTGTTTATGGTTGCTCCCTGCTTTCATCTTACTATCACAGTCAATTATATATATATAATGATTTGGTTATATAGTCAATTATATATATATATAATTGAATTAATATATCGGCAAAAAAGTTGAAAAATAAACAAGCAATAAAAGTTGAATAAGTAAATATATTGTATAAATACTGTGTAAATCAATAAAAATATAGTTATATAAATTCTCTTTGTATTATTTCCTGAAAAAATATGCATGTATTTTATATTTCTATAAAAATATTTACTGAAATGATTAACCTGAAAAATTGCATCGGTCAAATTTGAGGTCTGGATCCGATCCTGTACCGTGTAGTGAATCGCTGTAGTTTCTCTTACATTACTCTCCGATTTCTTCTTGTTGGCCGTAGAGAATAGGAAAATTCTGTGAAAATTACTAAATTCTCTAAGGGTTCCCCGATTCATCTCGTGACGTATCGGGAAATTATTTTTCTCTCTATTTTAAGACTAAGTTCTCTGAAGAAAGCAATGCTCGAAGGAGAAGACAAAGATATTCTGCTATACTGCTAAAATGTTAAAGGGAATGTTCAGCCTCTAAGTCAAATCAGACAGAATCAGAATCAGAATAAAAATAAGAATAATAACTGGAGAAATTCTACAAGTTTATATATATAAATTTTGGTGACATCATTATTATTTAATGCTGACCTGCTTCGTTTTTTATTCCCAATAAGCTGAATTATTTTGCAAAATATTTGAAGATAAGATAAATATTTTAGCTGTAGCAGTGTTTAGACAGGTAAGCAAGATATTTGAAGATGAAGCCATATTTTTATTTTAAACCGCATATTGACAGATCTGATGTTATCATGATATGGCGAGTTAACTAAAAATGGAAATTGAAATGTGGATTTTATTATGGATTAAAATTAAACATGCATATGAGCCAAAATTAAATGCTTAAAATTTAAAATTAAGTGTTAAGCAAGACATGACTTCATCTTTTACAACGAAGAGAGAATGTATAAAGAAAATTAACATTGCAGAATTTAACACGAGTACATTATTAAGCTAAATCTAAAAAAATGATTAAGTAATTTAAAAAGAAATAATCCATCAATTATTCAGCAAAAATAAAATAGAAAGAAAATAAAATTTTTTATCCGAACTTGCGTTTCATATACAGACAGCGTTACGCGAGTTTGGACTCTATATGCAAAAATGAATATAAGAATATATGAATATAAGAATATATGACTATAAGAATTATTCATTGTTCATTTTTACTAGAGTAAGCAAACTTACTATGGAGGAAATCACTCGACACAGGACAAATTCCACTTCGACAGACAGCCTCCTTGGGACCAACTACCATGTAATCTATCATCAAATTTTAAAATTTAAATTATTCAGATTTAAAATTCTCAAATTTGATTTTAAGATTCAATTCTAATTTATCGGAAATTTTTTTAGAAAAAGGCAATTAAAAAAAATAAATGGGATTCAAGAAAACAGTTTAAACAAAAACAAAAATGTGATCGTTAATAAGCCGATTTTGGGTCACTTGAAGTTCCGTCACCCCACGCCGTTTTTAGTTAGCTTTATAAGTCTAACTAACGAAAATATCATGACCTAACCTAACAAATTGTTAGGTCAACTGTACTCCCTTGACGATTGGTTAGGTTAGGTCGTGATATTTTCGTTAGTTAGACTTCTAAAACTAACTAAAAAACGCTGGGGGTGACGGATCTTCAGGTGATCCCCGATTGTATACAGGGTGTTCAAAAAGTCGCACTACAGTCTATCTATCTACAGTTTCCAAGTGTAGTGCGACTTTTTTGAACACCCTGTACAAGTAAATTTACGAGTTTAAATAATTCTCATTAAATAATAATTAAATAATAATTTTAACTAATAATATAATTAAAGGAATTTAAATTAATATAATATTAAGAGCAAAAATGTTATTATTAATGAAATTTCCTTTGAACATTTTTTATATATTTCAAAATTTCAATTCGAGAAGATGATTTTATTTGTTTTGCAATCAGTAAAAACAACTACTGAATTGAGTTTATAATATGTCTTCATTCAGTAAATAGTAGAGTGTCAGACTTCTGTATCTCTTCATCTACGTATATATATAGTCATATGAACTATGGTCTGCGCATATGGACTATGGTCTGCTAATAAACTTTTTCATTTTCATTTTCATTTTTATTTCATATCACTTTCGGCCTTCAACAGTCTTATACTCAGTTTTATATTCAGTCTTATATTCAGTCTTATATTCTGTCTAACACAAAGTCTTATATTCAGTCTTATACTCAGTCTTATACCCCATATACTCAACTCAGTATATGGGATAAAGGGGATTAAAATCTTTGGAGAGATAAATTAAAAATATACTAAACTATTAACAATCTTTGGTATTGCCCAGGAAAATCAATAATAATAATAATAACGATAATAATTTTATTTAACATCATGGGATTTTTCCCACTAAGGGATGCGTTTTATATATATATATAATATATATATATATATACACACAAGGCGTTCGAAAAGTTCCGTCACCCCCTACAAAATGTACATATTGTACAGTAATACCAATTTTATTTTTGTGTGATTAATTGAATTTATATGTGTGATAATAAAAACCCACTCTAATAGACAGAGTTTATTTCCGCAACAGTTTCGATGCCCACTGGCATCCTCTTCGGGTGGATACAGAAAAACGAATGAACCAAAAACAAGAGGGAAAACAGTCCAGGGACCATTAAGAAATTTGCATCTAGGTTAGATCCCGTTCTCCAGACACCGGAAGGGCATTTTCATTAAAGGGACCCGCTTATAAGTACATTCGCACAAATTTAAAACTATCTTATCTTCTTGTTGTATACATACAGATTCTATTATTTTTTTACATAATTATTACATTTATTACTACATTTATTACATTTAATATTGCATTATTATTTATTACAGATATTATAAATTTATTATTACATTGATTATTACATTGGTGTTTATTATACAGATATTATAAACTGAAAAACGAATGAAAAAGTCGAGAAGGAAACAATCCAGAGACAATTAAGAAACTCGCACATAGGTTAGATCCCGTTCCCCCGATACCAGAAGGGCATTTTATTAAAGGGTCCCGCTTATAAGTACATTCGCACAAATTAAAACTATCTTCTTGTTCAATACATAGAGATTCTATTATTTTCACATAATTACTGCATTTATTATTGCATTTACGTTTTTTAACATTTATTATTATTACCTTTACACTTATTATTACATTTATTTTATTACCTTTATTATTACATTTATTGCATTTACATTTATTTCCATATTTATTACTTCCATTACATTTACATTTACGTTTATTATTCCATTTACATTTCACCGAAAAAACGAATGAACCAAAAGCGAATAAGGAAGCAATCCAGAGACCTTTAAGAAATTCACACTTAGGTTAGAAGTTTAGAACCCGTTCACCCGACGCCGTAAGGAAGTTTTTGACCAAGAATCTCATTAGAGGGTCCAGCTTGTTCTATCCATGCAGATTCTATTATTTTTCGTTTGACATAATTATTACATTTATAAAGTAACTTACTTGATTCCCAATCTATAGCATGATCATTTTGGCTGGCGTGATAAAAAATTGCATTATTAGTATTACAACTTCTGGATGCATATTTGTGTTCTTTAATACGGGTTTCAATATTTCTTCCAGTTTCTCCTACGTATACTAAATCACAACTTTTACAGGGAATGCTGTAGACACAGGCTTGTTCCTGTTTTGCAACGTTATTCCTAACCAATTTACTTTTTATGGTAGACGAATATTTGAACGCCAAAGCAAACTTAAAATCTTTCGTCAACGGTTTTACTCTTTCTAAGCCGGCAATGTAAGGCAAACTCACATATTGTTTTTTGGTTTACTGAAGGTTCCCGAGGGGCATAAAAAGATTTTCTGGCTTTAAAATACGTCTTTCTGATAAACCACTCAGGATATTTTAAATCCTTCAAAATTTTCCAAATCTTTGAATTTTCCGGGTCCAGCAAATGTGAGTAGGTTTCCTATAGACCGTGAAATTGGGCTTTCCGCTTTCGTTAATGACCAAAACATCTAGAAAAGGTAATTGTTTGTCGTTCTCCCATTCATATTTAAATTTAATAGAGGGAACAAGATTATTTAATGACTGAAAGTAAGTGTCAAAGTTGTTCCAGTGGTCAGGCCAAAATGAGAAAATATCTACATAACGAAACCAAATTAGATTCCTGGGACATATTGTTTGCAACAATTCCGACTCATAATATTCCATGTATAATGTACTCAGTATTGGGGATAAATGGGACCCCATTCCCATACCAAAACGTTGCAAATAAAATTCTTCACCGAAGGAAAAGGCATTATTGGTGACACAGAGTTTTATCAGTTCTAAATGTAAATGTAATAATGGAAGTAATAAATGTGGAAATAAATGTAAATGCAATAAATGTAATAATAAAGGTAATAAAATCAATGTAATAATAAGTGTAAAGGTAATAATAATACATGTTAAAAAACGTAAATGCAATAATAAATGCAGTAATTATGTCAAAATAATAGAATCTGTATGTATAGAACAAGAAGATAGGTTTAATTTGTGCGAATGTACTTATAAGCGGGATCCTTTAATAAAATGCCCTTCTGGTGTCGGGGGAACGGGATCTAACCTACAGTATGTGCGAATTTCTTAATGGTCTCTGGATTGTTTCCTTCTCGCCTTTTTCATTCGTTTTTCGGTTTATAATTTCTGTATAATAAACAACAATGTAATAATCAATGTAATAATAAATTTATAATTTCTGTAATAAATAATAATGCAATATTAAATGTAATAAATGTAATAATAAATGTAATAATTATGTAAAAAAATAGAATCTGTATGTATTGAACAAGAAGATAGTTTTAAATTTGTGCGAATGTACTTATAAGCGGGTCCCTTTAATGAAAATGCCCTTCCGGTGTCGGGAGAACGGGATCTAACCTAGGTGCGAATTTCCTAATGATCCCTTGACTGTTTTCCCTCTTCTTTTTGGTTTATTCGTTTATCTGCATCCACCCGAAGAGGATGCCAGTGGGCATCGGAACTGTTGTGGAAATAAACTCTGTCTATTAGAGTGGGTTTTTATTATCATATTTTGACCTTCACGTAGAAAAGTGAAGTTTTTTGAATTTATATGTGATGCATTTACACTTTTTCTTTTCCAGGTATTAGAGTTGTGTGAACAATGTCAGACCAGTCCACTTACACTCTGGAGGAAAGGATAGTGATGAGCACATGGGCTCATGAAAGGTCACATACTGGCAAAACGATGCATGATATCCAGAATGATTTCAACACAAGATCAATAAGGCTGCATAAAACAAGACGGTATTACGCTGGGAGAAAAAGCTGTTTGAAACTCCACTATCCACACAAGTACAGACCACGGTCGGGAAGACCAACAACGCGAGCGGAACAATGTGAAGGTGTGATTGCATCGGTGGCTCGTTCACCAAAAAAAATCACTTCGGAAACGATCACAAGAACATGCAGTCCCCATGTCCACAATGAGAGATCATATGACAAAAGATCTCGGCATGAAACAATACCGCCCGTCATTTGTTAACAAACACAGATATTCTTGATTAGTAACGGTAATTAGTAACTGTATTTACTGTAATTAAAGTAATTGTTGCTAGTAACTTTTTTCTTAAATTAAACCTACCACATATAAATACAATTAATCACACAAAAATAAAATTGGTATTACAATATGTACATTTTGTAGGGGGTGACGGGACTTTTAGAACACCCTGTATATATAGACTATATATATATGTGTGTGTGTGTGATTTGTTTCAGCCGTTTCAGTGTCTGTGAGTGCGTACACACTCGTGACGATAAGCTTCGAACGCTACTTCGGAATTTGCTACCCGCTGAAAACCCGCCATTGGAGGTCGCTAAGCCACGCTTACAAAGTGATATCAGTCGTGTGGGTTTCTTCCTTCGTCTTCATTGTGCCAGTTGCAATCACTTCCGAGCTACAACCTGTAGGAGATTCAGGTATATAACGCTAAACACTACATCACGGCTAAAGAGGATGGTGTTCGTTATAGAACAGATTTCACTCACACGTTTCTCTGACGTGGATTCTGCTATATTTAGGCGCATGAAATGAAGTGTTTTTCGGATTTCAAATTAAAAGTTTTAGGAAAATTTGCTGGAAAATATTCGTCGAACATGAAATAAATTCCCCTTTCCCATAAAAATGACAAGTTTTTAGTTTGTTTTTGAAGTTTTTGAAAACAAAATATGAAAAAAATAATAAAGAAAAATTGCTCATTCATTTCTTGGACTTTTGAAAAATTATTTTTTACAGTCCACTTTTTTCAACAACTATACATAAAAAATAAACAGATATGGACTTATATAATAAATCAGTGAGGAGAACCAGAAAATAGCACAGCGGGTCACGACAACTAATGCAACCCCACGCGCTAACTGCTAGTTGGAATATTATTACCAGCACCATCGGGGTTCGAAACTCCGACCTCAGTGTCTTCGTTTCACTTATTGAATACGGTGCTACTAACTCAGCTACCGGCGCTGGCAAAGAAATAAACAGTTTAAGGGGGCTGTAAACCAGAATTATTTGGTATGTTTTTTTTACATGGACAGGCCTAAACCTTAGGGCTTAGGCCATAGTGAACTGTAGTTACCTGAAGATTTAATCTTTTTGACATGCAGAAAATAGTCTTTTCTTCAGAATAAAACAGCAAAGACAAATTTCACACAATAAACAAACTTATCGGATAGAGAAAGGCAGTGGTTCAAGAAATACTAGAAAAACCCTAACGCACGCACACACACACACACACACACACACACACATACATACATACATGTATATATATATATATATATATATATATATATATATATATATATGAAAATCCAGAAAACTGAGTAAAGCTAGATTATGTTTAATGGAATGCGCTGCACATCAGCTCTGTAATTGCGGAAATGAAGCAGACCAGACTTCGAGCTTAAAATGCTTTCTGTGCAATACCTTTAAACACTACGAATGCATGAACTTAGAATAGACAGGAAAATGATAGAATAAATAACAAAATCATAGGCCTTTATGGTTTCTTGCGTCTCAAGTGCATGGAAAACAATAAGAAATTAGTACAAAGAGGAATACAAAATGTTGAAATAGAAGAATCAAGTTCAGCAGTTTTACCGACAGAAAACCATGAAACAACAGAAGACGCCGGCATAACCGAAAACGAAAATGAGATGGACAACACACTAGAGGAAGGGGCGAATGCAGACTCAGATAAAGAAATACCCACGGCAAAAGAGAGAGATACGAAATACACGCCGAAGAAAAAAAAACCACTGAGTAGGGAAGAAGTGGTGGCGGAGCAGAAGAAGGAAATTGAATCACATAAGACTCAGAGGGAATTTAAACGACGAGCCATATGCGAATATTATATAACAGGTTCGTGCAAATATGGCTCAAACTGCATATACAATCACCCCCCAAAATGCTTCTGCATGATGAGGAATGGAAAATGAAGGTACGGAACAAACTGCAACCTTTTTCACCCTCGTATGTGCAGATAGTCAATTACGGAGTAAAAATGCCTGAACAAAGACTTCCCGTATTTTCACATTAAGGGTATGCAAAGAAGAGAACGGGAAAGAACAGATCATATTCGACATAGAAGTAACAACAAGAGTAATGAAACATATTTTTTAGAAGAAATGAGGATAATAAAAGCACAGCTTGCCCTTCTAACAAGGAAAGACAGAACGCTGCAAATATATGCACCACAACATTACACACATCACCTTTCTATTCAACACCACCCACCAATAATACAACAACCATAGTGGTATCACGGGCCGCAACCTCAATACTCCCAAATGCAGCCCAACCAATAACACCAAACAGGAACCGACATCGACCAGGAAACGACCATCAGTTAGGAAAACCGAACACGAAGATTAGAAACCCGGTAAATGTAGTATACACAAATGTGCAAGGCCTCTATACGGACTATGCAGACTGCAAATTAGAATACTTTCAAAATTTAGCTACGGAAACCAGCATAGATATCATATGCCTAACGGAAACACACTTACATAAGTGCGAAAAAGGCTGTGAAAACTGCAACGAGAATGTTGAAATAGCATTGCTGGACTACAACATATACAGAGCAGATAGAGTGGCTAGACGAGGGAGAGGGTGTTGTATCTACGTGAAAAACACATACACATGTGAGGTGAAGGTAAACAAATCAAACAGCACAGTCGAAGTTATTATATTAGAAGTAAAATAACTGAACCTAACCCTTATGGAAGGTCTACAGACCACCAAACACCACAAAAAGTGAATTCCAATTTGCCACTAATGAAATACAAAACATATTACAATTACTTGAAACTTCAGCACCAAATATCCTAATTTGCGGAGATTTTAATTTCCCATTCATAACATGGAAGAAAAATGACGAAGTCATATATGTTGAGAAGTTTCATGGCAACATTACAAAAGATGATAGAACCCAAGCAATAATGCTATTAGATATGATGGAGCATTACGCCCTTACTCAGAAAATCTGTGAAGCCACTAGGAAAGAGAATGTTTTGGATTTAATTTTGACAAATAACAATGAGATAATAATAAATAAAAAGGTAACGCACACAAATTTCTCCAACCATAACCTAATCGATATACAACTGGAGTTAGCACCCAAAGGTCCAAAAACGCATCCCACAGAGGCAGAAGGAATATTTGAAGGCTTAAACATAAATTCAAAGAAAGTAGATTGGAAAAGGGTAAATAAAGATTTAAGGGAAGTAAATTGGGAATTACTACTTCACGAGAAGACGCCAGAACAAATATCAGGTTTAATGGAGTCTGAAACCAAACCTATATTACTGAAGCATGTTCCAGAGAGACAAAAGAGAAAACGTAGCAAGCTCGAGAGAAAAATCAGGACACTATTTATACAACGGAAGGAAACCGCAAAACATCTCCACAGATGCAAAACTGATACAAGGAGACTCAAACTAGAGAGGAAACTAGGCGAAATAGAAATGGACCTAAAGCAAATATTCATACATAAGACAAACGAGGAGGAAAACAAGGTAGCAGAAAACATAAAAGCTAACCCAAAATACTTTTACACATTTGCGAAAAAGAAAATGCAGTGCAAAGAGATTATTGGTCCGTTGATAGACGGGGAGGCCAAACACACAAATGACCCCATAAAAATGAGCGAACTGCTTAAGAAACAATTTAACTCTGTGTTTAGCACCCCTAAGTCCGAGATGAAAGTAGAAAAAGCAGACGAATTTTCCGACACTGATACAAATCAGCCAAGGACAAATTCTGGCACAAACCTATTAATGGACTTAGGGTTCTCGGAAGGAGATGTAATTAAGGCTCTATCACAGATGCGAGACAATTCAGCACCAGGGCCAGACACATGGAGTGCCACATTTATGAAGAAATGTAAGGAGAGTATTGCCAAACCGCTATACTTACTATGGAGGACATCACTCGACACAGGACAAATTCCACTGCCATTAAAGAACGAGAACATTGCCCCTTTATTCAAAGGTGGTAACAGAGCAATGCCCAAAAATTATCAGCCGGTAGCTCTCACCTCACACCTTATAAAGTGCTTTGAACGTATAATTAGAAGCGAAACTACGTATTACCTACAAGAAAAGAACTTATACAACCCAAATCAACATGGTTTCAGGGCTGGAAGATCATGCCTATCACAGCTATTAGACCACCAAGAGAAAATATTGGAAACATTGTGTCGAGGACAAAACATAGAAGTAAGCTATACTGAATTGCTGAAGCCTTCAATAAATGTGACCATGGAATTATAGCACATAAACTTAAGAATACAGGAATTACTGGAAAGCTGGGAAGATGGATATTTAATTTCTTGACGCAAAGAACACAAAGAGTGGTGGTAGATGGAGTCAAATCGGAAGTCTCAGAAGTAGAGAGCTCTGTCCCACAAGAGACAGTATTAGCTCCTTTGCTGTTCATAATAATGAGTGCAGATATTGATGCAGATATCAATGACAGTATTGCATCATATTTCGCAGATGACACAAAGATGTGCAAGAAAATAGTGAACGAAGGTGACAAAAAAATTACAAAATAACATTGAAACACTATTCCAGTGGGCAGAAGACAACAATATGAAGTTCAACGAAGAAAAATTCCAACTTCTAAGATATGGTAATAACAAAGAGCTACAGAAAAAAGGGTACAAAACTCCGCAAGCCAAACAGATAACACCAAATCCACAAGTCAGGGATCTTGGAGTAATAATGTCGTCGAATTCAGAATTCAGAGAGCACTATAACATCAAAATTACAACAGCTAGACAAATAATGGAACCATCTGGAGGAGCTTCCGCAGCAGAAAAGCAAACGTCATGCTCACATTATGGAAAAGTCTAGTCCTACCAATAATTGAGTATTGCTCAGTACTCAGAAGCCCATACAGAAAACGAGATATTGCGAACATTGAAGCAATACAAAGGACTTTTACATCTAAGATAGAGGAAACGGAAGGTGAAGACTACTGGTCTCGACTACAATCACTGAAACTCTACTCTCTCGAAAGAAGGCGCGAGCGGTACACAGTAATATACATATGGAAAATACTTGAGGGCTCTGTCCCTAACCTTAGAAATGAAGTAGAAACAAACTGGAATGAAAGAAGAGGCAGATTTTGTACGGTCCCAGCTGCGGTGGGACAAGTGGCCATGAAAACGAGATGGAAAATTTCCTCAAAATAAGAGGCCCAAAGCTTTTCAATGTCCTACCAAAAGAAGTGACGAATCTCCAGCACACCGACCTGAATAACTTCAAGAACCATCTGGACAGCTTCCTGTGCAAAGTCCCTGATCAGCCATGCGTGGCTGGTTATGAGGGCAGGAGGAGATGAGACAGCAATTCCCTCCTTCACCAAATCCCGCAAATGAGGCAGGATGCTGCAGAGGGGTCGACCGTAGGTCGATCCTGAACCGTCGTTCGAACTCACCTAAAGTATGCCTAAAGTAACCAACTGGGCAAGTTCTTGTTCAAAGTCCCTGACCAACTCTACGTAGCTTGCTACCAGCACGGAAAACAAAGACTTCTTGCAGACATAGAAATATTATTTTCTATTGTCTCAAATTAGTCAAAAAAAAAGAAGTCTTGAAACCATTTCTTCTCTCTAAAGAATTATGTATCATTAAAAGAAGTTATTGTATCATCTGACTTTAAAAAACTTTAATACCCAAAAGAAGGAAAAACTGCACCTGGAACACACCCAATAAGAAGTTATAAGTTCTAAATTTAGAAGGTATAATTTGAGTGAAGGTAAAATGAGAATGAAATGCAGCGCTTTCCTCCATCAAATTCCGCAAATATGTAAAGTCAGTGTTGCGGCTAAGTCGATCGTAGGTCGATCTCATATGAATGGTCGTTTGAATCAAACAAAAATAGCGAAAGTATATATATATATATATATATATATATATATATATCATTAAAATCCCCAAGATAAAAGAAATAAAATTTTAAAATTACTTCAGTTTTGAAAGAAAATCTTGACTCAGAAGTTGAAGGAGGTATTCCTTCGAAAGGCTAAGGTCATTTTAAACTTTTTTTTCTTTTATTTTAGGGGATTTTAATGTTATTATACGGTACGGTGATTGTACTAATATATATATATATATATATATATTATATATATATATATAGTCGGATTAGTAATAAGAGTACATTACGATGAGTTGTTGCCATGGAAACGAGGGGGGAAAGGTGGAAAAAGTGGAAAAACTAATAAATTAAATCTCTCAAACGGGGGGATGGGGGCGATAAGATATAATATAAGGGTGATAACATAAGCGATAGTGACCTAACTTAATATGGGGAAGAGGAGTGCCACTGAGAGGAAAAGAGGGAGAAAGAAGAAACACGCAAATTTTTAATATATGAATGATAAATTATTATCCTATTTTCAGGTGTTTTACTGTTCTGTAAGTTCACAATTCTTGTGTCTTAACGTAGACTTAGGCAGGTGTAGGACCATATAATAAAAGTTCTTTGGCCAAATTTTCCACAAGACCTGTATAACTTGTATACTTTAAATATGGGGCTAGGCTTTATCCGCTTTCATCCAGTAGTTTTTGGTTTAGTACAACCTTAGGCTGAGTTAATCACATCACTTAATTGCACAGAATTAACAAAAGGTACCAATTTCCACTTGGTTTTTTTAGGAAGAATTTGTCTGAGGCTAATGCTAGATCTGAGATTTTAATGGTTTATTCAAATTTCCCTTACAATTATATTTCCATACTCCTTGGCCCCCCCCCACCATCAGAGTTCCCAGCTTCATGAATTATAGATCTCATCACTTATTAAATTTTGACCTCACCTAATTTAGGGTACCTTATGTAGGAATCTGAAAAATATGTTATAAAACATAAAACATAAGGGATAAAGTTTATTGGCAGACCACTTGTCCATGTGACAAGTGAATTGAATAACCTTTATTAATAAAATAAATACATTGGTTTTACAATTTATAATGACATAAATAATTCTGAAGCTGGATTACTTATTTTATTTTAATTAATGATAAAATAATACAAATTGGAACCAAAAATAAAAAAAATAATACAAGTACCAAGAACAGAAATATAAATAATGAAAAATAGCAATGTGACGTATTAATAATACTTATTTACTTATTTATTTATTTATTATTATTAATTTATAACAACTAGCTGCTTATTTTTAATAAGAGCCCAGTAAAGCCTAAAGCTTAAGTGCCAAATTAAATAAAATAAATAGTCGAGCTTCACAATTATTCATGTCGTTGTAAATTGAAAAAAAATTATTTATTTTATTATTATTAATAAAGGTTATTCTATTCTATTATATTCTATTCTTTTTCTAAATGATATATGACAGGATTGTTGAATGGTTTGGATAAATAATTGGGTTGATCAATTTTTTTTTTTTTTTGCATTAGGCTGATTGAACATTTCTTTCCTCTGGGTGACTTGAGATAATAAGATAAACCAACACGAAGGCCAGCAAGGTCCACGTTCACTATAGGCTCATGTTAGTTATATTTAAAACACACACACACACACACACACACACACACACACACACACACACACACATTATTTAATAACCCAATTAATCTTCGTGAGTGGGTGCAATGCTTGAACTCACTGAGAAAAAAGCGTGATTTAGGCTTTACCCATAATTATGTCAATTGATTGGAGAAGGTATCCTCTCACATTCGTCCAAACGCACCTGTCGCGCGCACACGTTGTCGACGCCAGGCAGCCGTGTTTGTTTGTTTGTTTGATAACACTAAAGTTCATAGTATGATGATACGCGCACATTTACATATTTATTTTTATTTGTCTTTTCCCTTATTACCGTCCTCCTTATCTTGTTCCCCTTCCCCTTTATCATCCCTCCTTTGAGAGATTATTGTTTTTGTTTTTTCCTCTTCTCCCCTGTTTTACTCTCACTCCCCTCAGTGACACTCGTCTTCCCCACATTAGGTTACGGTTGGTTAGGTCACTATCGGTTATCTTATCACCTCCTACAGCCCTACTCCCCTTTGAGAGATTAACATTTTTTTTTTCCTTTTCCTCTCTTTTCCCCTCATAGTACAGGATCGGGCCTAGAGTTCGTATAAATTTCTGGGTGCAGAGGTTTTGACGACTGATCTAGACTAATTTTGGGGCGGAGAATCCGAATTTTTCTATGCCATCGCACCAAATTGGTGCGAAAGTGGTCAAAATGGCAAAAAATTGGCAAAAATGGCAAAATTTTATCAGTTTTTCGTATTTTTGTCATATTCTTGAGTTGAAAATTTTTTAAGGGCAATTGTTTGTTTGAGAATCTGTGTTTGTAACATACTGCTGCCTGAACCAAGAAGACTGACAAAAATGTCAAAAAATAACAGCAAAAATAGTAAAAAATTAAGTAAATATTGTCAAAAAATCGCAAAAATTAAATTTTTGGCTATTTTGGTGCATAAACTAGCTCTAACCAATCTTATCGAACTAAATAGTCAAGAAATTAGATATTAATAGCTCAACTAAAATTTCCTAACACAAAAACATGTACAAATGTCCAAATTTGGGGTTACAATGATTAAAAATGGTTGTAGAATATTTGAAAAAATAGACAAAATATAAAAAATAGTGTAATTTTATAAAACTCAGGTTTGTATGTTGTAAAGGACTGTGAGATAAGATCATGTATTATTTCTAATGATGAAGTTGACTGAAAATCTTGCAAAAGTGGCAAAGAGTTTGGCAAAAATGACAAAAACTGTCAAGGCCGCTTATGTGATTGAGAAAGAGTGTTACCGTCACTCAGGTGCATCTCCCCAGTGCAGCACCACGGCAATGGGCTAAGTTATAGCTAACTTAGCGGGAACGACCTCATTTAATGATGAGGCCCCATTATTTTTTTTTCTGTTCTTTTTTTTTGTTTATTTGAAACTTTTATTGAAACATTATTTACAAATAAAAGCACTGTGGCTTTTGTGGTATCATCTTCCGACACCATGAAAATGAAACAGAAGTACAATGTACAGATTTGTTCATCTGTAATTTTATTCAGTTACCTGCTGAAATTCAGGCGTTAGGATTTTGGCATGTTCTTTGATTGCACTTGCAGAATGAGCAGCATGGTATGGATGACGCAGTGCAAGGGTATTTTGACCTCTTGGTACAGGTTTTGCAGCTGCAAGGTTCAATCAAATCCTGAGGTTTATCTGGGTAATCGGTTAGTTGAGGTCCCAAAAGTCCCTCATCAGACTTTACGTAACCATAGTCAAGTGGATTTAAATTTTCAGATATGGAGCCATATGAAGAGTCAAGTCAAAGTTTGCACTGAAGATATGCCCGTTTAATATGCAGTCTAATACTTTTTGAAGAGCAAGGAAGCTGAGTAAAATCGATTTTGTCCCCAGTTTTGTAGTATTGCTCAGATCTTAGTTGATCAAATGACATGGATTTTGACTTGGGTTTGATGCAATGAACCAGAAAGTTTTCGGCACCTTCGATTATTTCCTCTGTAAGTGGTTCCTTGCCAAAGTCATTAATTTCATCAAAGTAGTTTGACTGCTTCAGTGCACTAGATTTTGTGCCTACTTTACTGACACTGTCACAGCCAGTTAAAGCATGCAAGACAGGTAAAACTTGGATCAAATCGCTTTCAAGCTTTTGATGCAAGCCATGCAGAGGAATGATTTTGCGACTTGTTCCAGAGCCTTTAACAAACCATAATTCCTTCAGGCCATGCTCAATCCATTTTGTTAAATGGTAGATGAGGCACACAAAGATATCAGTATCACTGGTAGCTACTGAAACTGTAGCTCCACCACCAGGCATTGCTTTATCCACCACATAGTTTACATGTAACATCACTTTGTCATCTGCTTCTTCTTGTGAAGAACAAAGCTCAGGAATTTCGCAGACCTTCCCATTTTGGAATTTGACACAAACTTCTGGTTTTTCAAGAGTATCACCTCCCAGTACAATTACTTTATCTCCATGGTAGTTTTCCATGAAAAAGCCGACAAAAATTTTTTGGAAGTTTGCCTTGTTATCTGTGGAACTCCAATACTTTTTGAAGTCAATTGGAAGCCTCTGCTCAGGTGATGTTATAGAAATTTGTATTTTCAAATGCGCAGTTGATCGTCTCATCCGTTCTCCAGTCTTGATGCTTGAAGCCTTGTAATTTTCAAATAAGATATGAATTGTGGTTGACTTGGATCCCATATAGTCCAGGCAATCTAGAGCAAAAATAGCTTCAACCTGGGCAAAATTGCTTCAGAAGCTATCTAAACTGTTTCCAGCTCAGGAACCATTGCAGAATAACATATCCAAAATCCGACAAAATTGGACCCCGGGAACACCCCCAAAAATGAAATTCAAAATGGCGGACTGGCAGTTTCCTACGAAATACAATAAATTTTAATTTCGCTTTGTAGAGAGAGTTATGACGTTTTTCTTGATCAGTAAAATGTTTTAAAACACATTTTCGTTTCTAAATTAACCTATATGACACTAAAAATTGTATTAGGCGGCTAGTATTAAACTATGACGTCACGTAATGTAAATAAAATATACTGTATGGAGTGTATGTGAGAATGGACATTGCTACATCTTTATAAACTTATATTATATACAACTCTTTAATTCCTACTACCCACTATCAAATCTGCGTATTTGTGCTTGTCATTTTCTTTAAAACTGTTATTATGTACTCCTTTTAAATACTGCAACACAGTTTAGTAATTTGTGTTTTCTGTTTCAGACTGACTCGGTGTACGGCTGACTCGGTGTGCGTCCGCCTTCAAGAATGCAGACCCCTGAAGAATTGTGCGTGATTTGTAAGGAGAAATTGGACAGCGGACAGGAAGTGGTTCACATCTCGCAAAAAGGAGCAGATGGTATAAATGCATCCAGCCGCAGCCGTGGAAGCGATGTTGTTGCAACAGCTGGAATAAGTGTTCACGTTGTATGTAGGAAAAGGTTTACGGATAAAAAGACCATTGAAATAAAGAAGCGACAGACCGCAGCCGAGGCAATACCAAGGAAAAGTGCTCGTTTTCATGAATACGCATTTTCCAGTGCTACTCACTGTTTGTTTTGTGATACCTTTGTGGACTTTTTTTCCAAACACAAACCAAAATCAGAGCATGTCAAAATAAGAACTACAGAGTTCTCCGAAACCATAAAAAGGTGCTGTGAAAGCCGCTGCGATGAATGGTCGTTTAATGTAAAAGGCCGTCTGGAGTATTATCTTCGTGATCTTCCTGCTGCAGATTGTGTCTACCATCACACCTGCAGCGTAAATTTTCGAAGTGGAAAAAACATTCCTCGCGCATACTCCTCCGACGATCATGATTCGAAGAAAGGGAGACCAACTAATGAAGAGCAACACCAAGCATTCCTTCAGACCTGTGCTTACCTGGAAGAGAATGATGATGAACAACTGTTGATTGGAGACCTAATTTCCAAAATGGAGGAATATCTTCAAGGAAGTCAGAGCTCTGTCTACGAACGCAGGCACATGAAGAGAAAGTTTTTAGAACGTTACGAAGACAAGATCATAATATCAGGTGAAAGTGGGAAGGCAGATGTAGTAACACTACGAGAGACAGCTAATGAAATTCTTATAGATTATCACAAAAAGTCGAAAGAATGTGATATAGATATAGAGCTACAGAAGATTTACCTAGTAGAAGCTGCTGCAAAAATAATCAGAAGTGATATCAAGTCTGTCGACTCGCCTAGAAAAGATGTGTATCCATCTCCAAATGACATCACTGCAGAAAGTGCTCTTGATTACATTCCCAACAGTCTGAAATTGCTATTATCAAAAGCATTTGCGGGACAGGATGCTTCAAGAAAAATAGGTGCAATTGGGCAGAGCATTATGCAAGCAACCCGTCCTAGAGGATTACTGTGTCCACTACAGATCGGTTTGTCGGTTCAGCTACACCACAACTTTAGGTCAAGGTACCTTATTGACGTTCTCCATCAGCTGGGTTACTGTTCGTCGTATGCAGAAGTAACAAGATTCGAAAGAAACGCGGCGCTGGCAAGTGGGTCTGGCTCTTTTACTGTTGATGAAAACACTGCAGTCCTTCTAGCAGCAGATAACGTCGATCATGATGTCTGCACTTTGGATGGGAAGAATACCTTTCATGGAATGGGTATGATTGCCGCAATAACTCCGAAGATCAAGATCCACCCTTCTATTCACAGGCGTAATGTTGGTGACAATGACATTAAGAAGATTGCAACCGTTGACATTAGGGAATATAGACACGCGAGAAGCATGTTGAGGGACATCTCATTCCGCGAACTTCCAGTACCCACTGCCACCATAAGTCGACTGTGTCTTCTCTGGCAGATATCTTCAGCAGAAAGATCAGGTCCAAGTTGGTCCGGAACAATGCAGGCAATTCACGGTGGATCAAGTGTCTCACATCCAGGTGTGGCGTCGATCACGTTCCTTCCCATCATAGATATGTCGCCAACTGACATGACCTGCATATTTTCGACATTACTATATTTGAGCAAGATAGCACGCGATCAAAAAGTCCCATGCATTATTACCTTTGATCAGCTTTTGTTCTGGAAAGCTTCCCAAATCATCAATGAACAGAGAGACCTGCAGGACATTGTTTTAATGCTGGGATCATTTCACACTCTGATGAATCTTTTGGGAGCAGTCGGTACTCTTATGAATGGTTCAGGATTGTCTGAAGTACTTCAAGAAATATACGGACCAAATGCCGTGCAACACATGATGTCTGGAAAAGCTGTTTCAAGAGCGATACGTGGTCATATGATAGTAGATGCAGCTCTTAGTACCTTACTAGTCGCAGACGTTTTCCCTCGTAATGAAGATGGAACTCCTCATGACCTCCATAAGGAAGCTTGTGACCTGCTCGACGATGTTATGACCGCCAAACAATCAATTGAGGATGTGGAATCTTCGAATGCATTGTCTCAGATTGCTACCACTTTGGATGCGAAGAAAACTGACCTACAATCTACTTCGCAAACAAGTCAACTCTGGTTGGAATATCAGCGAATGATCAACATTGCACGTTCTTTGATAACAGCAGACAGAACCGGCTCGTGGGATTTGCACTTGCAAGCTATGCTGGAGACCATCCCCATAATTGCAGCAGCCGGACATCACAATTACCTGAAATCGATATACCTGTACCTGCAGAAAATGTTAAGTTTGCCTTCTGAAAATCCAGCCGTTAACAAAATGTTCCAGGAAGGTAAGTTTGTGGTAAGAAGAAGCGACAGATTATGGGCCGGACTCGGCACAGACCTGGTGATAGAACAAGTACTAATGCGTTCCCTGAAAAGCAGAGGCGGACTGACACGCGGAAGTGGATTTACAGACATCCAAAGGACAACGTAGCTCTTTTCTATGCCTCTGTGTTCCACTTATAACTTAGCAATGCAGGAATACACCAGAGTTTTGTTGGAAAGTAGTGAACAGCACAAGGAAATGAGGGGAAGTAGACAAATCAGGGACAGTAATGACATGAAGAAAGTACTTGAACGTCTGGAATCCTTATCCCCATTCCATTCTACCTCGGGTCTCTGCAACATTGTAACAGGGCTAACTGCTGATCCTGGAGTTAACGTTCATCAATTGCATTCAATCGGTACGAACATTGTCGTAAAAATGATTGGGAAACAAGCCTTTACATATTCTGCCAAAAGATCTGACAAAGTGAAAACACTAGGATCTGCTTCTGCCGTTGTGTTCACTGATGCTTCAGATATAGAAGTAGATCCTGCACTACTGTTTCAGAGAATGATGACTGTTGCCACTGGCGGAGACATGAATCTTGAAGATGTCATGTGTTACGAACTGTGTGCATATCCTCCTGCATTGTTCGAATCACGAAGTATCTTGAGGAAACCCGATAAGTCTCAGCTAGCTCATGCAATAATCAAATACACTGACACTTTACGCATGGAAGAAGTTCAAGAAATTCAGTGCACAGACCAGTACGTATTGGATGGTGGTGGATCTCTACTACATCGTGTTTCCTGGCGTCAAGATGAAACATATGACAGCATCGCCAACTCATATGCCGATTTCACTCTGAAAACATATGGAAAAGCAATCATTGTTTTTGATGGCTACAGCAGCTCTCCTACGATCAAGGACATGACCCACAGAAGACGCAGCACCAAGACAAGCAGAAATGTGAATCTCAGTCCAAGCATGAAGTTTGTTGGCCAGAAGGAACACTTCTTGGCTAATGAAAACAACAAGCAAGCATTTATTTCCCTCGTAGGTGAGATGTTGAAGAAGCACGGGTGTACTGTTCACAACGCAGATGGGGATGCTGATGTGGACATCGTTCGTGCAGCAGTTTCCTCATCAGAAAATGCAACTACAACAGTAATAGGGAAGACACCGACTTGCTGATTCTCCTTCTGTACCATGCCAAGGACAGTGGTTTCAAGTTGTACTATCGCAGCGATATAAGACGGGGACCATCTCCTAATCCTGTGTATGATATTCTCAGCATTCAATCATTGTTAGGCAATGACATCTGCAAGTATCTCCTGTTTGTGCATGCTTTCACGGGCTGTGATAGCACATCCAGAATTTTTTCGATCGGTAAAGCCAAAGCATTCGACACACTGATGAAGGTGGCTGAACTCCGTTCAGTTGCAAATACATTCTGTTCTGATTGTTGCCAACACTCTGACATTGAAGCCGCTGGAAGAAAGGCAATGCTTCTGTTGTATGGCTGCAAAACACTTGAATCCACTAACGCACTACGTCATCGAATGTTAGTTGAAAAGGTAGCTACAGCTAAATCTTTTGTTACACCCGAACGTTTGCCACCTACCGATGCGTCCACAAAATACCACAGCTTTCGCACATACTTTCAAATACTAATCTGGAAGTCTACAGAAGAGAAGATCGATGCAGAACAGTGGGGTTGGTATGTAAAGAATAATTCCTACTACCCTACAGCCTGCGACAAGCCACCAGCTCCAAATTATCTACTCAACATGATCCGCTGCTCCTGCAAGACGAAATGTGCTACTTCAAGATGTGGATGCAAGCGTAATGGAATGCCCTGTTCAGCCGCTTGTGGCGAGTGCCAAATCAGTGGTTGCGATAACAACCCAAGTACCGGTAATCTATCCGATGATAGTGATGAAGAGGATTAATTTCTGTATGTTTGTGACCAGGTATCACTTCTTCTGTAATGAACATAACTTGAAACTGGGAAAAAAATAATTGTTGTATTATTGATTATAAAAATCTGTAAAAAGCTATATAACATTATATTTGCGTAATAACTGGTTGTGTTGTATATTGTTGAATTATTTAAAACATTACAACTGAAAGAAAAAGCATCAAATGTATCTCTATAAATAAAAGTGTAAATTATATATATTTTTTTTTTCGTAGGAAACATCCAGTCCGCCATTTTGAATTTCATTTTTGGGGGTGTTCCCGGGGTCCAATTTTGTCGGATTTTGGATATGTTATTCGGCAATGGTTCCTGAGCTGGAAACAGTTTAGAAAGCTTCTGAAGCAATTTTGCCCAGGTCTAACTACAAATTGCCTGGACTAATACTCAAAAACATATTTAAAAGTGATTGTGCAAATTCACCAAATGTTTTCAACATTGCTTTTTTCACCGGGAATTTCCTTACATTAGCCATAAAATCTATGATCATTGTATCATTCCCTTCTAACAACAATGGGAGGTCTTCACCCAGTTTCTTTTCAAGTTCCGATCCCAATTCCGATTTCTTAGATTTCTTCAAAAAACCATCATTGTCTACAAGAAAAAATGGAAGAGGTGTAATTTCATGGAAAAGTAATTGATTCAATGGAAATTCCCTGAGCTGAGCAAATGCAATGTAGTTCAGTGCTGCAATGGTTTCTTTTTTTATGTCATATTCCTTTCGTTTTCTGGAAGTGTTCCTCGCTGTTGCGGGTTTTTGCCTCTTAATTGCTGCAAACAAAGTTTCTGTTTTTTTTCTCAAGCCGTTCGGTTTTGAAATTCTTGTAAGCAACATCTCCTCTATCCAAACAAGTAATGTGATATGTATAAGACTCTTTATCCTCTTCACCGGTAGCAATGTTTCTGAATGGTTTGTCATCTAAAGTTTTGCTCAATGTGTTTCCAACTTTGTAAATGTACTGTTGAATAGCTTGGACATTAGTGGAGCTCGATAAGGCATGGCTCTTGGAGTATTCATGATGAATATCATACTCGTCACGATTTTCAAACTGGCCGGAACCTCTCATTTGTGAAGAATATAAGTCCTTCTCATGTTTAATAATATTCCACAGTGCCACTGCTTCCTTTCTCCGAGTAAAGCCAATTAATCCTCCAGACACTTTTGCAGGCTTATTATAATGTTGCTCAAGTGCCTGGTCCATTGGAACTCCACTACATTGTCGTGTCGTTCTCCTCACTACAAAACCACCACTAAGGAATGATTTGTGGAGATCAGGAAAATGTACCTCAAGGTTTAAACAATCCTCAAAGAAGATTGGTGCCCATCTGGCGTAGTTGGTTCCGTGACCGGACAGCTCATACTAGGACAACACATACCCGGACAACTTATACCACCGGACAACTCAGACCCGGACAACTCATACCTAGGACAACTCATACCTAGGACAACTCAAAATAAAAAATTTAGAAATAAGATGCATTTAACAAAATTATATAACCTATTTTTAACCAACCAACCTAAATTAAACCAACCAACCAATGCATTTAAAATTAAACAACCAACCTAAATCTTATTTAACTTCGGGATAGGTTTCTTACTACCTATTATCAAATTTCTAAAACAGTTAGTGTTCGACCCGTGAACGTGTTCAACCATTGTAGTGATTACCAATTATATTAGCCCTCAACATGCCATGTTATTTGAAGTCTCAGCGTGGTGCTAATAAGCTAGTGGATGACAACACATATGTATATAATTTTCACAGACGAAATGCAGATAAGTGAAGAATATTTTGACTATGTGAAGTAAAGGAATGTAGGGCACGTGTTCAGACGATGGTTGTGGATGACCCATTAAAAATAGTAGCTTCAACTGGAGAACACAATCACAGCTCTGATGCGGCTAGAATAAAATCGCGAATCGTCTTCATTTCTATAAAAGCAAATGCCTTGTCGTCACAGGAGACAGCAAGATCAGTGATTGCAACCGAATATTCTTCTCTGCGGGATGATGCATTGGCCCAACTGCCATCAACATCAAGTCTGGGGCGCAATATTCGTCGTTGGCGACAACTAAATAGCAGTGCTCCCCCGATTCCATCAGAGATGCGGTTTTAGCATTCCGGTAGAGTATTGCAAACTCGAATCAGGAGAACCCTTTCTACAATATGATTCAGGGGTAGAAGATGAGGAACGATTGTTAATCTTCGCTTCATCAACAGGACTAGATGATCTGGTTAAATTCCCTAACTGGGCGGGCGATGGCACATTTAAAGTTTGTCCTTCCATATATTTCCAACTGTATACAATCCACATTCAAATAGGTCACTTTAGTGTGCCTAGAGTTTTCTCGTTGTTGCCCAATAAGCAGGAAACAACATATGATCGGTTGTTTTCCCAGCTAGTTGCTCTTCAGCCTGATATTCAGCCTACAGTAAAAGCTATATGATGGACTTCGAAAAAGCCCCTATGAATAGCCTAATTTCAAGATTTCCTGACATAGACCTAACAGGTTGTTTATTTCATTTTTCTCAAAATCTCTACCGAAAAATTGTCGAGCTAGGTCATAAAGTCATATATAACACGGATGAAGAATTTCGTCGAAAGATGAAGTGATTTACAGCACTTGCCTTTTTACCAGTGACTGATGTTATTGTTGCATTCGAAGAGCTGGCCGACGATGACAATTTACCACAGGAATTTGTGTCCTACTTTGAAGTCACTTACATCGGAGCCGAAAGAGGAAGAGGCACTCTAAGACGTCGTCTAGCTCCACTCATTCCTATTGACGTATGGAATATTTCAGAGAGAACTTTAAATGACATGGCTCGAACTAATAATAGCCTTGAAGGGTTTCACAATGCCATGCAAAGTTCTGTTTCATGCCAGCATCCAAATATTTGGAAATTAATAACTACACTGAAGAAGGAGGCGACTTTGGCACAGAAGAAAAAAGTTGATTTCGAGCGGGGAGTTGATATTAATTCCAAAAAAGTTTACAAAGAGTGCACCAAGCGGTTGATGAAACTGCTTGAAAACTACAATTCTTTCGACAAAATGTCTTTCTTGAAGGCTGTTTCATATAACTTGCATGAATTTTAAATGTTTAAATTTAAAATTTAATTTTACAAAATAAATGTTTTCATTAATTTTAAAAATAAATGTTTTCATTTCAAAATGTTTTCATTAATAACTTGCATTAATTTTAAATGTTTAAATTTAATTTTTAATTTTACAAAATAAATGTTTTCATTAATTTTTCTTTTTTTTTTCTGGTCCTAGGTATGAGTTGTCCTAGGTATGAGTTGTCCTAGGTATGAGTTGTCCTAGGTATGATTTGTCCGGGTATGAGTTGTCCTAGGTATGATTTGTCCGGGTATGATTTGTCCGGGTATGATTTGTCCGGGTATGAGTTGTCCGGGTATGAGTTGTCCGGGTATGAGTTGTCTGGGCATAAGTTGTCTGGGTATAAGTTGTCCTGGTATGAGCTGTCCTGGTATGAACTGTCCTAGAACCAGTTGGTTCTATTGTAGGCGAAGAAAAGTGGGATTGATCTCTGTATGGAAGAAAGAAATAGTGACCAATCACCTGCCCGCATTGAATAGGTTAAATCTCTGATGATTGGATACAATCTATAGGTAAAATGATACCAGTAATGAAAGTTTTCATTACTATCAGACCTCTGCTTTATATATTGTTGAAATGATTGAGACAGAGTATATATCGAAGACTTAAAGTCGTCCCATTGCTCTTGTTCTGCAACCATAATTGAAATTTTAGTTGCAGCATCTTGATATAAGTTACGGTGTTCATCGACACTCAAAAACCCATCGAACATAATGCTTGTTATTGCTTCGTGCACGAAAGGTAATCCTTGCTTGGCTCTCACATAATGATTGCCATTCATAACGGATTTTACTGTGTCTGGACCGAAACATTCGCTTTCAACCAAAACAGATTCAATTCCCGATATATGAAGATAAGATCCAATACAAGCAAGTACAATCTTCTCAAAATGGAATCCACCCAATCCGATAAACAAATTACTGAACAGATCTTTCTTCAGGAGCTGAATTTCCTTCGCAATAGCATAAACTCCTTCATCACACCACAGTGCACCGTATGGCTTATTCTGCTGCTTAAGCACGTCCTGAAAGTTAATCATTGTTGTAAAAATGGTATCAAATTCAATTGCTTTGTATGGCAGTATGGGAGTGAACGCAATAGTTGTAGGCTTCAAGCTATCTCCTACAAAAGGGCTTTTGACAGCAACAAAGCTTGGAACAAAGTCATCATTATCAGTATTTGAGTTAATTGAAGAGCCATGTATTGTGGTTGTTCTATGTTTGTATCGCATCACAAACTACAGGAAATGGTCGAGATTAACAGTCTCTAGTAAGTGATCGTTTGTCTTGTATTCAGAGACTTGGAAATCTTGACTTATTGTACCCCGTTCATGTCTTGGTCCAATCGAGATAATTTCTTGGCAAGGAAGAACGCTTTGTAACTTGCCAAGCCGGAGGGTTGACTCTGGAGCTTCACTGATCTTATTAGTATGCTGTTGTGTTGGTGCAGAGCTTAATGGACCATTTTGGAATAAAACTATCACCGTATCGTGTGTCGAACCAATTCCAGACAAGGTATTTTCCAAGGTGTCAAAATTATCCATTGCTGCTTGAATTGGATGGTTTTGATCAAATACTGGAAGAACTGGAACTCTATGTGAATCACATAAAGATATTGTACGTTTTGCTAGTGCAAAATTTATTTTGCGACCTTCTTGATATCCTACACAAATGCTCCGTTTGTTTGCAATTTCAATAAGATCTTTAGACTGTGACAGGTTATGTATAGTTTGAGCAAATCCGACATGCAATGGGGTGGACTCCAAACCATTATGAAGGATGTAAAACAACATCTGGAAGATAGTGTCACACTTCAGCATCAACTGATTCTTGCTATCTGATACATTCCGGGTGGAAAACAAATGCTGAAGAAATTCCAACCATATTGGAGGACAGTCATTTTGGAAGCGTTTTAAGGCTAGATCAAGATCGTTTGGATCACAATAGCTAGAGCGTAAACCAAAACTGTAAGTTTTTAACTCTTTCCTTAGGTCCTTAGCAACGTTTTCGACAGATGATTTCCGCAAAGTTTCAACAATTCTTGCACTCTCAATCTGGACAGAATAAACCATCTGGGATTTTCGTTTGTTGCTAGGATATGTAAAATAAATGGTGTCCTTAAATTTGTCTATAAGCAGGCTCTTAACCAAATAGTTACTGATAGATTCATCCTGGTTCAGCTTTTTATTGATCTCTTGTCTCAAGTAGGTGACACTGTATCCACAGCTTGTGAAGTCTATTTTTGAGACTACATCATTAAACGCTTCTTGAACCATGTCAGTAGAACCCATAACTTCATTTTCTTGCTGTCTGTTTTCCAAAATCGTCTCTATTCTGCGATCATAGGCTGCAAAATGCTTTTTTATACAATTATTATGATAGAATACATCTGCAGCGAATACATCTTTGTATTCGTTCAACATCGCTACTCTGGTAAAAACATTGTCTTGGAACAAGTGAGCATAACTCAATAACTTTTGGGCACGACCTGGAGTACATATCCGAAACAAATCATGGTCAATGTTTCCACCTTTCAATTTGACTCGAGCTGAATCACAAAATACACACACTTTCATATCCTTGATATGCTGTGTTTTAATCCTTTTGCTTGAACTATTTTCTGGAGGAGTTAATGCTTCCCCTAAGGAGGAATCGGAGGGTTCAGATTCAGCATTTTTAGACTTCTGGCTACGTTCAACGAACTTTTTATATGTTGCATAGCACGAAGTGCTGTGATACTGGATATAAGGAGTCTGACTCTCAGTAAGAGCTTTCAAACGCTTGCTTCTGTCATCATTTGGGTACGCAGAAGCCAACTGAAGCAAATTTTTTATTCCATGTTCTCCGCTGCTCAAATATTTCTCTCCACTTGGGCTTTTGTTCTTCTGGCACAAGATACATTTACCAAGGTTTGAGCTATGCTTCTTTTCTGGCACAAGTTGACATACATCCTGAAAAAATAAAATATACTAAGACTTCTTGCAATTACAATTATAATAAACTGGTTCTATTCTATACATATAAAAATTCATTTGTAACACATTGGTCTTTATATTTATGTTTTAAATATTCAATTCGATTATTACTTACCATTATCTATCATCTGTTGAATCACATAATGAATACAGGGATTCTCAATTTGTAGCTACTACCAATACTAAACCTGAAACACAATAAATATGACTTAGTTACTCTAAAGAAATCAAATAGATCGATTCTATAAGAAGTTCAAGCATTTTACAACAATCAAGCCTAAGAATAACATAAAATTAGTACTATTTTTTATATTTTGGCTATTTTTTCAAGTATTTTACAACCATTTTTATCGATTTATACCCGAAATTTAGACATTTGTGCATACTTTGTTTTAATAAATTCTTGCAGAGCTATTAATATCTAATTTCTTGACTATTTAGTTCGATAAGATTGGTTAGAGCTAGTTTATGCACCAAAATAGCCAAAAATTTCATTTTTGCGATTTTTTGACAATATTTACTTAATTTTTTACTATTTTTGCTGTTATTTTTTGACATTTTTGTCAGTTTTCTTGGTTCAGGCAGCAGTATGTTACAAAAACAGATTCTCAAACAAAAAATTGCCCTTAAAAAAATTTTCACCTCAAGAATATGACAAAAATACGAAAAACTGATAAAATTTTGCCATTTTTGCCAATTTTTTGCCATTTTGACCACTTTCGCACCAATTTGGTGCGATGGCATAGAAAAATTCGGATTCTCCGCCCCAAAATTAGTCTAGATCAGTCGTCAAAACCTCTGCACCCAGAAATTTATACGAACTCTGGGCCAGATCCTAGACTATCAGTGGCACTCGCCCCTCCCACACATGTGGTAAGATTAGGTTAGGTCAGAACACTGTCGCTTATTTTATCACCCTCACACACTCCACCCTCATTTGAGTGATTAAATTATTTTATTTTCTCCCTCCCTCTCTTCTTTCAGTGAGACTACCTTTGCTTTTCATTTCTCAAGTCATGTTTAGGTAATAAAAAGTGGTGTTTAAAATTTTCTGCCATGTGATTTATGGAATTTTACACTTAATACTTTTAATTTTCATTATCCTTTTAACACAGGAAGGATTATTTTATAATTGCAAATTTAAGGATACAAAATCTTTTGTAATATAGTCATTGACAAAAGTTCTTTTTTTTTTTTTTAACATAGGACTTTTGCCAACGACCGTATATACAAGTATTTAATGAAACTTTCCTGTTTTCCTTTTATAGGAAGAAATAAGTGCAGAGAAGTGTGGCCTAGTAAACTAGGAGAACAAATTTTCAACATGTATTTGGATATCATTTTACTCATTGTCCCGCTCTGCGTGATGGTCACACTCTATTCCAAAATCTGCAAAGATTTGTGGCAACATATTATAAACGAGAGAGATCCGGAATCAAGCATTCACAGTCCTTTTTCAACCATTTACTCAACAAGAGGTAAAGAACTGTGTGTGTGTGTGTGTGTGTGTGTGGTATATAACCGTGATCGTATAGGAGTTAGTACATTGCGTTGTAATATATATACAGTATATATACTATGCGCCTCGGTGGTATAGTGGTTATCGTCGCTGACTACGAATCCATCGGCCCCGGGTTCGAGACCCGGTGACGGCAGCCAGCGGGCAGCAAAACCCAGCTGTTCATCATTCCACACAATAAAGAAAGTGGTTGGTAGATAAATGGGTATCTTAATCTTAGTGATTAAGATGCTGCGCTGCTGGTTAGGAGTGGTTCAGATTCCACGTTAAACTGTAGGTCGAAGGTGGAGTGAAAAGCTTGACCGTCGTCAGAATGAACAATTCGGGCGGAAGCTAACCAAAGGTTATATTCACTTAAAATATGACTAATGAAAATGGTTATTATGTATTTTATCACAATCAGTCATTTTACACACCAAAATACATTTTTCTAGTAGTATTTGATGTGATTTGTTCAAATATGACCTCCATTTCCGTCGGAAATGAGATCCAACAAAGTTATAGTACTTTGAAGTTTGGCTCATTTTCAAGGGAAATGGAAGTCAAAATCTAAGCAAAACACATCAAATATTACTAGAAAAATGTATTTTGGTATTAATTAACCTAACCTAACCTAACATTACCGTGGCTAAACGAGCCTAACCCTGGCTAAACGAGCCTAGAGTATTACCTTATTATGGATTAGGTGGTGGATACAGACGAGAGCTCGTTTAGCCAGGGTTAGGCTCGTTTAGCCAGGGTTAGGCTCGTTTAGCCACGGTTAGGTTAGGTTAGGTAAGGTTAGGTTAGGTTAATTAATACCAAAATACATTTTCCTAGTAATATTTGATGTGTTTTGCTTAGATTTTGACTTCCATTTCCCTTGAAAATGAGCCAAACTTCAAAGTACTATAACTTTGTTGCATCTCATTTCCGACGGAAATGGAGGTCATATTTGAACAAATCACATCAAATACTACTAGAAAAATGTATTTTGGTGTGTAAAATGACTGAGTGGGATAAAATACATAATTACCATGAAAATAAATGCCATTGGGTTGAAATAGGACGCTGTACTGTATGTTGGCCATTTTTCAGAAAAAATTATTTTATTTTAGGGAACGGTTGTGAAAAGGGTGACAACACATAAAAAGCTACCACCACTGCAATACTATCACATATTTTCCAACTCTAGGGGTGTGTATCCCTTCCCAAAAATCACTATGAGCATTTTTCTCCCCAAGATGGTACTGACCAACCCGACTGACTCATCGACTAATTTCACTTTCCTACATTCAATGAATTTCTCTTTATACTTTTTATGCACGGATTCACTGATACTTCATACACTTTCGGGTATACACTTTATACACTTTATACACTCTCTTTATTAAGATTTTTATATTAATCCAGAGAGAGAAACAAAGCGCCCATTCCCGACGAGATATAAACAAACTATATATATATATATATATATATATATATATATGATGAATAAAACCACGAAGGAAAGGAAACACAAAATGGTGCTCAAGCGCTTTCGTCTAATGACATCCTCAGGAACACTGAAGTACATAAAAAGGTTAAGCCTATATATAGGTTACAGAAAGAAAAAAAGAAAAAATAAATAACATACATACACACACACACACATATATATATTATATATATATACATACATATCTATATACAAATACATACATACATACATACATACATATATACAATAAACAGAGAAGTAAAAATAATAAAAAATTAAAATTAAAACCTTAAAGGATTACCAGTGAGGCGTACAGATTGTAAGGAAAAATATCGATTTTTAGCACAAGATCAAATGGATTATAAAAATACAAATTTATACTGGAACTCTGCCGGGTTTTAACACAATGCTGCCTATGGTCAGGTTTCGATATATATAAAAAAAAATAAAATGCAAATTAAAAGTTAATCGATTTTTAGCACAAGATCAAATGGATTATAAAAATACAAATTTATACTGGAACTCTGTCCGGGTTTTAACACATTGCTGCCTATGGTCAGGTTTCGATATATATAAAAAAATAAAATGCAAATTAAAAGTTAATAAAGTAGAAGACAAGTTTACCAAAGATTTAATGTTTTACACTTCTTATCTAAATCTGCTTTAAAGGAATTCAACATAACAGGATCGAGTTGAAAAAGACCTTAAGCTTTGCATCAAAGACTGTAAATTCACTTTCAATAACGAGTATTATCAACAAGTTTTTGGGATGGCTATGGGCAACCCCTTATCGCCCCTCCTCTCCAATATTTATATGGAGTTTTTCGAAATTACCTATATTCCGAGAATCCTGGGGGTTGGCATCCCTTGGTTGCGGTACGTCGACGATATTTTGTGTATCTGGCCCATGAATCGTGACCTGGATAGCTTCCTCCTTCAGTTAAATGATCAAGTCCCCTCCATTAAGTTTACTTTAGAAGTTGAGCAAGATAATTCAATCCCATTTTTGGATGTGCGTGTACATAGGGAAAGCCCAGGTTTTAAGTTTAGTATCTATCGGAAAACGACAAACAATTTGTCCTACGTACACTTTTACTCGGGACATGATACCCCCACTAAGAAGGCCATATTTTCATCAATGTTTCTCCGCGCCCTTAGGATCGCCAGTCCGGAATACATCGATGCCGAATTGGAAAAAATCAACGGTATTGGAAGTGATTTGTGTATTATCCATCTGCGTTTATGGAATCTTGTCTCAACAAGGCAAAACGAACTTTCTATCGTGTCAATATTAACACTCGTACTTTGTCAAAAAATATTTTAGTACTTCCATTTTTCCCGGGCTTTTTAGGCATTGCTAATGTACTTAAACTTTTGGATATTAATGTAGTATTTTCATATAACAATATTGTGAAAAATATCATAGTAAAAAATAGCCCTACCAATAATTCAGGCATTATCTATAAAATTGGTTGTAAACAATGTGATTCCTTTTACATAGGTCAGACGGGAAAGGATTTGCACACACGTATAAAACAGCATCAATATTCCGTTAGAACAGGACAGTTGTCCAGTGCCCTTTTGTCCATTTGTCAGAGTTAGCCCACTGTATTGATTGGAATAATGCTTCAGTTTTATTCCATTCAAGCAACATTGTTAATAGAAATATTCTTGAGTCTGCCATTATCCAACTTTCAAATAACTTCAACATAAGCAAAGGTCTTTTTCAACTCGATCCTGTTATGTTGAATTCCTTTAAAGCAGATTTAGATAAGAAGTGTAAAACATTAAATCTTTGGTAAACTTGTCTTCTACTTTATTAACTTTTAATTTGCATTTTATTTTTTTATATATATCGAAACCTGACCATAGGCAGCAATGTGTTAAAACCCGGACAGAGTTCCAGTATAAATTTGTATTTTTATAATCCATTTGGTCTTGTGCTAAAAATCGATTAACTTTTAATTTGCATTTTATTTTTTTTATATATATCGAAACCTGACCATAGGCAGCATTGTGTTAAAACCCGGCAGAGTTCCAGTATAAATTTGTATTTTTATAATCCATTTGATCTTGTGCTAAAAATCGATATTTTCCTTACAATCTGTACGCCTCACTGGTAATCCTTTAAGGTTTTAATTTTAATTTTTTATTATTTTTACTTCTCTGTTTATTGTATATAATGTATGTATGTATGTATGTATGTATTTGTATATATAGATATGTATGTATATAATATATATATATATATATGTGTGTGTGTGTGTATGTATGTTATTAATTTTTTCTTTTTTTCTTTCTGTAACCTATATATAGGCTTAACCTTTTTATGTACTTCAGTGTTCCTGAGGATGTCATTAGACGAAAGCGCTTGAGCACCATTTTGTGTTTCCTTTCCTTCGTGGTTTTATTCATCATAAATATTTTTCACGTGTTACCTTCGTGAAATAATTTTCATATATATATATATATATATATATATAGATAGTAAAGAATTACAAATACATAAATCACAGGCCTGCGAATGAGAACTTTATAAGAGTTGTTTTCTTACTAATAACTGATTTTATATAATTCAACTACGCTGATTTCGAATAAGGTGTCCATTTTTTTCTATCACGTAAGGATTTTTTGTAAACTGGAAGGGAAAAAACAACAACATAAATAAATATTATTTATTTCAATTTACATTAGGTACTTATTTCGCTTTGTTATACTAATTACAAATGCAAACAATTTTAAAAAGAGAGAAGACTTTTAACGTCAAATACATATTCCTCTTTATTTGTCCTGAGTTTTCTTGTACGCGCTGTTCCTTTTCTTTTATGTAATAATTCTGGAGTATCTCGTTTCAACATCCAGCAGTAATAAGCCATCATGCTGATGTCCCACCTTCCCTGATATCTCTTCTTCATTTCTTTGATGTTTTGGTGAAACCAAGCATTTATAAGCATTTATAGGCATTAGTTTTTAATTAAAATTTAATTAAAATTACTTAAATTACTTTAATTAAAATGACATTTTGTGAAAAACCTATACGTGATGGCAAAAAATGAATATTATTTTCGGAATCAGCGTGCAAAAATTACTATATAAGTGATAAAATATTTCGGACAACAAAACCATCGCAGGCCTGTGTATAATTATATATCGTAAATTATTTAGAAAAACTGTATTAAAAAGTAGATTTAAAAATGTACTTTCACCTGAAAGTAAAGGAGAGAAAGATGCTCTTTTTATTTAATGAATTTAAGGTACTTTGTCTTTGATTTTTAAATACTTAATTAAATTTATTTTAAGAGTTTTTGTTATTCATTTTATAACAAAAGATGTCCTCGTTCACATTTTGTTGTCGTTGCAGGTCAGACGGTTGTTCTCGCAATTCCCAGTAGTAGTTCCCTGAGGAGGACAATCCCTCATTCTCAAATGTTGAAAGGTCTAGAGATTCCAAAAGAATCTAACAGAAAGGAGCCAACTGTAGAGACGTTCCTCGATAACTCCCAGGAAAATGAAATAGTTGGAATCAAGGAAGAAAAGGTGGAGCAGGAGAGATGTTCTTTGGGATCCAAACTCTCGAAACAGAATGACAATCCTTTCACGCAGTCTAAAAACAATAAGAAAAGCATCCTGAGAAAGACAAACACGAAGAAATCTCTGGAAAGCAAGAAGAGAGTCATTAAGATGCTCTTCGCCGTCGTTCTTGAGTTCTTCATCTGCTGGACCCCTCTCTACGTTATCAATACCATCTCTCTCTTCGATCCCCCCGCCGTTTATGGGGTCCTTGGGATGGGAGGCATTTCCGCCTTCCAACTACTGGCCTATTGTTCCTCCTGCTGCAACCCCATCACCTACTGTTTCACGAACGCTTCGTTCAGGAGGGCTTTCCTTTCGACTGTTGGCTGGAAGAGGAATACGTCTCAATGCGGTGAAGGAGTTGTTTATTCGAACAAATAAAATCTACATGTTTTTGTTTATTTTCATATGTATCGGGAATTTGGAGAATTATTCATTAATGCATTTCTCAGTGTTCCGGCTAAGTTAAATCTCATAAAGGACCTTATACCCATTTGGTCGACGGGGCATAACGTCGACAATCTGAAAAAACTTACTTAACTCAACCTATGCTAATCTAACTTCATTTAACTAACACTAACCTGTCGATTTTATGTCACGGCGATCAGGCGTCGTTAGCCCAGTCATGAATTCAAATTGTGAATAAAAATTAACTTGAATAGACGATTTACCATCGCTTTTGAACATTCATGATGTTAATATCATCATTAACATCATACATTCATACAATGATGTTAATATCATCATTAACATCATACATTCATACAATGATGTTAATATCATTATTAACATTCGTTAGTATCAATCAGTTTGCAGATAATTTATCCGTTACGCAAGTTTACTTATTTTGTTTGAGTAAAAAATTATTTTCATAATTCATCAACTTGACAGTTCTCTAGATTCTGAAATGTACTATGTACAATTGTACATGAAAAGTAAAGCCAAGACGGAGCGAAAAAAACGTACTTCATTAAAGTAAACATTTCGGGACTAATCCCAACATGGAATTACAATAAAATATAAAGATTAAAATTGTAAACAATTAAACTTACAAGGAAAATTACACAATACGAAGGGATGTGACGTAATGTAGTTATTTCAACTTGGTTTTAAATCATAAATGTACGACGATTCAATGATTCTCAAATCACACTCGTCATTTCACTCGACTCCAGGTGGATCATGATGTCCGTCTGTTGAGAGTCCCCAGATAAACTCCCTCCATCTTTCGCCATCCATACAAAGTTCTTGGGCTTCTTCCATGTTAAAGCCATTTTCCCCAACAAGATGTTTCACTCTCCTTTTGAATTTAGAATTTTAAAATCATCCAGGGTTAAGACTGAATTACAGACAACTGCATGATCTAACAGGTGAGGGGTCAGGCTTTGCCAAAAGACGATTAGTTCTTAGTTCTACAAGACGTTCCAACATGCTGATCAAAAAGTAACTTACAGTAGCAGTTCGTCTTGTTGAACCACATATGACGCGTCATTGTATGCATTTGTGCACAACTACATAAATAACTAAAAAAAACTGACGATCACATGCTGGTTGGTAGTCTATCCTTAAAACCAAAAATCAACCAAGTTATTATGAAGAACAATAATGAGGATAAAATATGAATAATATTACGTGTGTTTCGAAGGTGAAAATTACACTGGGCAACAAAAAAAAATGTTTTTCGTGTCCCAAGAATGAAAATACCTTATTCTTATAGTATTTTCTGTGCTGAATCCAAATAAGTTTGTAAAATTTCTCTATCAGGTCTGGTTTTTGTGTGACATGCAATTTAATTTTTAAAAACCCATATAGTTACATACTTATTAAAATATGATCGAAAAGACATACCTGTAGTTTAAAAAGTAGCTTGTTTTGATTTTCTGCTGTGCTTTGCCTCAGGCATGTCTCTCTTAAGAGTCCAGCAATAGTCAGCCAGCATACTGGGGCTCCATTTGCCTTGGTAACGGTTTTCCATGGCAGAAATATCCTGATGAAAACGCTCACCATGTTCGTCGCTTACCGCACCCAGGTTTTCCGGAAAAAAGTCCAAGTGAGAGTCCAAGAAATGAACCTTTAATGACATATTGCACCCCATTGCTTGGTAAGACTTAAGAAGATCTCCTACTATTTCAGGATAGTTTTCGGCCTTGTGATTTCCCAAAAAATTTGTGCAGACACTTTTGAAACTCTGCCACGCAGCTTTCTCAACTTCATTCAACTCTCCTTCAAATCTCTCATCTCTTAACAATTCTCTGGTCTGAGGGCCTACAAAAATGCCTTCTTTAATCTTGGCATCACTGATCCGGGGAAACTTATTTCTCAAGTATGTGAATCCTGTTTGCGCTTTATCCATCGCTTTAACAAAGTTTTTCATAAGTCCAAGCTTGATATGCAAAGGAGGAAGGTACACTTTCTCAGGGTCAACAAGTGAACTATTCACAACATTTTTCTTGCCTGGAACAAGTGAGGTGCGTTTTGGCCAATCCTTCTTAACGTAGTGGTTTTGCTTGTCCCTACTGTCCCACTCACATAAAACACAACAGTACTTGGTGTAACCTAGCTGCAACCCTAGCAAAAGTGCAATGACCTTCAGATCTCCACAGATATTCCACTTATATTTCTGATACTGAAACTTTTCTAAAAGCAACTTCATGTTGTCGTATGACTCTTTCATGTTTGCAGCATGTGCAATAGGTACAGAAGGAAATTTATTTCCGTTGTGAAGAAGGACTGCTTTCAAGCTGACTTTTGAGGAGTCAATGAACAATCGCCACTCATCCACGTTATGTTCATGACCAAGAGCCCCCATGACTGAATTAACATCTTTACAAAACACAAGTCCATCTTCATGGGAGAACCATTCTTTGAATTCATCATGGCGGCTGCGGAAAAAACAAACTTTAGTGTCACGTTGCAGTAGATTCCAACCCTTTAATCTTGAACCTAAAAGTTCAGCCTGCTTCTTAGATAATTTCAAATCACGAACTAGGTCATTTAGATCTCCTTGTGACAGTAAATGTGGTTCATTGGAGGAACAGGTAGCCTGGAATGTTGGATCAGAAATGTCTTCATCTTTTTCCTCGTGATATACTACAGCTACGTTTGATTCCTCATCACTTAAACTTACATGTTCAGGAGGATTTGGTACTGGAAGTTGAGCACTGTGGGGAACTGGTCTCATTGCAGACGGTAGATTAGGGTATTTCATAAGGCTCTTTGTTTTTGAAGTGATCCCCTTTGTATTTACCAGGCAGAAATAGCAGTCTGTTGTGTGATCTTTGGGTTCCCTCCAAATCATTGGAATAGCAAATGGCATGTGACGTGAACCGTTTAGCCATCCTGTAAGTAGTCTTACACATGTCACACAACAAATGTGAGGGGCCCAACTCTTGTCCTGATCGCCTACTTTACATCCGAAATAAAGTTCATAGCATTTTTTTACTAATGGTGCAAAGTTACGTTTCTGGGATTTTAAAGTTAGATCACCACATACATAACAAAAGGAATTAGGATGATTCAGACAGTTCCGCGGCATTACAAAACATCTATATGAATACAACACTGGTGTAAAATTAACAAGAAGCAACAGACACTAGCTGTTAACACTGTGACATTTACAAGCAGACTGACTTGGAGCTGCTCTACACACAGAAACTAGGCTCATGTCTGAACAGGTACAAACATGTTTCAACCTGCACAGTCTGCTACTCCGACCAAATTTATCCTGCCAGCATTATCAGAACTTTCTCCCCAAAGGAATAAATTGTACTAATTTTACAGAAAAATTAATACAACATATATATTAATATTAATATATTTTATTATAGTTATATTAATTAATATAATATATTATTGTATTTATTATTTTTATAATGTTTTATATTATAATATTGTTATATACTTAATTATATATAATATGTTATTATTTTTTTATCCGGTGATCATGCTAAATGAGGAAAAAATGAACATAGCGTCACAAGTAAACTAAGCCTGATAGAAAAAAATCTGATTTCATATTTAGATTCAGCATGAAAAAGTACACTTAGAACACCCATCAAAACCCTTGTGACAAAATTGTTGTTGACCAGTGTTATCATTTTGGATCTCTCTCAATTATTCGACCAATACTTCTTCACCTTCGACCACACTGAGTTCGTTCCTAGCGAATATCTTTTAAACCTTAGCCGTAATCAAAGTACAGCCAAGAGTAAACCACTTTTCAGACTGTCTTAGATTTCCATTAGAATTAGTCCCATTTCCCCCATTACCCAATTGCCATGAATATGATGGTAATTAAGTACAAATATCTTATCTCCTTTATCCCACCTATAAAATTCGCCATATTCTGCATATGCACATTTGATTGTGGCATGATTAAAACCTTTGTTTGTACCTCCTTGTTTATTGTAGTTTAACCCCCAGATATACATAATTTAGTAAGTAATAATGTGATAATTTATTAAGTATACAGTATAGTGGGTGTGTATAAAGTAACGCGAGTGAAGAGACAAATATGATTTGAACTGGTTGATTTGAATGTGATCCGCCGTCCAAGAGCCTGTACAGAGGTCGATGGTGGACATTTTCGACACCTCTTATAAACCTTACTATCGACTATAGAGTTGTTGTAAAGTACATGTAATAATACTCGTCCATGTTCACTCGCGTTAATATAATTCAAATCGGAGTTATCTCTTCACTCGCGTTACTTTATACATACCCGGTAGTTTCCCTCACTCTTTTATTAGGGCCGTAAACCCTTCATTACCGCGTCTCTCTGATTTGTTTACCTTATTTCTTCCTATAATGACTCCTATGTCTAAATTAAGTAACTATAGCGTAACAATTATGAATTACAAAGATGTCACTATGTTACAATGTCACTATGTTACAATTACAAAGATGTCACTATGAAGATTTAATATTTAATGTATGAAAATATGAAAGAGAAAATTTTATTTCATGATGTCACAGTCGTGTAACTCCATGAAATTATATATTGATGGAGTTACACGACTGTGACATCATGAAATAAAATTTTCTCTTTCATATTTTCTCATACATTAAATATTAAATCTTCATAGTGACATCTTTGTATTCACTGTATGGTAATTTCTTTTGAATAATCATATAAAACTTATACTATATAAGTCATTATTTATATACTGTGTCCTATCTAATGTTTACACAGTATACTCGTAAATATTGTCGCCTATGTCTATTCCCTCATACGAATGAATTAGTGTTCCTTCTTGAAGCGATTAATGTTAGATTGCCAGATTAATCTTTTTTTATTCTTTATCGTTATCAATCAGTGGTTGTATGATAAATATAATGTAAATTATTCTTTAAATAATCTTTAATTACGCTTGAATTTATCGTTGATTATATAAATTAATTAATTCCATTCAATTATCTATTACCTACCTATGCCCTAGCAACCTATCAACTTATGTCTACCGATTCAAATTTGTGTATATAACCTTACGTACATCGTCATTACGAGCAGATGTTACATGTTCTCCGTGAGTGTCTGTCTGTTCACTGACATACATATTCCTCTGTACATGACTTCATTCTCTTTATATTGGTTTTACTAAATGTAAAAGTATTGGACTCTGCCACTACATTTCCCTCGAATGTTGGGCTTAGTTCCAAATTGTGCCAACATAGCCAAAATCTGGCTTTAGCGTTCCTCAACTTCTCTTTCATTTCTTCTCACATTACAATGTTATATGTTACGTGATTTATGTGATGTATGCTATTTCTATGTTTTATTTCTAATTCCTCTTTCTTCCCATGCTTTTGGCTAATGATAGGTACTCGTTTGAAGTTAAGATTCGGCCAAATCAAGTCTTAAAAATTGTCACTATAGTAACTATAAATGCATAAAATTATCCAAATTCACTCTAAAAACATGAGATAATTAATGATCTCTCGTATTATGAAAAATTAAATACATTATGTAGGCAACTGAAGGGAAAACTTAACCTTCGACTGTATTTTCCCAGGAATTTCAGTCGATCTACAATTAATATTATTATTATTATTATTACTATTATTATTATTATTACTATTATTATTATTATTATTACTATTATTATTATTATTATTATTATTATTATTATTATTACTATTATTATTATTATTATTATTATTATCATCTTTTATAAATCTAAAATTGTTCCTGCCACGCCTTTGGCCAAGGAGAGTGAACCTCCTCCCCTTCAATTCCCTGACGATCTGTGGTAATTGAGATTTACTAAATCCATTTTTTTTAATTGATCCGAGGCAATTATTCCCTTTCATCTATCTCTGTCTTCTGCGCCTCCTTTTGTAGATTTTTTTAAATAAAGGTCTTGGTGAGGGAAGGAAAACTCTTACGAAAAAACTTTTGAGCTTTTATCTGTTTCTTCCAAATTATAAGTTATAATTCAGGACTGACAACTCTCAATGCTCTAAACTGAGAGTCTAAAGAACATAGCGGAGAAAATAGAAGATTTCATGGATTTTATTTATCGATTTTATTCTCACCATCATCCATAGATAAAATCTTCTATTTTCTCTGCTATGTTTCTTAGAGCATTGAGAGTTGTCAGTCCTGAATTTTTAGATTCCTGAATTTTTAGATTCCGAGTTATGCAATATCATGAATATTGGTACTAAATTATGTTATCCTATTTCATTTTTAGATAACTGCCTTAGGAAAGCTAAGATTAGGTATTATAATAGTGTAACTGTAAAGGAATTTGAGCGTAAAAATATCCTTAGCCTACCTTACCATGTTAATTTTCAATATCTTCCGACTTTACTTAAAGCAATTGGTATTAACGTAGTCTTCAAGTATAATAATACTGTTAAATCACGTCTAATAAAGAATAGCCCGGATAATGTGGTTGGCTGTGTGTATTCGGTCTTTTGTTTTGTTGTTGTTTGTTATGAAATTCATCCCATATATTATATATATATATATATATATATATATATATATATTTATATATATATATTACACACACACAACACACACACACACACACACACACACACACACACACACATATATATTTATATATATAACCCCAGAAATATAAATAATTCTTTATGAACTAAAAAATATTTGACTGACCCTGCCTTTTAGATTTGGTCTGGGCCTGCTGTGAAAGTGCGAGTATTATGTTTCTGTTCCTTTAAATGTAAAGGTAAAAATATTTCGAAAAGAAAAGTCTAAATCAAGTGTTGCGCTTAACAAAGAATTCTTTTAGGATTTTGAACATAATAATAATAATAATAATAATAATAATAATAATAATAATAATAATAATTTAGGAGGACTAGAAACTGGCACAGCGCTCAGGCTGTGCCAGATTGTTACCAAATTGTTGCGGCCCATTGCGCTAACTCGTGGATTATTATTATTAATTATTAATTATTAGCCAGCACCATCGGGATTCGAATCCCCGACCTTAGTGACCTCACTTCGTTCATAAGTATTTATACCTAGTGAGCTACGGCAGCTGGCTTGAGCATGATATACACGCAAATAAATTCGTCGGAGGTTTTCTTCTTTGAAGCTTTGATTTTCCTTTCATGGATGAAAACTCTGCTCCAACGATGAAAACGAAGAGTCTCCTTACGGAATTACTGATTTTTTTGTGGGATATATATATATATATATATATATATACACACACACACACTATTATTGTGGGTGTTTTATGGCATACATTTATGTTATATCAGTGTTTGGATAAATGTTTAATGGTTCCTGTAATTTATCGTTATATACTCATACGCATGAATATATGTGTGTGTGTATATATATATATATATATTATATATATATATATATATACATATATATACTGTATATATATACGTTTAAATTTAAAACGCTACTTTTGATGGATGTAGCTATAATTAATCCATCCTTTTCGTCATCATCTGTGTCTAATTTTACAGGACAGCTGAACATTATATACCATATACCACTATCAAGAATTTCGAATTTACAAATCTTAAATAATTCTGGAATAACAGTTAATTACAAAATGCACATTTTTTACATATTTCCAAACTTTTTCAAAACATGAAATTAATTAAAAATGTTCATCCAACGACAGCTGCCATTGCGGATTTCTGCTTCTGAAAAATAAAATGTCAGTTTTAATATTAAAAAAATTCGGATCACCCGAAGATCAAGGTCCCCATGTATTCTTGTTTTTTGCTTTACAGTACCAAATATAATAATAAATTAAAATGAATGCCCGGTTAGGTCAACTGTACGTCCTTGACGATTGGTTAGGTTAAGTCGTGATATTTTCGTTAGTTTTAACGAAGGTATCATTTGGTAATTGAGGTTGGGGGCCCTGATCTTCAGGTGATCCAAAAATTCTATTACATTTTGAAGAGAAAGTTTATGTAAATGTTTCACATAATTACATTTCAATATACTTGTCAATTCTGTGTCGAAACGTTTTTTACAAATTAAATGTTTCCAGTAAAAATGTAAAAATGTACTTGAAAATACATGTAAAAAACTACATGTAAAATATATACTTGAAACTAATTTTTATAGGACAAGGTATGTTTAAGATATGGTTTTATTGGGTTCACAAAATAAATATATATATATATATTATATATATATATATATATTATAATATATATATATATGATGCAAGCCCACAAGGAAAAAGAAAAATGATTCCAAGGTCTTTCGTGTATTCAGAAGTACACCTCGTCAGGCCCTGGAATAATTTTTCTTTTTCCTTGTGGGTTTGCATCATTCGTTCATTTCACGTGTTCACTTGTGTAATGCATTCCATATATATATATTATATATAATATATATATATATCGTTGTTATAACTTTATCAAAATGTTTTATATCAAATTAATAAAGATTTTTAAGGCGAAGAAAGTAGAGTAAATTAGCCGTAATTAGATGTAATGATACCAATAGTGATGTAACCATAAAAAGCTGTAACATCGTCCATAAAATGGCTATATATGCATAATAATGACATTATTACGCATTTATACCATAATAATTGAGCACCATTCATATAAAGCTGAATATGTTTTACTGTTTTTAGTGTTTTTACTGTTTTTACTGTTTTTACTGTTTTTATTGTCTAACTGATGATCTCGTTTTACGAGACCGACAGCAAAACAATTGGTGAATAAATTCCAAAAATACGAAACTTCGGCAAATATCGTTTAATTAAAAGCCATTTAAGTAAAGTTGAAAATATGTTTCAAACTCATCTAAAATATACTTTGCTTCATCATTAAACAGTGTCAATGGCATGAAAGTTCTTAATTTCTGCTCTGAGGATCATTAAAATGGATAAAAAAACATGTTTAATGAGTTGAATGACAGCAAAAGTCCGAGTAAGTTATTTCATATTTGTTAAACTAAGAATTTTATTCTATTCTGTATATATATATATATATATATATAAAATATATATATATATATATATATATATATTATGCAGGAAGGAGGGATCAAGGGCGAACGCCCGCGAAAACGTTCCCCCAATAACATATATATATATATATATATATAAATATATATATATATATATATATATATATGCTGTATATATGTTACAGTCATAGTGTGTAACCAGCCATTTCGCGTAATGGCTGAAACTTTTAGTCATTTCGCGAAATGGCTGTTTCACTTGGTCATTTCGCGAAATTACTAAAATCTTCATCCATTACGCGAAATGGCTAAAATTCCACCTTGGTCATTTCGTAAAATGGCTAAAATGACTTTTGTCATGAATTCATAGAAATAACAAACATCACAATAAAATTGGAAACTTTTATTTAACTAACTACTGTAAATCTGCTAACACATACATACATCCACAGGTCTGTTCAAATAAGTAAGAAACACTCTTCAGATACACATTTGAACACATTTGAACATTTGAATTTGAATTTTCAATATAGAGGTTTTCAAATACTAACCGGGCCTTCGATGTTATTCCGATGTCCGCCATTGAAGACCCGGTTAGGTCAACTGTATGCCTTGACAATTGGTTAGGTTAAGTCGTGTTATTTTCGTTAAAACTAACAAAAATACAACTTAACCTAACCAATTGTCAAGGGCATACAGTTGACCTAACTGGGCATAGAGGTGACCTAACCGGGCAAATGATCTTGTATGAAATGACCAAGGTGGAATTTCAGCCATTTCGCGTAATGGCTGAAGAGTTTAGTCATTTCGCGAAATGGCCAAGTGAAACAGCCATTTCGCGAAATGACTAAAAGTTTGAGCCATTACGCGAAATGGCTGGTTACACACTTTGACTCTAACATATATATAATGAGGAGGGGGTTGTTTACCCAATCAACCAGGGAAGTACTCCAGAAGGGGGATAGGGTGTACGTTTGGTAGGAGACTTGGAACTCCCGTTTCTCCTGTCACTGTTCCCGGAAGCTGATCTTTTTCCTGTGTCTCATCTATCTTGTGAGCAGTACAGCATGCTCTCAAACACACACTGTTCCCTCTATTTCTCACTACACACACACATGCATCTTACACCCTACACAATCTTTTCGAAATTTAAAACAAAAGACATCGTTTTAAAGAGCCTTGGAGTTTTGGTTTCAGCTCTCTCATCGTCCTTCTACAGTATGTTGGGGGGGAGGGCACTTTTGCGAGTGCTCGCCCTTGGCCCCTCCTTCTCTCATAATACATTCACACACACACACACACACACACACACACACACATATATATATATATATATGGCCTATCATAGGGGGGGCTAGGAGGGCCATTTGGCCTGGGCCTCAAGCTTAAGGGGGTCTCAAATTTAGAAACTTTCAGGTTTGAATATAATGTTTTGCAGTGAAAGTAATAATTGGGTTTAGCTATGGGCCTCAAAAGCTGGAAGTGGCCCGGATCTCTCTGGACCTCTGAGAGGGCCTGTATATGTATATAGTACGGAGCCACCTATCTGAATTATATGGTTTAAGATATTTTCTAAACATTCGTTTTGAAGTGTTATTGACCCTCTATTTACGTCTTCGTTGAATAGATACCGTTTCAAGTACGTGATTTCAGATTTCAGATTTCAGACTCTACAAAAACTCTCGGCGTTAAGGGGTTAAGGATCCTAAAATTCACTAAAACCAAGTTTACAGTACTTCGATTGTTATAAAATTGGTATTTTAGTTACAAAAGCATTCACTTTGAAAAAGGATTTCCTGAAGTCACTCGAGCTTTCCTTGTAAAGGTAATTAATTATTTATTACTTGGTTATAAATGCATTATACTCGTATATCTAATTCTAATTAATGAAATGTGGTAGTCACGAATCCTTTTGCAGACAATAAAATAGCATGACAAAGGTAATTATTGCTTAACTAAATAGTTACACTTTTTAAGATCAGTGTTCATTTTGCACAATACAACTTTTCCCAAACCAATTTATGTTTAGAGAGAAGGAAAGTCTAAGAAAAAGAACCAACAGTGACCCGCCTATGAATCGAAAATTATGGTCCAAACTTAAGAAGAAACAAAGATTCTGGATGAGAATGAATAATTTAAAAACAAAGCGAAGTAGCAATGACAAACAACTTAAAGAAGTGCAAGAGGAATATAAAAGAACCAATAATCGGGTAAGAAGAGAAACAAGGAGCGAAATATAAAACCAGGAAAGAAATATTGCTAAGAATGCAAAGACTAACCCGAAATTATTTTGGAAGTATGTCCAATCTAAGACAAAATCAACAACATCTGTTACTGACCCGTATGTCACCGAAGAAAAAAAAATACAAAACTAAGGTTGATAGGCAAAAGGCAGAAGTGTTGGCTGAATATTTCAGTAGCATCTTTACACATGATCCTGAGGGGGATATGCCAAGAGTAGAAACCAAGCCAGTACCAGAACTATCTACAATGAAAATAACTAAGTCACAAATCAGGAGAGTCATTATAAAGCTAAAGAGGACCAAATCACCAGGACCTGATGGTTTCCACCCAAGAGTGATAAAAGAAGTAATGGAAGAATTACTAGAACCCCTATTCATCATACTCATTTAATAGTCAGCAAATTCCGTCAGATTGAAGAAGTGCAAACATTACAGCAATTTTCAAAAAAGGAGACAGATGTGAGCCCGGGTAACTACAGACCTATTAGCCTGACAAGTGTAATATACAAAATCATGGAATCAATTATAAGAGAAAAGATCATTCAGTACATGAAAGAGAATAATTTATTCAGTAGTAAGCAATTTAGATTTATTTCGGGAAGGTCAACAGTTCTACAGCTTATCAAAGTCTTAGACAAATGGACCCAATTCTTGGATGAGGGAGCCGCAGTCGACATTGCTTATTGCGACTTCATGAAAGCATTTGATGGGGTACCACATAGAAGGTTGCTGGAAAAATTAAAAAGTTACAATATCACTGCTAGTTTCATAACATGGATCGAGTCGTTCCTCAGTAATAGAAAGCAACGGGTAGTGGTTAATGGTGAAGCCTCTGATTGGAAAGAGGTGGCTAGTGGTGTTCCTCAAGGATCAGTTATTGGGCCCCTGTTATTTGTGATATTCATCAACGATCTGTCAGATGTAGTGAAACACAGTGAGATCTTCTTATATGCGGATGACACCAAGGTATTCAGAAAGATAAGTGAAGACGAGGACTGCAGCAAGTTGCAAGAGGATTTGGAGAAGATGAAACAGTGGTCAGAGAAGTGGATGCTGAAGTTTCACCCTAGTAAGTGTAAATATATGTGAGGATAGGAAGAGCAGTTGCCCAGAATAAGAAATATGAAATGTATGAAGAAATGAGTGAGAGTAATTCAGAGAAGGACCTTGGAGTTATAATTGATAGTAACCTCAGATTCGAAGAACATTTAGCAGAGAAAATAAATAAGGCAAATAGATTAGTAGGAATAATACGCAGAAAATTTGTGACCTTAGACGAAGAAATGTTTAAATCATTATACACTGCACTTGTAAGACCTCATCTAGAATATGCCAACCAAATATGGTGCCCATACAAGGTAAAGGATATTGAAGCCTTAGAAAATGTCCAACGGCGTGCCACTAAACTAATCCCATCATTGAGAGACCTACCATACCAAGAAAGACTTAAGAAATTAGATTTACCAACGTTGGCATATAGAAGATCTCGAGGGGATATGTTAGAGGTGTCCAAGATTACGTGTAACATCTATGATAAACAAGTATGCGAAGACCTATTTACGATTCAAGACAACACATTGACAAGGGGGCACGCCAACAAGATCTACAAGGAGAGACAAGGTTAAATTTGAGGAAATATACGTTCTGCAGTAGGGTTGTAAACACCTGGAATAGTCTACCAGCCTCATTAGTTGACTCAGATTTGGTTCTGAGCTTTGAGAAGAAGTTGGATAGAATGTGGGCCCACCAGGCACGCAAATTTGATTACAGAGCCGACATTCTTTGTACTAATCTCGACCGCCACCAGGCAGAACACATAACCGAAGGTGAAAATTCGGAGCTGGAGTCACAGCCTTGCTGGCCTCTTCCAGAAGACTTCTGTGAGTATCTGTGAGTAATTAAACTATTATTTTAAAAATATGAGCTTTTCTAAACCTAAAAATACCTTCAAGTTGGAGAACGTGTGAGTTGACCAAGATCCTCCCAAGCCAAATTCTTATTCTCTCCAAGGAAGTAAGTTATTTGGTTCCAGCGTACCAATTTCCAACAGCTGAAATTTCCTGGAATGACAGTGCAGAACGCCATTGGCTGAGCTTTCGAACTGGGACAGTTCCGAAGCCGACCAACATCTGGAATGGTGATTCATTTTAAAAGACAAAAGAGTACCAGAACTGATCAGATTTTACCTTTACCCGTCCTTAAGGTTTATTATTATGTACACGAAAAAGTTTGCAGGACGCATTTTTCAGACAAGTGCATGATTTATTTAGGCAACGTCTTTTTGTTTTAACCACAAATTTTGCACAAAATTAGCGTTCATCCTACCTTTGGAACTGAAGTTTTTAAGTTATTGAAAATTTAACATTTACTTGAAGCTCATGAACCACTTACATTTTGAATGCAGCTTCACAAAGTTGGTTTCACTGACTTTGGATGTGAAGTTCAAAAATTTTATGGCTGGTATTTTTGTAAATTTATAGACTGACTTGCTTTTCCTCGATTTGACAAAAGCGTATACAATTTTGTACAAGCGTGGTCTGTTTAGATGCACAAGATGTTTTATTACTTTTTACCACGAACAACACAAACTGTAAAATAGCTCCGTTGGGTGGAGCTTAGAACTCTCGAGGAATAAGCTCCGCCAGCCTCACGCGGACAAACGCCTTGCTCAGCTGAACAACATTTTGGCCACACAAACTGTGTTCAAAACTTTTTTGTAGTGAACGAATTTGTTCGATACTTACATCAAATTACTCGCAACGACGTCCTCTATCTTTTAATGTAAAGTGCTTAAGGTTTCTTCTGAAAAACTTATAGCCTTCGGAAGAGCAGTCCGCAAAGTTGGGTTAAAAAAAAATTTGGCCCCGCATTACCGTGCGTGGACGATTCAGCTATTAGTGTCATGCAAAAAAGAATAATTAGGGAAATTTATAAGTTGAACAAGCATAACGAAAGTCACGTTTTCAGTTCAGTTTATAAAAAAATCGAACCTTTTAAAGTGTCAGATGTTTAAAAAATCACCCGCTTCTAAAAAATTCCATCCACGTTTGTGAAATCGAGAAAAGTCATTTGGTCAATAAAACTATACAAAAGAACGCAGTCATGAAAATCTTAAGCTTCGCATCCGAACCCACTGTGTCAAGATATGTGAAGCTACACTTAAAATCTAAGTTTCTCGCGAACTTAAAGTAAATATTAAGCTTTCGCTGCAATTTTTGGAATATTGCTGAGCAGAAAGTCCAAAAGCGTAACCGAGGAACACTCAGTGCAATCAAGAGGTGTTTGATGACAACCTGGCAGTCGATAACTGCAGAAGAATGCAAGAAGCGTGTTCACTCGATGCAACGTCGATTGGAGGCGTAATTAGGGCTAAGGGTGGACCAGCTAAATACTAAGGCGCAGAGTTAAAAAGTCTTTGACAAAAGTTTAATATATTCGCAGTACTCAATAAACATAATGAATAATACATAATTGATAATACTTAAAGGTATTCTATTATCAAGGTTATAAACGCATGTGAGACATATTTTATTTTTTGGTCAGGAGTTGTACAGTGTATATATATATATATATATATATATATATATATATATATATATATATATATATATATATATATATAAGCAAAGCTGGGCACAAACCGTTAATCCGTTAATCGTTAATTAACGAAGTTAACTTTTTCGTTAACGATTTAACTTTTAAGTTAACTTTGAAAATCATTATCGGACTAATTAACTTCCGTTACATTTAACTTCCGTTAACTCAAGTCCGTTAACCCAAAAAATTCATAAATAAACGTTTAAAAGTTTCTATTATTTTCAGTGCTGAGCACTTTTGGCAGGCATCGACAAAAGGTTTGGGCCCTCCTGGAGGATGACGAATGCCAGCTGGCTGCTGCCTTCCATCCCAGGTTTCGCCTCATCTGGTTGGACAAGTATGACAACACCAAGGTCGCCAGGGTGAGGAAAAGCATGGAGGGTACAGTCGAGGAGGCCATGAAGCAGCAGTCCAACGAAGTGGGCAGCAACAGTGGAGGCAGCAACAACGAGGAGGAGGAGGAGGAGGATGACTTCTTCACTGCTGTCATCCAGACAAAAGAGAGCAGCAGAAGCCACAGGTCACTCAAGGGCAAGGCCCAGAACTTGGTCAATACCTGGCTGGAGACCAACTCCAAGGACTTGCTGACAGATGCTGCCTTCTTGGGTGAGCAAGTGTTGGTGGACTTGTTCATCAAGTTCAACACAGCCATCCCCTCCAGTGCTGCAGTGGAGCGTTTGTTCTCTATGGGCAAGGACATCCTGAGGGCCAAGAGATCATCCCTGTCTGATGAAAACTTTGATATGCTAATTTTCATGAAGGGCAACATGCATCTCATGGACAAAATGGAGAACTAGAAGAAGAGGGAAAATTAAATTATATATACATTGTGTTTTTCATTTTTTTTATAATAAAAGTTAACGTTAACGGTTTATCGGTAACTTCCGTTACATGTTTAACGAATTAACGGATTAACGGTTAACGAAGTTAACTTTTTGGTTAACGGATTAGCGGTTAACGAAGTTAACTTTTTGGTTAACGGTGCCCACCACTGTATATAAGTATTTCGGTCAAATTATCACCATTTTCGTGAGTGATAACCCAGATGTAAAAAAATCAATATCGATGTTTCTGTACCAAAGCAAACATGGTGTATATATATAGGCGTATATATATATATATATATATATGTGTGTGTGTGTGTGTGTGTGTGTGTGTGATGGATGCGCCTCGGTGGTGTAGCGGTTAGCGTTGCTGACTACAAATCCATCGGCCCGGGATCGAGACCCGGTGGCAGCAGCCGGCGCGCAGCAAACCCCAGCTGTTCATCCTTCCACACAATAAAAAGAACGTGGTTGGTAGATAAATGGGTACCCTGGGTGGCCTAGTGGTTAAGACGCTGGCTGCTGGTGGTGCGTGGTTCGGATTCCACGTTAAACTGTAGGTCTAAGGTGGAGTGAAAAGCTTGACCTTCGTCAGAATGAACAATTCGGGCGGAAGCTAACCAAAGGTAACCAAAGGTATATGTATATGTTACAGTCAATGTGTGAAACCAGTAATTTCACGTAATGCCTGAAAGCTTCAGGCATTCGATTAAGCGATTAACGACTTCATGAAGTTTAGGTTAAGTTAGTAATGCGTATTACCTATGTTTAAGGGTCACAGGTATTACTCGAAATGCTTGAAATTTTTAGGCATTACGTGAAATGACTGGTTTCATACAATGACTGTAACACACACACACACACACACACACACACGCACACACACATATATATATATATACTTTTGAAGAGTTATTAAACATCTGCTACCATTTGCTTCCCTTCTGCTACATTTTTCAGCGTTTTCTATAATTGACATATTTATGACAGCATTTCTAGAAAGATTTAGGAGCTCTCTTTTGTGTATGACAAATGTTCCAACTTAAAACAAAATAAAATATTTTGTCTAATTTTTTCTACAGTTTTCATTACTCTCATGACTAATTTGCAGAATTCTCTCGAAAGTTTTTCATAGTTCCGTTTGATATACATAGAGGGTGTTTCATTTAAATGGAAATAGAAATGGAAATGTTATAATGTTATAATGTTTCAGACCAACAAAGACCCTAGGATCCACTCATGGCTGGTCTACCTAACTGTGTTCGTAATTGTGTATTGTGCATGTCCTCCGTGGTGGCGGAGGGGACCTACAATTTTACGTGGGTTCCGAACCACAAAGAACATAAGAACATAAGAAATTTTTATAGTGGGCACACTACCACTTCTTCGGCCCATCGAGGTGGCTCCACTATATAAAAACTGCCTGTACATTGGCAACAACCAATTTTTACAAAACTAAATAATTATCAATTTAAAACTAATTAATTATCAATTTAAAACTAAAGATAGAAACTCTGGATCCAGAGGATCAAGTCATAATAGACCACTATTCACAAATATGTTACACTCTATATCTATTTATAACTGACATGCAATATATCAGATCCAAAGAATCCAGTCAATTTCATTACGGTATCCATCAATCCATCAATGGAAATTGTTCCATTTAAATGGAACCATAGGGAGTAATTAATAAGGGCTTTTTTTCCAGATTTGTGATGGTAAACTTAATAAAGGTAATAATAAAGTAATAAAGGTAAATAAAGGTAATTAAGATACCAATATCCTTTCCCATCTTTATTACTCCCATTTAAATGGAACCATAGGGAGTAATAAAGACTGGAAAGGATATTGGTACTTTTATTTATCTTTATTACCTTACCTATGATTAGGTATGAGAATCTTTATAATTATTATTCCCAAGAAACCGAAAGCCACCAAGTGTTCAGAATTTCGAACCATAAGGTTGGTCAGCCATGCATCAAAAATAATGCTAAGGATACTAACCAGAAGATTAACGAACAGAGCTGAGCAGTACATTGGAGAGGATCAGTTTGGATTTACGTCAAAATGCGGAACAAGAGAAGCTATTGGTATTATGAGAATGATGGGAAAGAGAGTGCTGGAACATGATCAGGAAATATTTGTTTGTTTTATTGACTTTGAAAAAGCTTTTGACAGAGTCAAATGGAGGAAACTAATGGTAATATTGAAGAATATTAATGTTGACTGGAGGGACCATAGGCTGATAAAAATGTATATCTTGGGCAGACTGTGAATGTTAGAGTTGCAAGAGGAGAATCGGAGCCTGGATTGGTTGGGAGAGGGGTCAGGCAAGGACGCTCCCTGTCCCCCGTGTTATTTAACATCTATGCGGAAGCAATGATAATAGAAACACTCTCAGATATGGAAGAGGGAATCAGAGTAGGAGGTAAATTGGTCAAATCTGTAAGGTTCGCAGATGACAAGGCATTTGTTTGTAGTACTGAGGAAGGACTGCAAAGAATGGTCAATAGCTTGACAACAACGGCGGAAGAATTCGGAATGAGGATTAATGAGACCAAGACAAAGGTAATGAAAATTGCAAGAAGGAAAGGAGCACAAATGAACCCAACGATAGGAAATCGGACCTTAGAAGAAAGTGAACAGTTTAAATATCTGGGAAGTTTATTAACCAACAATGGAGATTGCAATAAGGAAGTAAGATCTAGAATTGGTATGGGTAAGGTAGCTTTTGAGAGACAGGAAAGACTACTTACAGGTAAACTCAACTTGAAGCTGAAAAAAAGGTTAGTAAAAAGCTTGATATGGAGTGTGGTACTGTATGGAGCAGAAACATGGACACTGAAAACAAGTGAAAAGAAATTCCTGGAAAGTTTTGAAATGTGGATTTGGAGAAAAATGCTAAAGATAAGCTGGAGAGAACACCAAAATAATGAGGAAGTACTGCAACAAGTGAGGAAGGAAAGAAGACTCATTAAGGTGAAAGAGAAAGGCAGAAGAAATGGATCGGACATGTGTTGAAAGGAGAAGGATTGTTGAAGGAGGTGATAGAGGGTAGATAAGAAGGTAGAAGGCCGAGGGAAGGAAAAGGAAAGCAATGCTGGATGATTTGAAGGCAGGCAGGAGCTACCATGAGATAAAAAGGATAGCTCAGGATAGAACACTTTGGCGGGACCAGGAACGGAGCAAGAGTGTCACGGGCCCCGGGGCAAAACTTATTTACGGGTCCCCTAACAAAATTTGTATTATACATTTATATTGCTTTTCTTTGCATTATTTATTTAGCATATATTTAAGAATTATGATACTACTTGTACGCATGGAGGCATAGAAGGCAAAACATTATGCAAAATATTGAGCTTTAAAAAGGATACCGTGAAATAAAAGTTTACTTACGACAACATCAGAACTTGACTTTTCTTGCCTTTCTTTCAGCAAATTCATTAATTAAATCTTCCAAGTTAATATTTCTAGCTTTCTTGTTTTCAATTGATATAATTGAGAGTCCACTTAATCTTTTTTCATTCATAGAATTTCGAAGGTAGTTCTTTATTATTTTAAGTTTTGATATTTATTTTTATATTTATTTACTAGCTTTGTTGATTTCTCAAATAACTTCTCATCACTTGTTGAAACGACCCGGGGCCCCCCCAAAGGCCCGGTCCCCTGGGTACTGCCCCTCCTGCCCCTAGCTAGCTCCGCCCCTGGGCGGGATACATGTGTTGGACCTGCCTAATAGGCAGAACACGATGGGTGGATGGATTACCTTACCTTACCTTTTTACCTTTACATTTATTACCTTATTATTACCTTTATTATGTTTTACCTTGTTATGTTTTACCTTATGTTTTACCTTACAAATCTTGCATATCTACAAGGAACAACGCTCGTACCTTCGCTTTGGTTTTAAAGCAACTCGAAGACATAATAATAATTAGTGAGGAAGGCGAGAAACTGGCATTGACATAAAGCTCTGACCAGATTAATGCGGCCCATTGCGTTAACTCCCAGATTATTATTTCCAGCACCATCGGAAGTCGAACTCGGTGTCTACTCTTCGCTTATAGGAAATCTGTGTTACCCACCGAGATACGGGCACTGGCAACGTGAATTCATTCAGAAACACCCTGGCCAAATAAATACACCGACACGTTATGTCTTGAGTATCTATTCACTCCTTTACAATTCCCTGATTCAAGGACTTCTTTCTACGTCTGAGAACGCGCTGAAGGGGAGAAAACACTTATTTTTCATTGTTTAAAAATTGATGAAACGGTGTTTTCTGATTTTTGTATTTGCTAATATTTTCTTAATGTAAAAATTCTCATAAATCTCAAAAATGTGGTTAGTTTGCACATATTTGTACCATAAAATAATTAAATTTAGTTATATTTACAGACGAATATGATTGAAAAATCACGGTACCAAAAACCGCAACGAAAGTTCAAAATTTGTCTAAAATTATATACGTTTCGGTTAGTTTTATTCTAAACAGTTCGGAAAACACCCAGTTAATGTTGAGGTTTGTGATTCTTGGAGAAGCAAATAACAAAACAAAACATGCTCTATGTACAGTATGTTTATGGGACCCGATTTCTGAAATATAAAGTTCAAATACCTATAGATTGGTTCATAGACAGGTTGCTTCAAACTTACAACATTGTTTTTGTCTATAACATGCATTATTTCTTTTAATGTGAATGCAATGGATTCCATAGAAAAGAATTTATGGAGGTCTTAACATTTTAAATCTATTTTTAAAAATGTTTACTGTATCAAGATTTTTTCCCAGTCCATTTCAAGTAGTTGTAAAAAATATCTGTTCGTATGATTTGTTTTTAACTTGCTCAAAAACTGCTACACACAAGCGATTTCATACAAAATTTTAGAAAAATCTAATGGATGAACATTTTTTACAGACAAAAGAACATTCATGTCCAGTTTTCTCAAAATCGAAATCCTGAAAATAACAGGTTGTGTCCATAAAAAATAACTGGACACGCGATGTTTTTCAAACTTGCAGGATAAATATAACATTTTTGAGTACTGTACGTCCAGCATCAAAATTTCAGAAATATATATTGCGTAAAAAAAAGTTATGGGGTGTAAGTTGGACTCGGGTAAGAAAATTTTCAAATTTTCAAGTTCAAACCAATATTACTCAATCCCAAATCATAAAATGGTAAAATAATGTGATGGGTTTGTAGCATTGTGTTGGGTTCGAGATTTCTCTTCCGGAGTGGCGTCCTTCCCCGTTGACCCCTATGATGACTAAGATGAAACTCACTCCTTGTTTCTACACAAGGCTAAACAGGCTTTCCAAATTGGCTAAACGCGAACACGAGTATGAACGCAACGAAACCCGTTCTTCCGTCTCTGTGCTAAATGTTACGTACATTTGTCCAAATTCATCTGATGCTTTTTCCTAAATTTATAATTCATCTATTAAACCTAACTTACGTTTTCCAATTAAGTATTAAAAATTTTTCTTATTTTCTATTTATTAATAAACCCCAATTTTTTAATCCCAACAGTAGCTAACTAGAAACAGAAGCACCAACTTTTATTGACTGATTGATTGAATTGATTGAATAACCTTTATTATTAATAATAAAATAAATACATTGGTTTTACAACTTACAATAACATAAATAATTGTGAAGCTGGACTGTTTATTTTATTTAACTTGGTCCTTAAGCTTTAGGCTTTACTGGGCTATCTTAAAATTTCAAGAGGGAAGAGTTACATTTTTTGCAAAACAAAAGAAAATTCTTAATAATATTACAATTGTTAGGGCAATTTTGTCAAATCTGGACCAATTAGTCGACTTGAACGGTAGGAAAATGGTGAAAATTTCATAAAAATCGGTTATAAAAGAAACATTTTCGGAAAACATTCATCTGCCCTGAAAAAGTATAGGACTCTCACTTGAAGATCATTTTTAGAAAATTATTTATTTTCCCCACTTTAAAATATTACAAAATTTCTATTAGGTATCCTAATATCATTATGCCTGTCGCTGTAAGTAAGAAAATAGCAATTATTTTCCATTTTATGAAAATTTCGGACCCCCTAGGCCTACAAAACCAATTTTCCCCTTTTCTTTATCAAAAATTGTTGATTTTCGGAAGTCTTTCGGTTATAAATTTGTACCAGTCTATTGTTTATCTATAATAATAATAATAATAATAATAAAAAGACGTCTGTCTGTGTGTGTGTGTGTGTGTGTGTGTGTGTGTGTATGTGTGTGTGTGTGTGTGTTCCAGCCATAACTCCAAAATGGAAGCAGTTACAAACATGAAAATTCACACACATATTGATTAGGTCCCGAGGTTGTGCACGTGGGTGTTAATAAATTAAATAATTAATTTTAAAACATTAAATGACGTCATGAAGATCATTACGAACCTATGGTAAAATTATTGAATACCCGGTTAGGTTCATTGAATGCCAGGTTAAGTCATCTGTACGCCCTTGACGATTGGTTAGGTTAAGTCGTGATATTTTTGTTGGCTTTAACGAAAATATCATGACTTAACCTAACCAATCGTCAAGGGTGTACAATTAACCTAACCGGGCATTTAATTAACGTACCCGGGCATTCAATTAATCTAATTGGGCATTCAGTTGACCTAACCGGCCATTTAATTAACCTAATCGGGCATTCAGTTGACCTAACTGGGCATTCAATTAACCTAACCGGGCATTCAGTTTACCTAACCGGGCATATATATATATATATATATATAGCGTTCAACATCCACCCCGGCAACGCCGGGTCGCTCCGCTATTATTGAATACCCGGTTAGGTTCATTGAATGCCAGGTTAGGTCATCTGTACGCCCTTGACGATTGGTTAGGTTAAGTCGTGATATTTTCGTTGGCTTTAATGAAAATATCATGACTTAACCTAACCAATCGTCAAGGGTGTACAATTAACCTAACCGGGCATTTAGTTTACCTAACCGGGCATATATATATATATATATATATATATATAATATAGCGTTCAACATCCACCCCGGCAACGCTATTGATGCACTCGAAACAATGAAAACTATGATTTGGCGGGCCGCAGGCCCCCCAATTACTGTCGGTTCAGTTATTTGGTCAATAAAACTATAGAAATGAACGCAGTCATGAAAATCTTAAGCTTCAAATCCGAGCTCATTGTATTAAGATTTGTGAAGCTTTAGATTTTCATGGCTGCGTTCTTTTCTGTAATTTTATTGAATGAATAATTGGTTTGCCAGTAACTGGAAGGCCGCAGGCACCCCAATTACTGAGGCCCAAGGTGAGAGGAATAGGAATGATATCCAGATAAAGGGCTACTGATGTTCAAAATAAAATACGCCGTAGGCCCACAATCCAGCCGAAGCACCGCAGATCGAGCAAAATCGGCGCGTAGCGCCGACCTTTTGCTAGTAGAACCTATTTTGTTTTAAAAATCATATTAATATTTTTTTTGTAATAAGGCTTAAAGGTATATTGGTGTCTTAAAGATAAATTTATATTGAAACAAAATAATTGGCCAAAAGAGGAAAAATGAATAAGTTACCCCGAAACAGAATCTATTTTGTTTTAAAAAGCATATTACTATTTTTTGTAATAAGGTTTAAGGATAAAATTGTCTTAAAGATAAATTTATATTGAAACACAATAATTGGTTACAAGAGGAAAAATTAATAAGTTACCCCTAATTTAATTTCCATTTTGTTTTAAAAATCATATTAATGCTTTTCATGTTATAGTTTAAAGATAAAATTGCGTATTATGATGAAAATTTGTATTTGTATTAAACTTAGTTTATCTTATTCGATTTTTTGTTTAAAAGATCGTCCTACCAAAGGTCAAGTAGGCCTCGTTAAACCACGAGAAGCCAAATAGAAAAACTATTGGCGTTACCTTTTTTGATTTGGCTCCATAAACGTATTTGTTTATATTTAATAGCTCTCTGTCTATTGGGTCGTAGTTAGAGACCTTGTTGGTCTACCAGGAGTTGGTAAGTAAGGTGGTGGTGGAGGTGGTTCGTGGGTTGTTGTGTAATAGTTTCACTACCAATCGTCTAAGTTTGGACGCTTGGTTGTAGTCATATCAGTTACGTGGTGTTAATGGGATGAGTTCCTAAAAGTCGTAACCCTCATTCACATGTGCTGTTGATGGGATGAGCTCCTAAAAGTCTATACTTAGACGATTGTTGGTGATGTGATGCTTTTTTGTGAGGAGCTGGTAAGTAAAGCGGTGGTTGTGGTGCTTCACCACCAATCGTCTAAGTTTCGACGCTTGGTTGTAGCCCTCATATCGGTTACGTGGTGTTGATGGGATGAGCTCCAAAAAGTCGTAGCCCTCACATCGGTTACGTGGTGTTGATGGGATGAGCTCCTAAAAGTCGTAGCCCTCATCTCACCCTGTGTTGTTGATGGGATGAGCTCCTAAAAGTCTATACTTAGACGATTGTTGGTGATGTGATGCTTTTTGTGTGGTGGTTGTGCTCGTATATATTTTGCTATTGGGGCTTTGCATGAATCAACCAGTTAATATATATACATATGTGTGTGTGTGTGTGTGTATGATAATAGGGCTTATGGGCGTATAGTCGGTGTGTGTGTGTGATAATAGGGGCTTTATTGGCATGTGCGTGTTTTATCAAGTATCCAGTGTTATCAATTGAATAAGTGGTTTTCGTTGAGGTGTCTTTAAAAAAAAGTGTTTGGTGCATTTTTAACTAAAGTGCTTCGTGTTACTAATCATTCATTAACGAATATATTTCATTTATTGACTTTATTCAGTACTATATTATTTGATTAATCCAAGGCTAGTGCACGTGGCTTGCCTTGTTTGTTTTTTAAATCTATCAGAAAATAAGGTTCATTTTCCCTTCCTTCGGGAGATCAGGTAGAGTGTGGTCACACACCGTGGGAAAAAAAAAGGAACAAAGTCAGTCGAATCGCGATCAGATAAGTATTTTTTACTAATACTCTTTCTTTTACAGATCTTTCGTCGGTAGCTTAATTATATATTCATTTAGTATAAATTTGTGTTACAAGAACCTGTTTCTGCATTTCAAGAACATTTTTGCGGGTTTGGGCAGGTGACGGCACAATAAGCACGCGGTAGACCTACTTTGTAATTTATTAATTTCCAAACGCTCGACTTATTTTTGTTTTTTGTTGTGTTTGTTTTTTAACTAATTAAAAGCATGGCACCCCCGTCAAATACTTGCAGTCGCTGTGAAGGGAAATTTGCCGCTTACGCGTTTACAATGGCTAATAATAATGAGCAGTTAGTTTGCAGGTGGTGCTCAAGCATGGAAGTCCTGAGGAATGAGTTAGAACGTGAGAGGGAGGCCAGAGTGAGGCTTGAAGAAAACGTGATGCTCCTGACGGCAAAATGAGAAACCCTTGAGACTCCAGTTACGACCCCTCCTGCCTCAGTTTCTACTAATAATATGAATAGTACTAATAGCCCTCTCTCTTCCGCTAGTTCCCAACCCTTCGTTCGAGTGCGTAATGGAGCACCATTGAGAAAACCTAAGACATGTCTACCAGTAATAACAAACAATAAGTTTTCTGTTTTAGGTTTCGAAGATGCTGATGAACCGGAAATACGACTCGTTGGCGATTACATTGTTCGAGGGCAGCTCGAGGAATTCTGTGGGAGAAACCCTCGTCGTAGGCGCCGTTACTGCTACCCTGGTGCAAGGGTGGAGGATATAACTAATAGTGTTGACCATTTTACAGACGGTACCGCCGAGGACACAACGTATGTTATTCATGTCGGTACTAATAACGTTTTAAATTCTAGATCGGAAGAACTGCTGGCTAGGTACAGGGACTTACTAGAGCGATTAAAGGAAACAACTAATAAGATTGTTTTAACATGTATACTTCCTCGAATTACACTGCCCAACACCAATTTTGCTGATTTAATTCTAACACCTGTTTTTAGGTAACTTTGGTGTGCTGATTTAAAAAATCACCTTAGTTTTTGCCTATCACGTCAGGTTTTCGAGCAATCAAATACGGATATTTTGGAGATATCGCATTTTGGCAGGGTTATGCCCAATTTTTTTTCTTTTCAAAAAATAAGTTTTTACATACTCAGAATCAGCATGGAAAAGTAAACAATTGTGCAGGGAGTGAACTTTAATATACAATGGTAATATTGACACAAAGTGATTAAAAGTGTTTAAATAAGCAAAAAATGAATCCATGATCATGACGTCACGCTCACACCTGGGGAAATCACAGATACCCAAGATTTAATATGTTGTACATGACCTTTAGATTTAATGCACAGATTTGCGTATTCCACAGATAAAATTTTAACAGCAAAACAGCTGTTAACAGGTCTAAAAAATTATCAATTTTGATAAGCGCCCTTCATGGATCACCGAAAATAGGCATATTGCATTGCACGAAAACCTGATGTGATGGACAAAATCTAGGGTGATTTTTGAAATCAGCACATCAATATTATCCAGAAACAGGTCTTAGAATTAAATCAGCAGCAAAAAAATTTTTTTTTTGTTGGGCAGTGTTATCCAACGTAACGATTTCTACAGCAAGGCGACCTATATTAACAATAACCTAAAGTCTCTTTTTCAACAGGAAGGAGGACATTTTGAGAATTTTTGGAACAGTTTCTATGGCAGGAGGTACTTGTTCCTCGGAGATGGACTTCATCTTAATGACGTTGGAGCTGCGCGTTTAGGAAGACTATTTCATAATACTGTCTCTTCTTTTCAGGCTGTGGTAACTCAAACGGTCCCAGCGTAAATTCCACAAATTTCCCCTGCGCTCGCGAAGGTGTCGCAATTACAAACAATTTGAAGGTTCTATCCTTAAATGCTCGCAGCTTACGAAATAAAATAAAGAATTTTTTCCTTTAATTGCTTCTAAAGACTATGATTTAATTGCGATAAATGAATCGTGGCTTGGCACTAAAGCACGTGACTTTGTAGGGGAGTATCAAATTAGAGGTTATAGACTTTTTATTAAAAACAGAAGAGGTAGGCGAGGAGGCGGTTATGTTGTGTATCAAAGATAATATTGCGAACGTTATAGAAATAAAGCACACAATTCCAGAACCGATAGATTCGAGTATAGCAGAACTTAAATTGAACCATTTCAAACTTGTTGCGGTTATATATAGGCCCCCTAATCAAACAGCTGATACGGACGAAGCGTTATATCGTGAACTAAAGAGACTAATAGGTAGTGAGCAGGCTTTAGTTATGGGTGACTTTAACTGCGCCAACGTGAATTACGATACAATGCAGGGAGACGCGGAAGCCAATCGTTTAGTTAATTTTCTCGAGGATAGCTTTCTTATTCAAAAGGTTGGGGACCCTACGAGGTTGGACAGTATTTTAGATTTAGTAATAACTACGAATGATAGGCTAATTACTGATCTTCAAGTAATAGAACCGTTAAGCAATAGCGATCAGAATATGGTAGAGTTTATCCTCTCAGTAAGTAACTCGAAACCAGCTAACTCGACGAAAATTCCTAACTTCCAGCACGCAGACTTTTGTAAATTTCGAAATAAATTGTCACACGTCAATTGGGAAAACGTAACGGGGAACTCCAACGCAAAACTAATGTGGGAATCGTTTGAAACAGTATTTAGGACTATAAATGAGGAATGTGTACCGTACAAAATTAAGCGTGCGAAAGTAAATAACAAGCCTTTGTAGTTTACTTCTAGAGTAGGAGACATTATAAAGAGTAGAGATAGGGCTTATAGGCTACATAAGTGCGATAAAGACAATTTGTGGTTACGAAACAACTACATATCTCTAAGACGTGAAGCGAAAAGTGTAATAAAAAAGTCCAAGCGCGAATTTGAAATCTCCATAGCTCGTGACGGTAAAGAAAACCCCAAGCGATTCTTTCAATACGTTAACAATAGAAATCCAGTAAAAAGTGTCTTGGGGCCGTTGAAAATTGTTAACGAAGATCTAGTTTCTGAAAACAAGGAAATGGCTACCTTGCTAAATGAATTCTTTACGTCAGTTTTTACTATAGAAGATGTAACGAATATCCCTACGGTCATAGACATAATACCTTTTGATAATGGTAATATTTTGGATAATATTGTGGTTAGTGAAGGGGAGGTAATGCGCTATATTGATAAAATGAAAACGCGTAAATCACCGGGGCCGGATTCCATATCCATACAACTAAAAGAATTAAAAGATAGCATTGTTCTGCCGCTAACAAAGATTTTTAATGCGTCTATTTCTGAGGGGTGCGTACCAGATAATTTCAAGTTAGCAAACGTAACACCTATCTTCAAGAAAGGCGCTAAAGGTGCGGCGGGAAATTATAGGCCAATCAGTTTAACGTCTGTTGTAGGTAAGCTACTGGAATCAATAATTAGGGATCGTATAGTCGAACACTTAGAATTGCATAACTTAGTTAGAAATACGCAGCACGGTTTTAGGCGAAACAAATCTTGCTTAACTAATCTTTTAAAAATTTTTCAAAGTGTGGTTGAAGTTTACGATAGTCATCGGGCGGTTGATGTAGTGTATTTAGATTTTCAAAAAGCGTTTGACACCGTACCGCACAAAAGACTCATTGAGAAAACTAAAGCTCATGGAATCAGGGGTGCAGTAATAAATTGGATAGAAGAGTGGTTGCGAGGTAGGAAACAGAGGGTGGTCATTGATGGAGCGGAGTCGTGTTGGGCTAATGTAGCGAGTGGCGTTCCTCAGGGTTCTGTATTGGGCCCCTTGCTTTTTCTTATATATATTATCGATTTAGATGTCGGCCTAGTCAGTACAGTTTCAAAGTTTGCGGATGACACGAAGCTGGGTGGTACGGCGATTAATGACGAAGATAGAGGTAAAATCCAGAATAATCTGAATAAAATCGTTGATTGGTCAGTCACATGGCAAATGAGATTTAACGTCGATAAGTGCAAAATTTTACATATAGGTTCGCATAACGGTAATTTTGCGTATATTATGTCAGGGAAAGAGTTGCTAAGCGTAGAGCAGGAAAAAGATTTAGGAGTTATAGTCACTAGTGATTTAAAAGTAGCGAAACAAAGTACAGCAGCGGTCAATAAAGCGAACAAAGTGTTAGGTTTTATAGCTCGGAATTTTGAGTACATTTGGAGTACGCGATCCAATTTTGGAATCCGCATATGCGCAAAGATATAGACAAAATCGAAAGAGTTCAAAGACGAGCAACTAAGATGATTCGGTCGCTTAGGTCAAAGTCGTACGAGGATAGGCTTAAAGAGTTAAAATTGACTACACTCGAGACTAGGAGGCTAAGGGGTGATCTAATCCAGGTTTTCAAAATTATGAATGGGTTCGATAACGTAGATAGAGATAGCTTTTTCGAAATATCTCAATATAATAGGACTAGAAATAACGGGTGTAAGTTGACAAGTAGAAGGTTCGAGACAGCAGTTGCCAAAAACCTTTTTACGCATAGAATAGTAAATAGGTGGAATAGTTTGCCGGTAGAAGTAATTAGTAGCACCGCAGGGCCGGATTAAGACCTTTAGAGGCCCTAAGCACTTAAAAGATTTTGGTGCCCCATATATATGTAATTCAAAATATAAACAAAAATAAACCATAAAATAAAATTTTATTTTTTGAAATGAAACAAAACTTACAGTAAGATGGAAAATAATGTTTATTTTTGTATACTTCCACTTCATTTATATTTGAAAAGTTTTCTCCTACTTTTTTTAATTGCAAAGTCTTTGATCAGATCCTCAAAACTAATCTTACGTAACACATCTGCTTCTATACTTAGTAGAGATAAGGCATCCAGCCTGCCTTGTTGCATAGTTGTTCTGTTGGTATTTTTAATATACTTCAACTGAGAAAATGAACGCTCAGCTGAGCAATTTGTGACCATTAATGTTAAAAATATACGAAAGGCAATTTCTACATTTGGGAAGGCACACTCAATATTGTCTTCTACAATTATTTTATAAAGTTCAGCATGACTGAATCTTGTTTTTACATTTTTTTTTGCACTGAACTTATGGCACACACATGAGTGAAACTGCTGAAGCTCAGCAGAGAAATTAGTGTTCAAGTCCTCTGGGTAAGCATCAATCATCTTTTTACAACCCTGAGAATACCTTTCAATTTCAGTAGATGATGAAGTGGTGACATTATGTGGCACATCACTTAGAAAAGAAAATCTCTCTGCTATTTCTTTGTATATCTCTCCTCTTCTTCTCATCTCAGTTTCAAGTTTGTCAACAATTGTGTAAAAGGTGGTGATAAGAAATTTATCTCTGGCATTCAGATATACTTCTGGTGCATCTCCGTCATTGGGTACCTTCTTTCTGATACGTTTGCGAGTTTGAGCTGCCTTGTAATCAACATCTGGTAGCATTTCCTTTGTAGCTGCTTCATATCTTTCAAATTCATCTCGTGAAGTGCACAGTTGGTCAGCTAATGATCCATACAGATCTGCACATGTTTTAAGTTCACATCCTTATTCTGTAGAACTTTGCTTACTCTATGAAAATTTTGAAAAATCTCATCCCAAAAATTCAACATAAAAACGAATTCTAGCTCTTGCATCTTATTTGCAATATTATTTGCTTCTCTTCTAGTGTCTCCCTTTTGTGACTGGTCTTCAGCTATACATTCTAACGCTTCTAAAATTTTAAGGAAAGATTTCAAAATTGCTGCTGTTGCCATAGCATGTGCCTCCCATCTGGTATCAGAGAGGGATTTTAAGACACTTTCATTTCCAATACAACATTTAAGAATTTCCCACCTGCTGGTTGAGGCTAAAAAAAAGGTATAGAGCAACTGCACTGTAGAGAAGAAATTAATCGCCTCTTGACAGCAGTCAACAGCACTTCGGCCTACCAGAATTAGTGAATGGGCTGCACAGGGCACATATATAGCAAACTTGTTTGTTTCTAAAATTTTTTGCTGCATCCCCTTATAACGCCCAGACATGTTGGCAGCGTTGTCGTAAGATTGACCCCTACATTTTGAAAAGTTTAGCTTACAAACTTCACGTAAGTACTGCAACACCTGATTTTCCATTTCCTCACCAGTATGGCTTTTCATTTCAGAAAGGTTAAAAAGCGTTCAATAGGCTGTCCATCTTTTAAGTACCTAAGTACAACACTTAACTGATCGATATGTGATAGATCTGGTGTTGAATCAACTGACAAACTAAAATAACCAGAAGATTTTACTTCGTCAACAATGAGTGCGTGGACCTTTTGAGCCATTAGTTGAATGAGTTCCTCACAGGTGGTTTTGGACAGGTAAGAAGGATTTCCTTTGCCAGAATTTCCATATTTCAAAATGTGACCTGCTAAAAATGGATCAAACCGGCTTATGAGCTCAAGTAGCCCTAAAAAATTCCCATTCTGCAATGATCCAAATCTTTCTTCTGTTCCTCGAAAAGACAAGCCACGTTCAGCTAACGTACAAATAACAGCTATGACACGCCTCAAGACATGTTCCCAGTAATCACACTCTTCCTGAATTTGTTTTTCCAACTGTTGTCCCAACCCCGCACCTTGTCTGCGAGTTAAGTATGTTAGCATAGAGTCTCGGTGAGTAGTGCTTTTTTCATGATGATCAATTACAATAGTATTTCGCCAGTCACTGAACCCTTCTCTTATAACAAAATGTGAGACATTTTTAGGAGCAAACAGTTTACAAACATAACAGTAAACTGATCCTGTTGATGGTGAATACAATAACCACTCTCTCTTGTATTTCTCACCATTGGCTTTTGTCCCAACGAAAAGTTTTTGTGAACAGTATCTTGCTGGTTTGCCACTACTGAAATGCCGGTAAGACTTGTCAAATGGCCCATTGTGGTGTTGACAGTCACTGGGTCCACAAGCAATCCAATAAGCCACATCATCAGCAGAGAAATCAAGCCACAACCCTGGATCTTTTGCTATATTTACTTCATCTTCTGCAGACTGATTCATTTCACCACCATCACCATGGTCCACTAAACTTTCATTTTCAGCAATTATTTCAACCCCAGAATGTCTTGTAAAGCAACTTGAATCAACATTTGCAGTAGAGGTATCAAGAGAATTTACAGGCAAAGTGAGATCAGTAGTGAGACATGTGGTAGATGAACCTGCTTGTGACACCTCGGTGATTCCAACGCATCATATTTTGATTTTGAAGTGGTCAAAGTGGTATTTGTGTCCACTTCTGATGACGGAGATTGGTTTTGATTCAGAATCGGTATATCATGTTGACGTTGTGGTCGTGGAACTTGTGTGAAGAAATCAGTCAGCTTTGCAGTCTTGGACTCTAAATCCAAAGTCTTCTCTTGTTTCTCTTTTGATAGTTTTCGCTTTTGTGCACCACTTAACTGAACACGTTTCATCTTGGTTCTTGGGGTCTGTAAAATACAGAAATAAAAAGAATATTTTATTTGTATATTATGTGGCAATCAACACAGTTACACATATCACAATCTTGGCTTTGTTCTTTTATTCTCAGAAAGACAAAATGGGAACCGTACACAACCAAAGTGGCAATTTAAATATAAGTGGCAATTAAATATAACTCAACCGAAATATCAACTCGAAATGTTGAATACAAATCAAATCGAAAGAAGGAACCAAAAGAAGGAACCGAAAGAAGGAACCGAAACCTATAAAATAAAAATACTTAACATTAGAATTAATAATACGCAATCTATAAAAATATCAATATTAACATTTCACTATTAACGAGCCACATTTTATATTTACATTTATTTATTTATTTAAAACACAATATTTAATTATAGGAAATATGAACATTTGCTTAGGGCCTAAATTGTCCTAACTACGTTTGATGTTATATATACATTACAAATTATTCACTCTGGTTATTACAATCTAAATTCTTTTATACTGTTATGACAATAGATAAATAAATTATAAAATAAAGATACGTGTATGATAAAATATTGTTATATATACAAATAAAGTACACTTCATAGACTTACCCTAGAGAAGAAGAGAGAGCAACAGATAAACTTCTTCAACGCTAATTAACTTAGGTCAGTATATCTTATTATTATAATGGCCGTGATAAACATCACTTGATACAACAGCAATATAGAGAGTTTATAGTTTCTTTTATTTTAATATTAATTTATACTACAATTCTATAAACCTAAATCTTTCTGTAAAACAATACCAAATGATTATGTAAAATATATATTTAATATTATATGCACAAATCACACGTTCAGAATAACTTCCTATAGCACACGAAAATATTTAATCTATATGTATTTTTAATATGGCGCTCAAAGATTTGATATAAACAAAATAATAACGCAAAGCGTAAAGTGTGTGATTACAACGAAATATATTTATTCTCTCAAAAGGGTTGTTGTTCACTACAAATTCAAACAATGAAAAAAAATAAATACTATATATGAATATATATAATTCAGTTTTCAACAGCTTATAGGCTATAAGCCGCGATTATAATAGTATAATAAATCCATGGTAAATCCGACAATGGAAAATTTCTGTGGTGCCCCCCTTCCCTTGATGCCCTAAGCACGGGCTTATTTTGCTTAATGGTTAATCCGGCCCTGGACTAGCACGTCTATAGACATGTTTAAAAATCGATTAGACGCATATGTTGATAGATTGGGTATATTTTAAGGGAGTAAAATTAAGGGTGGATAAGATAGATTTTGATTTTCTTTTCATTAACGATCACAATAACCAACTATGGGTCATAGTATGAAATTATTTAAGCCAAGATGTAGAACAAATTTAAGAAAACATAGTTTTACAAGTGTTGTGGGATATAGGGAGGCAGCATCTTGGGTTAGGGGATACTCTCTGTCCTTACACACCCTATTTAAAGAGATTCCTCTGCCGAGCGGTGCCCCCCATAGTACTGTGAGGTATTGTAAAACTCATGATCTTCACTTGCCCCACAAACACCTTTAAATGGGAGACCCATAATGGGTGCACACACATTTCTACATTACTGTACAGTTTTTACAGCCACACCTACACTTTTCCTCCTAAGTATATATATTGTGATGTATATGGTTGTAAATTGTGACTTGGTCCGCAATTGATATGGACCGTTACTTAATTTTGGTTGGCAAGGTACTGGTATTGATGGGTACCGTAATGAAATTGACTTTATTCTTTGGATCTGATATATTTGCATGTCGGTTATAAATAGATATAGAGTGTAACATATTTGTGGATAGTAGTCTGTTATGACTTGATCCTCTGGATCTAGAGATTCTATCTTTAGTTTTAAATTGATAATTAATTATTTTTAAATTGATAATTATTTAGTTTTGTAAAAATTGGTCGTTGCCAATGTACAGGCAGTTTTTACATAGTGGAGCCGCCTCGATGGGCCGACGTGGCCCCTAGTGTGCCCACTATAAAAATTTCTTATGTTCTTTTGTTCCTTGTGGTTCGGAACCCACGTAAAATTGTAGGTCCCCTCCGGCACCACGGAGGACATGCACAATACACAATTACGAACAGAGTTAGGTAGACCAGCCATGAGTGGATCCTAGGGTCTTTGTTGGTCTGAAGCATTATAACATTATAACAATATATACAGGCCATTTATGCCTTCTAAGGAGCCTTCTAAGCCAACTGTCAGCTTAAGCCAGAATATATGCTTTAATTAAATAAATAAGCGCAAACTGGCAACTCAGCCTTCTAAGCCAACTGTCGGCTTAAGCAAGAATATATGCTTTAATTAAATAAATAAGCGCAAACTGGCAACTCAGCCAGATAAGCCAGCTGGCTGATTAGGAACATATTAAGGCAACGGCCGCTCGGCTGAAGTCTTAATATGCGCTTGGCTCCTGCCAGGCGAACACCTCTCCTCCTCTTTTTCTCTCCCTCCTTCTCCTCTTTCTTTCTCTTGGGGGATAACTCCGCCTCTAAGTTGCACAACCCCTTGTTGCTCTTGCAACATTCCCCCTCCCCCTTTGTTGCATAACATCTTGCAACATTTCCCTTTACCCTTGTTGCATAACATCGTGCAACATTCCCCCTCCCCTTTGTTGCATAACTTATGCAACATTGATCAACATTTCCAATTGCATTGCACTCTCCCATTTTGCGCCCACACTACTAATGTTAATGGTGATTTAAAGGATTGTACTGTTCTCGTTTCTTTACACTTTTTATACAAGTGCCAGCTTTAACACCTTGCCTGCTCCGACCATTAAACTCTACAAAATATCAATAGTGAGACCAATTACGTTAACACAACGCTATAAGCATTGCGAACAAATTTTAGCTAAATACGCAGGAACGGTTTATGATGCAATATTTAATGATGATTGGATACTATGCATTACCATTTCATTAGTTTGTACAAGCGGTAGCTCGCTATCGCCTCCGGGCAGGTAGCAGTATATGTCACGGTGTATGTAGCAGTATATGTCACAGCTAGCTGTATATTCTGATACGGTTTAAAATTGAATGGATAATAATAATTTTTTTTTCACTTTTTCATGTATTTTTTTTATTGGTTCTAGATTTAAAATTATATTATATGAGGCCCTCATAGGAAGAAGTAGCTAAGCGACAAAAGTAAAAAATACCATTACCCCCACCCCTCTCCCCCATTACCCCCCACCCCCACTCCCCCATTATTCCCCCACACAAAAGTAAAAATCGCCATTACCCCCATTACCCCCACCCCTCTCCCCATTACCCCCACCCCAGTGTTGGGCACTAAAGCGTTAATCCGATAACAGTTAATTAACGAAGTTAACTTTTTTTAACGGACTATTAACGGAAGTTAATTTCCATTTATCGTTATCAGACCAGTTAACTTCCGATAACTCGATATTTAGTCTGTTAAAGTCCGTTAACACGTTAACTCCACTGGCTGCGCAGGTTCAACAGCGACCAAACTGTTTCTGTCAGGGCCGCCATGGAGGACGAGGTCGAGAGAGCACTGAGGAACCGGAACGTTGACAGCACCACCAGCTTTAGCGACAGCAGCATGCCTGACGACCTCTTCGCTGGGTGGACGGCCGGTGGCTCAAGTACCAGTGCAAGCAGAAGGCCAAGAGACTTGTCGACACTTGGCTGGACACTGATGGGAAGGTAGACATGGCCGACTCTGACTTCATGGGGGAGCAGATCTTCATCAACCTCTTCCTGAAGTACAATACGCCAATTCCGTCCTCTGCCGCAGTGGAACGGCTCTTCTCTCTCGGCAAGGACATCCTGAGGCCCAAGAGGTCAAGACTGGCAGTTGGGCCTAACTTTGAGAAGTTGGTCTTTCTGAAGGGCAACCAGCACATTGTGTCATAGTCTTTAATAAATGTGCCTAAAATTTAATTTTACCTTTCAGTTCCCGCCATAATAATTCTCTGGTAAATTAAAATTTAGTTAATGGTTAGTGGTTACAAGGGTTTCAAAACATGTAATCAGTACATTTTTTATTAAAAATAAAAAAAAAGTTATTAAGCAAAAAAGTTGCAAAACTTGATAAAAATACAGTTAAATACCTATTTATTGTTGGATTTTGCATAAATAAACATTTTCTATGGGTTTTAAAGCTTTTTTCCTTGATTTTTTAAAATGTTAGTAAAGAAATAGTTATCGTTAACGGATTATCGTTAACTTCCGTTAACTTTGTAGTAAAATTATCGGATTATCGTTATCGGAGTTAAAAATTGGGGTTAACGGATTATCGTTATCGAAGTTAACTGTTTGGTTAACGGTGCCCACCACTGCCCCACCCCCACTCCCCCAATTGCTTTACATCCTATTGAGTATCAAGATTTGTGAAGCTTAAGATTTTCATGGCTGTGTTCTTTTCTATAGTTTTATTGACGTTGTAATAGATATTAAATAGCTCATGCTCGGCCTCGGAGTGACCTAGGACTGGGAAACTTGACAGAGCACATCGGCAGCTCATGGGCTATCAGACACATTTTAGCTCAATAGTATATAGGACAAGCGGTAGCTCGCTATCGCCCTCCGGATTTTTTTTTCACTACTTCATTTTTTTTATTGGTTGTAGATTTAAAATTATATTATATGAAGCCCTCATAGGAAGAAGTGGCTAAGCGACAAAAGTATGGCATATCACATATATTTCATATATATGGCATATCACTGGATGGTACAATCGTAACCACCAATACTTTATAAAATATTGGTAATATAATTACAAAAATTGTAATGAATCGTAACTGCAAATCGATGAAAGAATGGAGCTTAATATCCCAATTAAATTGTGAGTCCTTTCGGGCTATCCAATCAATCACAAATGTAAAGAGAAAAAGACTTTTTTTTTCACTTTTTCATGTATTTTTTTATTGTATTATATGAGGCCCTCATAGGAAGAAGTGGCTACTTCATTTTTTTTTATTGGTTGTAGATTTAAAATTATATTATACCGTGTGACCACAAAAATTGTCCCTGTTTTTAATCGCTTATTACTCAGTCATTATTGCAGCTTCACAAATGAAATAAAAAGCATTCGAAAGAGAACATTTTAAAGTTTTAATTTATTCTACATGTGTTCAAAGTGACGTCCCTGGACATTCTTACAGTTCACACAACGGGAAAGGAAGTTATTTATTACATTTTCCAAAACGCTGCATTCAATGGACTGTACACTCTCTACCACCGCTTGCTTTAATTCTTCGATAGAGGATGGCTCTTGCCTGAATACTTTCTCCTTGACAAATCCCCAGAGAAAAAAGTCCATAGGTGATACATCGGGAGATCTTGCGGGCCAGGGAAACTGCGAGCGATGAGAAATGAATCTTTGTTCAAAAAATCTTGTTAAACATTCCAGTGATTGCCTAGTTGTGTGGGCTGTTGCTCCGTCTTGCTGAAACCACTTGTTACTGCAGTTTTCTTGTTCAAAAACAGTGTTCAGCATTTCTACATATCTTTCTGAAGTTACTGAAAGCGGTCTCCTTGTCTCTGGGTCCTCAAAAAAGTAAGGACCATAAACCTTGCTGCTACTCAAACCACACCAGACAGTAACTTTTGGTGAATGCAGAGGTTTCTCCAAGTGTATATTTGGCTTGTTTTGTGACCAAACCGGTAATTCTGTCTGTTGATGAACCCATTGAGATAGATGTGGCATTCATCACTGAATATTATGTCACTTAATCTTATCTGGTTTTGTTCAATTATTGTTTCAATGCGTTCACAAAACATCAAACGACGCTGGTAGTCTTGTTCGCTAAGCTGTTGCAAACACATAATTTTGAATGACTTCATTCTCAAATTCAACGTGATTATTTTCCGAATGCTCTCCCGTTTGATTCCTGTCACAGCTGATAGTCGTCTCACAGATTTCTTGTTGTCCGTTTCAAGCTGATTTGCGACTGAATCAATGTTTTCAGCGGTTCGCACACCTTTGCTGCGCCCAGAGTTGTCTTTATGCATGTTCTTGATTGAGCCGTGATGTTTCCATTTTGCGAAAATCCTGCGAATCGTTTTAGGATCTATGGTCCTTTGCTGACCGTATTGTCGTCTGAAAGACCGTTGGGTGGCAACTACCGAGCCATGTTTGATCATCTCTTCTGCGATGAAAACACGTTGCATGTCTGACAAATAACCCATGATTGTGGTGGATAAAACTGTCATTTGTTTATAAGTACTGATTTCGTATCCAGGATATCGAAAAAATTAAATAAAACTTTAAAATGTTCTCTTTCGAATGCTTTTTATTTCATTTGTGAAGCTGCAATAATGACTGAGTAATAAGCGATTAAAAACAGGGACAATTTTTGTGGTCACACGGTATGAGGCCCTCATAGGAAGAAGCGGCTAAGCTACAAAATTTTAAAAAACGCCATTACCCCCACCCCTCTACTCCATTACCCTCCCACCCCCACTCCCCCATTACCCCACACACAAAAGTAAAAAAAGCCATTACCCCCACCACTCTCCCCATTACCCCACCCCCACTCCCCCAGTTACCCCACCCCCTCTCCCCATTATACTGTATATCACAGTATAAATGTGAAGCTCAAGATTTTCACAGCTGCGTTCTTTTCTGTAGTTTTATCGCGGTGTAATTGTGACCTAGGACGGGAAACTTGACAGAGCACATCGGCAGCTCATGGGCTATCAGTTGGTGGTGGTTGTAGAATTTCCGATGTGCCGTTTAGGCTGTGCACAGTTCCGAAGAAAGTGGACACACACACACACACACACACACACACACACACACACACACATTTTAGCTCAATAGTACAGGGTGTCCGAGAATTATCTGTACAAGTTTTGGCTGTTATTAAAAGTCAACCATGAAGTGTAGAAATTCCAGTTTTGTCCCATTTTACAGAGAATCTCATTAAATTTTTTTCTGATACCAAGTTTTGACAAGTTTTTTAGAAATTCCAGTGTGTCCGAAAATTATCTGTACAATTTCATCTTTTAATAAAATTCTTGATAACACACGTAAAATTCTTAAACAAGATTATTTAGAATCTGTATTTTCAAAAGTTTCTTTTATTAAAGTAACGTTGTTACAAACATTCGATATGTGCACCATCAGTGATTCGCAAAACATCCAATCGATAATCCAATTATTGCCATGTACGCTGCAGCATATCCACATCAATTCGCTTAATAGCAGCTGTGATTCTTGCTTTTAAATCATCAATGTCTGTCACCCGCGTACAAAAAAGAAAAAAACTTGTCAAAACTTGTTATCAGAAAAAACTTAATGAGTTTCTCTGTAAAATGGGATACACTGGAATTTCTACACTTCATGGTTGACTTTTAATAACAGCCAAAACTTGTACAGATAATTCTCGGACATCCGGTATATATTAGATTTATGGGTGCATACTTTCGTTTCTTTTTAAGAGGCTATAATATAACACATTACTTTTTTTCCGATGGATGTTAAACCATTAAAGGCCGGCTTCAGTTTTCAGCTTCAGTTTTTGTTTTTCACACGTAAAACAAAGACGTGTTAACAGTGGTCTTAATTTAACTGTAGGTAACTTATTTATTTGCCAGTTAATTATTTTAACACAATTTCTGTGCTAATCAACATATATGAGTGGTTTCTTTATCTTATGTTTATTTGTACATCTACCAACCTTTTTCGTTCTATGGCCACCATTGAAATGAGAGAAATTAATATTTCTTAAACTTATTTTAACTTTTTATTAATAATATAATCACTACATTTTGAATAGGAGAAATTTAATTTATTTAATTTAACAGCTTTAATGAACATAGCTAAAAACAAAAAAATATTTGTCGTTTCTTCAAACATTTGACGATTTATTACATTACGTTATCATTATTATTGGTCATACCTAACCTAACCTAACCTAATCCAAACCTAACCTAGCCTAACCTAACTTAACCTAGCTTACAGTAACATAGCCTAACCTATCCTAACCTGACCTAACCTAACCTAACCTCGTTGGTGCCCATAGAACAGAAAAGTCCCATATATATATATATATATATATAATATATATATATCTTGGTTTTGCTTCCGCTCATTTTGACGAAGGTGAATCTTGTTGCTCCACATTAGACCTACAGCTTAACGTGGAATCCGAACCACGACCACAGGTGGACAGAAATTACAAAATCCTCCCCCGGGCTCAATCTCACAACCATCCGATCAGCAGCCGGCGTCTTAACCACTAGGCCAACCAAGGTACAAATTTATATAACAAGCCATTTTTTTATTGAGGGATGAACAACTGGGTAAGTTGCGCGCCGTTTTCTCTCACCAGGAATCGGACCTGGGGCTGGTGGATTCGTAGTCAGTAATGCTAACTACTACACCACTTATGCGCATATATATATATATATATACAGTGTCCCATAAAGATGTATATGTTGGGGTAAATGTGATAAATTGGTAATTATGCATAATTACCGGTAAATATGCATAATTGAAAATATCATGACTTAACCTAACCAATTGTCAAGGGCGTACAGTTGACCTAACCGGGCATTCAATTGACCTAACCTGGCATTCAATTCAATTGACCTAACAGGGCATTCAAGGTTGCCCGGTTAGGTCAACTGTACGCCCTTGACAATTGGTTAGGTTAAGTCATATTTTCAATTATGCATATTTACCGGTAATTATGCATAATTACCAATTTATCACATTTACCCCAACATATACACTCCCTGAAGTTGAAAAATTTCCTTATATATATTTACATATTTCATATCAGTAAAGTTTACTGTGGAGCTGAACCGTCACTTTTATTTTATGGGAGAAATAAGCCACGGATAGGCTAGGTCCTTTTTGTTTATAGGCAAAAAGGCCTAGCCTATCAGTACCGTATTTAAAATGGCGGGATCCCGTTTGACGTTCGAACAACGGAAGCAGATATTGAAGTGGTATTTCAAAACCGAAAATATTGGCGAGGTACAGAGATGTTGGATACGTGAATTTGCCACTACACCATCTACATGTTTGACTATTTCAAGATTACGTGACAAATTTAAACGAGATGGCACTGTGCAAGACGTGTGCAAAGAACATTCAGGAAGACCTCGAACATCGATTTGTGAAGACAATAAGGAAAATGTTCTTCAAATGATCACCAGTACGCCGAAAAAATCTGCCAGGCAGTGTTCGCGTGAGACCACAGTTAGCAAAACAAGTGTATACAGGACACTTAAATCTACTAAGTTTAAGGCATATGTGCCGCGAATACTGCACGCCATCAACGAGGACGATCAAGACAGGCGAGTCGAATTTTGCGAGTGGTTCTCACGCAGATGTCTTGAAGATGAGCACTTTCCTGACACAGTTGTATGGTTTGATGAAGCAACTTTTAAGCTAAACGGAACACTGAATCGGCATAACAGTATTTACTGGGCTTCCGAGAATCCACATATTTCTGTGAAAAGGACAGTGAGCCGACCGAGAGTGACAGCGTGGTGTGGAGTGTCATCCAGAGGACTTGTTTGCCCATTTTTCTTCTATAGGACAGTCAACGGCCCTGTGTATCTCGACATGCTACGTGAATCAGCCATGCCTACTATCCATCAGCAGTACGGCGAGGATGATTTCTACTTCCAACAAGATGGAGTACCACCTCCTTACCATTGCGCTGTTAGGGCATACCTCGATGCCCACTTACCTGGCAGATGGATTGGACGAAGAGAAAGTAAGGAGTTTCCACCCCGATCACCCGATTTAACAACTTTAGATCTTTTCTGTGGGGCAAACTAAAGCATGAAGTGTACGCAAGAAATCCAAATACACTTGAAGAGCTACGACATGAGATTGAAGAGGTTTGAAGAAATATTTCACCGAAAACCTGTACACGAGTATGTAGGTCTGTTTTACGTCGTGCTCAGCAGTGCATAAATGCAAGAGGTAGCCATTTTGAACCCTTTTGCCAATAAACTAGTTTATTAATATGCTTATTTATTATCCTGCTACAAAGTGATGTTTCAGCTTCACAGTGAACTTTACTGATATTAAATATGTGAATAAATAAGGAAGTTATTCAACTTCAAGGAGTGTATACAGCTTTATGGGACACTCTGTATATATATATATATATATATATATATATATATATATATATATATATATGTGAAGAAGGAAACCACCAATATAGTTTCGGTTCGTCGCGAGCCCTTGTCAATTACCATTTGACAAGAGTTCGCGAGGAAACTGTATTGGTGTTAAGAAATAAAAATTTAAGTCTTCCTGACCACTGGTTTCCTTCTTCATACTTCGTCGCGACAGTGCAAATTGGACCAAAAACCACAAGTATTTGCAATCGTAAACCGTCCGTATACAGGCCTGTATTTATTTTAGAATAATATTTTTTATATATCTTTATACTGTATACCTATGTTACAGGGAATCTGTGTAACTAGGGATGAAAGCCCTAAAATGTTCAGGGATTTCATGTAAGTTTAAGTCGTGATAGTTTCATAGTTTTAACAAAAATTTCACGACTTAACCTAACCAATCGTCAAGGGCGTACAGCTGACCTAACCGGGCATTCAATAATTTTCTAATAGGTTTAACGAAAATATCACGACTTAACCTTCCATGATATCCCTGAACATTTCAGGGATTTCGTGAAATCTTTAGTTACACAGATTCCCTGTAACATATATACCTAGAAAGGGCTTGTTACCTATATATATATATATATATATATATATATATGCAATAAAATCACAGAAAAACACGCAATCTTTTTAATAAGCAAAGAACCACAGGGAAAGGAAAAGGAAACACGAAATCCGAGCGCTTTCGTGATATATTCACATCTTCAGGGACATCCCTGAAGATGTGAATATATCACGAAAGCGCTCGGATTTCGTGTTTCCTTTTCCTTTCCCTGTGGTTCTTTGCTTATATATATATATATATAATATTATAATATATATATATATATATATATATATATATAATCTTCAGTCTTGATTTATTTATACAGGGTGAACGAAAAGTCCCTGTGCACCTGCAAAAAGTGTAGTGAACCTGTACCTGCAGTGTGTTGGAAGTGGATAGGTGCACAGGGACTTTTCGCTCACCCTGTATATCTGGAGTACAGTGTAGTAACCAAAACAGAAGATCTAAAATTTAAATGAAACACAATGTTTATGAAAAAGCACTTAATAACTACAATTTTCATCTGATTTTTCAGCTTTTTATAGTTTTGCAATATTCAATAAACACCTGTGGGCTTCTTATTAGTTTTTTGTGAGTATTTTTGTTGCAGGTGTTGAGCTGCAAGAAAATTGATTCAGATTTTATGCTGGACTGTAAAATTACCCCAGAAAACACTTAAAAATGATCGGTAAGCGAGAATAAATTTCTAATAATCCCTATAGCTTAATGAAGATTCATATTTTATATTTTATCGTCATTTTTAATTATTTTAAAATGTAAATATGCAAACACACACACACACATATATATATATATATATATATATATACACATTCTAACTGCAAACACGCAGTATAATTAACGTAAAGAACGACGCTTGTATAGGAGAATATTCCGCGCAAGATGAGACAGAGAGAGAACGAAACAAATGAAAAAATGAGGTAACCACCTGGGAATCGAACCCGGGATCTTCCGATTGCCGGTCAGATATGATAACCATTACACCACGGGCCTCACTCGATCAAATGCTGTAATTACGGCATTTGATTGAGTGAGGCCCGTGGTGTAATGGTTATCATATCTGACCGGCAATCGGAAGATCCCGGGTTCGATTCCCGGGTGGTGACCTCATGTTTTCATTTGTTTCGTTCTCTCCATATATATATATAAAATTTAGGGTGGTCCAAAATTATACAGTAAATTTTAAAAGTATCTGAATCTTAAGTCTTACCCTCGGAAATTGTTACCTATATTAAAAAAACGTTACTGACCAAAACTTATCAAAATTAATAAATATTTAGTGGTGCCGCACTCGACTTTAAATTTCTTAATTTTCTTGTTTCAAAATTCTTTAAATTCATATTCAAAAATTTCTTTAGTTTATCGCAGTCCCCTTCCATATTCAACTATAATGGAGTATTAACCACTTAGAGGTGGGGGTCTCATGGGTGCCCATCTCCCACTCATTGTTGCTGCGTTCGCAGTTCCTGCGTCAAGTTTGATTTTTTTACATTAGGAAACTGCAGGCGATGTTGCTCCACTACTTGCAGGAGAAACTGCTTTTGACTCATTCTTAGTTAGATGTGCATTGAATTTTTTTATTAATGCTATTCCTCTTTCGGAGTTATCATTTGTTACCATCATTGACTTGACATACTCAAGGGCCATTTGATAATCTTGTCTTTTCTTCCAGTTTGTTGGATCATCCTTAAGAAAAGCTAGTGGGAGTCCGAGCTTAGTGAAAAATAGTCGAGACGAGCTTGTAACAGAGCTGGCTACTGTCTTGTTTTGAATATCGTTGGCAGAAAGATTCAAATTTATTCTTTTTGGACGGATGTTTAGATCCCCTTATGTCGAGTGCCTTTACCATGTCTCTTTTAACATCAATGGAAATATCTTCATCAAAGAATGAAAATGAAATAAGAAATTCACTTAAGCACCAAAGAGAAAGTGCTTGAGATGCTGCAGAAGCAATGCTTTTGTTCTTCGTATACTAGCAGCAGTTTTAGTAGCGAAAGATCATTGGCAGGGGCAGAAGCAGCGATAGGTGCAGAAAACCATGCAGGAACATAGTGTCTAGTGGCAAATTGTGCAAATCGTTTTATTCCACTTTGTTCCTTTAGAGTCATTTTAAACTGTGAGCAGAAAAGATTCATTTTTATTGCATAGATTATGCGAGACATCCACCTGGCACGATGCAAAGCACCTAGCTTTAGAAATTTGACTCCACGTGGTGGTACATCTCCTAAATAGATGATTGTAAGTTCCAGGACCTCTCTGTAATTATCTCGGATTTGTGTGGAGGTTAAATGTTTCTTACAAATAACAAGCAGTTCATCACGTCCTGGAGTATTAGGAAAGGTTTCAAAATTTTCTTTATTGATGGAGTTCCAGGCAGACTTAAAGCGTTTGAATATCGGAATATCAGGTCCGCTACTGGCGGAACAAAGACACACCTCAAAAACATTGGATGCACTAAGTTCAATTATATGGTGCCGGCATGCGATATTTAGTAAGTCTTCTCCAAGCTTTTGTTCTATTTGTGCAATAGCTCCCTTTTTAGGACCTGTGTTCGTGGCAGTTTTGTCAAAGCACATACCTTTAATGCGATCAATTAAGTTCCAGTCCTTTAAACATTCGACAACAGCTGTTGCAATGTCTACTCCTGTGCCAGACTCGAGTTTCGGTACTGCAAGCAACTTTCATTTGCCTCCTCCTGACACCAACACTGCTATTATTTCAACTTTTTCATTTCCAGTTAAATCGATTTGCATTTTTCCATCCCAGTGCCCCATTAAAGAAGTTCAGGATTAAAGGATTCTTTTAAATCTTTTGCGATTTTCTCACGTACATCCATTCTCTTTCGACGAACTGTACTTCTGCTTATGGACAAGTCATCAAGATCATGATCTAATGTAGAGGCAGCAGCTGATAGCACATATACGGCCTGTCTATTAGAAATATTCGATCTATCCAGTGCAACTGCAACGTCTCGTGTTACTTGGTTTGCTAGAAACCTTCTTGCCTGCATTATTTTTTGATGCCGTGTTAGTTTTACACAACACTGTTTCATCTTCACTATTCATGCTCATTGTTTCATCTTCACTACTCATGCTACTTGATGAAGTCAATTTAGCAGACTTTGTTTCTTCCTCCTTTCTCTTACTTTCCCTACGTGCTAACCGTTCTTTAGCTGACTCTCTCTTCCTTTTACGATCTTCCTTCTCTGATAATGCTTTGTCAACGTTAGCCATATATCCTTTTCTTCCCTTCTGTTTTTGAGCTTGGAGGAATTCTCTGTCTTCTTTAATCTTGATCATCTCGTGCGCTTTTTGGTGAGCAAATATCAAAGAGATCGTTTAAACTGTCCTGAAACAAGCTCTCTTTCTCACGCTGAGTTTCGGAGCAGCGGAATTTTAATTTTTGGAGCGTTCTATATTCCGTATATACTTTTTCAATCATTGATATAACATTATAATCAGCTCTTGTTGGAATTCTAGCTCGTTCCCAAAATTCAACTACCTCTATGTAAACTGCTTTAGAAGCTTCTCTTAGAGTTTTCTTTTCCTTAAGTAAATAAAAAAGACGACGGAGCACATCACCTTTGGAAGGAAGTTTTCTCCCGCATATCATTTCAATTGGTTGTCCAATGAGCCATATTTCGATATTTCTGCGGGTTTTCATTGAGGAACTTGCCATTTCTAATATGATTATTCACTATTGCAACACTGGGGCTTCTGAATAAAATATACGATTGTTATAGGAACGCCCTTTCAACACGTTTACGCAAGATGAGCACTTAATGGGAAAAATGACGAAATCTATTTCATGGAAAAACGTGAATACAAGTTATCAACAGAACAGATGCGATTCTTACCTCAACGTGTTCAGTACCGCTCATACAAGATGTGCTTCGGAATATTTAACCACAATAAGCATAAAAAAATCTATATTATGCAAAAAAATTATATATATCGAAATATTTTTTGTAAATACACAATAAATCTATATTATGGGGAAGAAGCCAAAAAGGTTTTTAAAAACATCTAAATTCATATGCGATGTGGCACCACTTAGAATTTTTTGATCTTATTAAAATTTTATATTTAGAGTTTTTTCAACATAGGTAACAATTTCAGGGGGTAAGACTTACGAATTTTCAACATTTATTTTTTTGGACCACCCTAAATATATATATATATATATATATATATATATATATATATATATATATATATATATATGAACACAGTTCTGCAAGTGATGTTTTTTATCTTATCTCCTTTTTACCATTATTATTAGGATATTTATTTTTATATTACATGTTTTGTAGAACAACGATTATTATCTATTTAATTTTAACGCCACCTTTACATAATTAATTAAAACATTTATAACCATTCACTGGAGGAGGAATTTACGCATAAAAAAAAACCAAATTTTAAAAACAATATAATGATTTTTTTTAATTCAAATTCAACCCCGACATCAACCTAAAATTAAACATTTCATCGTCTGGGATTCGTTCACACGAAATTGACTAAAGCTACGCATCAAAATTCGTCTACAAATTGATGAAAAAAACTGAACGACAATTCTTCTTTTATGACGTTTCTGAAGTGACATTCTTTCTCCTGACTGTAAATACGAAGGCTTGCCACAAACTTTTTTTTTATATATTAAAGGATGTTGTTGTTTAAATATGTAGTTTAAACTACTTTTTGCTCGACGTTTCCCTATTGCTGATCATAAATATTAGTAGGAAACAACTAAATGAGTTATGTTAATAATAAATAATCAGTGAGAAGGGCCAGTAACTGGTACGACGCTCATACTGTTAGTCTCATACAGTGTTCTCGAATACTTTCCGTAAATGAGGGTAGTAGGGAAAATGAGAAACAAGGTAGGTAGTTCGACGTCTGATAAAGGTGGTAATACTGTGATAAAACGGAAGTTAGAGTAATGCGCCGCATTAGTCTGTCCTGAGTATTGCGACGGTTTCTGATCCTGATGTTAAAAATTTTATAAAATAAAAATGAATTGTTAACAAAAAATTAAAGAATTATAAAATTAAAAAATTAAAAAATCTTAAAATAGGCAAATTAAAATGGAATAAGACAATAAAACTTAATTGGGATGGTATCATGTGTGCATTAGTAGAATTAATATAAACGGTTAAAAACTTGAACATTATCATGTAACAGCGAGATTAGATGTTGAAATGTAACACTGGTCTGCAAGGTTTCTGTTGTTTTAACATTCATATAGCTGTTTTATTGTAATTTTGGTATGCTGAATCCAAATATGGTATCCATTTTTGCACATCACGTTCGATTTTTTGGAAACAGCCATATAATTTTATATAATGTTTATATACGCCCGTATATGTCCCTATATATTATATATGTTATTGTTATTATTATATTATGTTATGTTATTATTATTATATGTATTTACTGTTATTTTTTTATCTTTTCAGACTTTCGCTAATATGGCATCAAGAGGCTGCTTAAATCAGCCTGATATATTTTGCTATATATGTGGCAGCTCTGTTGCAAAGAAACAGAGGCAGAACATCACAGACTTTGTCAGGAAAGTGTATTAGGCCCACTTTGGAATGAAACGCGGAGATCAAGACAAGTCATGGACTCCTCACAAAGTTTGTCGTTCTTGTGCTGAATCCTTGAGACAATGAAATCAAGGAAAGAAAAAGTACATGCATTTTGGAATTCCTGTGGTCTGGCGTGAACACAAGAACCACGAAGATGACTGTTATTTCTGTTCGTGCAACGTAGAAGGTTACAACACTAGAAATAAATAGGACATTCCTTATCCTGATCTTCCATCTGCAATGAGACCTATACCACATGGACCCAATGTGCCTATTCCTTCCCCACCACAAACTCTTGATAGATTTATGTCAGACTCTGAATCTGATGCTGGTAATGCAGATGATATTGACTACTACCAACCAGAAAATCTCAGTCGTGAACCACAACTTTTCACACAAAGTAAACTAAATGATCTGGTGAAAGACTTGGATCTGCCGAAAGATTCTGCAGAAGTTCTGGGATCCAGACTCCAAGCCAAGAACTTGCTTTCTCATGGACATCCTTTTCTTGGTACAGAAACCGTGAGACAAAATTTGTTTCATATTTTTTCCAGGAAGGTCCACTGGTCTACTGCAGTAACATTACTGGACTAATATATAGCTTAGGAACTGTCTTATCAAACAAATGATTGGAGATTATTTATTGACTCCTCCAAGACAAGCCTTAAAGGTGTTCTCCTTCACAATGGTAACTATTATGCTTCTGTTCCTATAGCTCATTCTGTTCACTTAAAAGAAACGTATGAAAATCTTAAACTTCTTCAAAAAGTTTGGTATAATGAGCATGAGTGGTTGTATGTGAAGATCTGAAAGTTTTATGCATGATGCTTGGTCAGCAGCCTGGTTACACAAAAATGCTATGTTTCCTTTTGTGAATGGGACATCAGAGCGAGAAGGCAGCATTGGAAGAAGAAGCTGTGGCCACCCAGAGGCAGTCTGACACCTGGTTCGAAGAATATCATTTATGAAAAGTTGGTTAAGCCAACGAAAGTGCTGTTACATCTACTCCACATAAAACTGGGCTTGATGAAGCAGTTTGTGAAGGCATTGGGTAAGGATAGTGACTGCTTCAAGTACATTTGCAGCAAATTCTTAGCTCTCACCTATGAGAAAGTTAAAGAAGCTGTCTTTGTGGGACCTCAAATTAGGAAGTTAACATTGGATGATCAGTTTGAAGAAATGATGAACCAAGCTGAAAGAGAAGCATGGGTTGGCTTCAAAAATGTTATTCAAAACTTCTTGGGGGACAAAAAGGATTCAACTTTCAAAATGACTGTTGAAAACACGCTGAATAAATTTCAAAAATTGGGCTGCAACATGAGCTTCAAGGTTCACTTCTTGCTTGGTAGTGTCAGCTAAGAACAAGGAGAAAGATTTCACCAGGATATGAAGACAATGGAGAAGAGATATCAAGGAAGGTGGAATGTCAACATGATGGATGATTACTGCTGGTCACCGAAAAGGGAGACCTCCAGTGAAAGGCATAAAACACTAACAAAAAAGTATAGATTTAGTCGCATATAACTCACAAAATTTAGAAAAATGTTGAACTGAATACTTGTACCAGCTTTATTCCTTTATTTGACAAATTAATTACTCAAAATAGACCTTTGATCAGAGTTTGAAACGTTTAAAAACCAAATATCTTAATACACTAAATATAACCAAGTACATGACAATACATTTTTTATTTTTCGATTTGTGAAAAATCCAAACGTGATGGAACAAAATGGATGTTAATTTTGAAATCAGCATTGAGGAATTATATAAAGTGATCTATTGAAACAAACAGTTCAATGGAATTATGTTAATATATGTAAAAAAATTAAAAATACTGGACGTTATATTGATGAATGAATAAAACTGATGAATGGCCGAATTATGGGTGCTAAATCAAATACAAATCTTTTGACCGACGGACCAGATTCAAGAACCGTTGAGAAATTTGTCTCGAATGAGAAATTTTTCAGATCACCTGAAGATCAGGGCCCCCAGCCTTCTTTAGTTAGTCTTATAAGGCTAACTAACGAAAATATCACAACTTAACCTAACCAATTTTTCTATAGACGAAACCAAATTCTTTAATCAAACTTAACGAAATTGAATTTAGCTCAACCTGGCATAATTTAGCCTAACCTAACTGAGCGTGTAACCTAACCTAATATAGCTTAACTATATCTGACCTTTACCTACAACGGCAGCTATGAAAATTTTCATATATTACAAAATTCGAATTAAAACTTTCCCGACACCATTTCCATAAAAAACTATTCTAGATTTTGTTCTGTTGTTTACTGTAGAAGTGTTAATATTCCTGAATTTTGAGTTTCGCAGGATGTAAACTGAAACAATATATAGGCGTTTTTCGTGGTAAATATAATTCTTACGTATGGGTTAAATTTATGATTAAACTTAAGTTTAACATTTGATTGAACATGGAAAGTTTTTTTCTATAATATACACCGTAAATAATGGTAAAGATTTCGACTTCGTTTATATATCAGTGAAGAAAGCAAATAAGAAAGAAACCCCTTTTTTCTAGCTAATAGAAATATACAGTATATTAATAAAAAAAATTTTTTTCATGTGAAAGTAATATTTAACGTAATATGGGGCAAGTTTTGTTCAGGAACGAGAGCCAGATCATGCAATTTGGACAGGGTCGTATGTACACTGTAGGGTGGATCGATTTTACATTTTTTTCGATTTCCATATTCTAATAGAGACAAAAACTTGCGCATGCATGAGAAAATAGCCTCTGCAAAATCTTAGCTTAATAGGTAATCATCTTCTGCCCCCGGCAGAGCGATGAAAATCATATTTTAGTAGTCAAAAACATATTTTTAAACCCTAGCCTAGAGTCATAAAATTTTGCGTGTGTGTTATTTCATGCCTAAGCAACGATATAAATGCTATGGGAAATATATAAATGCATTATTTAAGACAAAGAGCCGATCTGAAAATATGTATATTATACATATTTTCAGATCGGCTCGTTGCTTAGGCATGAAATAACACACACGCAAAATTTTATGACTCTAGGCTAGGGTTTAAAAATACGTTTTTGACTACTAAAATATGATTTTCATCGCTCTGCCGGGGGCAGAAGATGATTACCTATTAAGCTAAGATTTTGCAGAGGCTATTTTCTCATGCATGCGCAAGTTTTTGTCTCTATTAGAATATGGAAATCGAAAAAAATGTAAAATCGATCCACCCTAATGTACAGTGCTTACAAGAAGTCTCACGCTTCTGTCTCGTCCCAAGCTAGTCTGTTAGGTATAAAATGGGCGGTCCTTATGACAACGGAGGTGTATTCGGATTGGTGCACATAACTGCTCTAACACAATCAATGACGTCGATTATTACGTCACTTCTGCTACATTTTAGTGTTTAAAATACAAATGATTAAGAAGCAGAATGGAGCAAGTTTCGGGATGTTGGGATGGTTATGGAGCAATCCTAGTCATCATAATATTAGCTGGGCATTGCATTATACCGTCTCAATATATACTGTAGACTATAGAGAACGACTAATTCGGCAAATATCCCAAATCATGGCATGATACCTAAGTTATTTTGACGCAGGTCTAAATTATTTGCTCAAATGCAATTATTGATATTAAGTAATTGTTGGGAATTGTTTTCAATATTGTTGTTTGTGATATATATCCTACGTGAAGAATCTAATGACCAAATTCCTCAGTGAACCTCTCACGCGCTCGCATTTCGAGGAAGTCACGGTCGTCTCACTAATAGATAGTTTATCCATTGTTTTAAGTGGTAACCTATTAAACGAACTATGTTAAACCTATTCCATCTTATGAAAGTCATTAGTCTAAAGCAAGTCTGGTGGGCCGTGAATCAGAGAAATTTGCATTTGATTTGTTCATCGTAATTATTACGTAATATAGTATACTGTATATAGTAGTATATAAGAGTTTATTGGTAGCATATCATATGACAATTCCCATAAACATGTGATGACCTCGATGTTGCCAGTTTTTATTTTTTTCCTGAAACTATTACCTTCTCATAGTTTGTTTCAACAATGCATATATTATCATCTCCACGAGCGTAGACATTGCAAGAAAAGATTCTAACTAAGGCTAAGTAAAGTTCTTTCATGGTCACAATATATACTTTTATAGATGTCAAACATAAAAATATAATAAAATTCTATATTAACATAAATATATATTCGATACACATTTACGTCATGGCTTTAACATCAGTATTTCGTATAGCTTCCTCCAGCATCAATAATTTCTTGCAATAAAAGAGGCCAGATTGTAGGGAATGTTTGGTGTTCGGCGTAAGCTCTCCCAACTATTCCTCGTGTGAGCTAAAAGTGCTTCAACTGTTCTTTCATTGCGTTGCTCCCATTCGTTAATCATTATTGCCCAAAGGTTTTCAATCGGATTCAAATCAGGAGAACGTGGTGGAAGAATTAGATTAATAATCTCTGGGTGTTCTTCGTACCACGCTCTCACAACGTTACTCCTATGAATGGGACTGTTATCTTCCATTAAGTAAAATGGTTCCGGTGCTGGAACCAGATACGCACGAACACTGGGTAGCAGCACCTCTTCCAGTATCTGGCAATATTGCTGTCCAGTAAAGCGTCCATCTACTTGAGTCAATTCTCCGACACCATAGCCAGACATCCAGCCCGACACACCGAGATTGATGTGACCACTACGTTTGCTCGGGAAAACATTTCCTTCTTCATAGCGTTTTCCGCGCTGCCTCCAACAATGCAGGGAACCATGACTATCTGTTGAAAATGTTTTTTCGTCACAGTACACAACTTTTCTCCAGAATTCTTCCTCCTGCGGCAAGTATTGCAAGGCAAATCCCATCCGCGCCTCTTTATGCTCAATCGTCAATGCAGGTTTTATAGCTGGACGGCGAGAAAAATACCCTGCCTCGTGAAGTCTGTTGTTCACTGTATTTGCGCTACAACGAAGGTTCAGGTGTCTGTAAATATGCGTCGCTGGAACAAACGGATGCTCTCTGGCATGATTAACAATCGCAGCATCTTCCTCTTGAGATGTTGAACGCGGAGGACCAGACCTCGGCAAAGTAGCGATTGAGTTTTCTGCTTCATACCGATGAATCCACCGTTCCACAGTGCTTCGATGAACGTCTAGTCGTCTTGATATTTCTCTTATTGGCACACCATATTCATTCAATGTCACCATTGCTCCCCGCATTGCCTGGGTCGTCTCGTGGTGCACAGACGGCCTTTCCATCTTTGTGTAAATGGCTTATGTGAAGCGTGCTTGGACGATGAAGGAAATGAGGATACCATGCACCCCTTCTGAAATTGATTTCGGTTGTGAAGGGTACCAACCCTTCGAATGGTAATAATAATCAGCCAATTTCCTATTTTGTTGAACATATGCATAAAAAATTCGTCTTAAAAGCCAAGGATCCAAAGATTGTCAGCAATAGTTTATATTGCAACCGAATATAGTCAGCCATCAACAGTATAATCATATTTTATTTCCATAACTACTCATGACTACTGTCATAGTAAATAACCTTATTATGACTTAGGTAGTAGTGGTAATTCTGAGTGGCGGCCTCTAGCCACATACGTTAAACCTATCAGTGCGTCTAAGACCAGACTCTTCTGTTTCTGTCAATTCATTGTTAGTTTAAAGTATTTTGCTCTTTGTCTTTCTAGGTCTAGGGCATTAAAATAAATATTTGAGTTTGTGTTTAGTATTTCCTCCTCCCTTCGTAATTCCCCACCCAACCTCGTTTCCTTCGACATAGCAACGCTTACCTCCATCCTCATTCCACTTCCTTCATTAAACCTATTATCGCTTTTACTGTCCCTTCCTTCCATCCTTCAATGCCAGCGTTCTTAAACCTAGCACATAAATTATATAATATGGAATCTAACACCTTAGATCTCTACGCATTCATGTTACTTGAAGACGCCTGTGTCTTAGGGGAATCTAAGTGTTGAGAGTGGGCTTGATTATTACAGATGACCTTGAACGCTCCAACTATTTAAAAATGATTATTTATTACGCACATCATATGGCATAATACACACATGAATTTAAGTATCTCTTACACTATAGGAATGGAATTGAATCCTACCAGAGTTAAAAAGTCGCAAAATATAATAGATTAGTTTGTATTAAGAGGTCACTAAGAGAAAAGGATTTGGAGTAGAGCGGAAGGCAGAGAGTATATTTTCTCGAGTTTCGGTTATTATTAACGTTATATGGATACATTGCCATGCGGTGTGATCAGAGAGAGAGAAGAGAGAGAGAGAGGAGAGAGAGAGAGAGAGAGAGAGAGAGAGCTTTTAAATCACACCTTTTAAATGGTTTGTGGGTAAGGGCTTCACGTATGTTATTTTAGTCCAGGGTAGTTTATGTGGAGGTGTTAACGTAACTTGCACTTGGGACTGTTAATTGTAAGACAACTACCATAGCTGGGACTGAGACACGTTATCCCCCTGCATACTCTATATATATCTATATACAGTATGTCTCTATATATAAATAGATAGAGTGATCAACACAATGATAATGTGGACGTCATTGATGGGGTTAGAGCAATTATGTGCACCAATCCGAACACACCTCCGCTGCCATAAAGACCGGCCATTTTATACCTAACAGACCAGCTTGGGACGAGACAGAGGCGCGAGACTTCTTGTAAGCACTGTACGTACGTCAGGCGTTCACCAAACCAACATCATATTCAAAATACTGTATTACCACAAAAAAAACGCCATCCAAAGCTCATGGTTTGGAATTGTTTTAACCCCAGGGCGCAAGGAAATGCTGGTTTTGCCCAAAAGATAGATCCTTTAATTGCCTATAGCATCCTTAAAAATGAGGACACTGCTAGAGGGTGGATATTCATGGTGGTAGCCGAATTGTGCACCTTCCCATACAGCTAAAGTTGTAAGTGAATGTTTTTAAGAAACTCCTGAATGGGAAAGTTTCTGACCAGGATCTCACGAAAATCTCTGTTTTGCTATAAAAACAGTTTGGCGGAACAATAGGAGAAATGTTCGCCTTTTCCAGAATGTATTTTCCCTGTGGTCAGAGATCTTCCTATCCAATATTGGGTTTAGTTATTTCATTCTTACAGTTTTTAATAAGTCCGGACCTACAGCTAAATATGATTTCATTTGTCCTATAGCTCGCGCTATATCTGCTGGTGTAAAATAGAAATCAGTTATATTTTCTTGTAATTTCTTTTCAAAGAAGGTATTTCTATCAGGTACCACTTTGTCACTTCTGTGGGGTACTGAAAACTGATTCATACTGAGCTCTCAATATTTCGGATATCTTTTTTAAATCGTCGCTTAGTTCATTATTTTCTTTACTTAAGGGCCCGATAGTTTCGCGCGTTCTTGTTTTCCTTTTCGCAAAGTTACGGAAGTATTTTGGGTTTTTCTTTATTACTGCTACCGCATCTTCCTCTTTCCTCTCTGAATGACCTTTAAGTAGAGATTGTATTTCCCCATCTATCCTCTCCAGCTTTTCTTGTATCACTTTTTCTGGCATTGTTTTCTATGCAGGTCATTAATTTTGCAACTACTTTCCTTCAAAGATTCATCAAATGCAGTCTTTTATCACTTTTCTGATCTGTGTGCCCACAAAAATGCCTTCTTTGATTTCTGCTTCGCTGATTCTAGGGAACTTCTGTTTTAGAAATAAAAATCCAGGTCCGCCTTTATTCATGGCTTTTACAAAATTTTTCATCAAACCAAGTTTGATATGGAGAGGTGGTAATAAAACTTTTTCTGGATCTACTAGAGGTTGATGGGCAACATTTTTCTGCCCTGAACCAAATTTTGTCGAAGTGGCCACTCTTTCTGTGTATAATGACTCCCCTTAGCTCGGCTATCCCATTCGCAGAGGAAACAAGAGAACTTTGTGTATCCTAACTGTCCCGAAAAACTAGGCTTTTGCTCGCTTGAGTATTTTAAGGAATGATGACATGCATCGTGTGAATAAAAGTAATAAACATTATATATATATATATATATATATATATATATATATATATATATATATATATATATATATATATATATATATATATAAATATAATAATAATATGCATAATTAAAGATTTTATACCAACTAAATGACTAACAATAAATCTCGTTTTATGATACAAACTGAGAAATGCTCTCTCGATCTTAAAGGGATTTAAATTGCAAATCCCTCAAAAACTGTGGGTGATAGAAAACATCTTTTTGCATTTTCGTAATCAGCATAAAAATAAACATAAGAATCACACACATTTATCAAAAGGAGAAAAACTTTGTTAAATAGTGTAATCTTTCAGAAATTAAAAGTACGAGTCGGTCATGACAGGATTAAATTGTAGACTATTGTACGGTCACTCTAATTCAGAGGTTCCCAAACTTCTGAGCTTGTCGACCCCTTGATAAGCTTATAAAGTTATCATCGACTTCTAACCCAAATTCGGATCTTTTCCATTTGGCGGCAGGCGGTTTTTTTTAACCAAATTTTCACCAGTAATACTTTTTTGTGTGCTAAATACGAATCTAACATTCTTTTTTGAGAGAAATGAAAGGAAAATATCGAAAAAAAAGATTTTAAATACGAACTACTTTATACGGCGTACGAAAGGGAAATATTTATTTGAAATCAGCTATATCCTTTAATATTTTTCTAAATATATCTTCGTTTCCATTACGCTTCCGCCAAATAAATTCGCATCATTTGTATAATTTATGTCTCGGGGTACGGGGGCAGAGCCCCCGTAAAGATCACGCATCACAAATTGATCGGTATCGGGTTATATTTTTTATTTTTGAATTTCCGACGCTAAAATGTCGTTCACTCGATCAATCGATCAATTTGTGATGCGTGGTCTTTACGGGGCTCCGCCCCCGTACCCCCGAGACCTAAATTATACAAATGATAATGTAATAACATATTCATGTTAGGTAAGGTTAGGTTAGGTTAATTAATACCAAAATACATTTTCCTAGTAATATTTGAGGTGTTTTGCTTAGATTTTGACCTCCATTTCCCTTGAAAATGGGCCAAACTTCAAAGTACTATAGCTTTGTTGGATCTCATTTCCGACGGAAATGGAGGTCATATTTGAACAAATCACATCAAATACTACTAGAAAAATGTATTTTGGTGTGTAAAATGACTGAGTTACTTAAAACACATAATTACCGAAAAAATTTCACTGCATCTTCTTCTGATATAATATTCACAAAAATCCACTGTAAATTATAATTCACGTCCATGATTTACTCGTATTTCCAGAAAACAATAATGAATCGCGCGGAATGTTTAATCATATCGAGTTGCCATAATTATTCTACAGATTTTGGAATAATTAAATTATATAAACAAATAATTAATATTCATAAAATAATATAATATAAATTAATAAATTATTATATAATACAATACTATAATTATATTATTGCAAAAATATATAGAATTTCGCAGTGTAAATAGTTCGTGCGCGGTATAAAGAAGTTCGTATTTAAAATCTTTTTTTCGATATTTTCCTTTCATTTCTCTCAAAAAAGAGTGTTAGATTCGTATTTAGCACACAAAAAAGTATTACTGGTGAAAATTTGGTTAAAAAAAACCGCCTGCCGCCAAATGGAAAAGACCCTCAAATTCTCAATATTTAAAATAATTTTAAATGAAATGAAGTCAAGAAACATCAAAATATAATAAATTAATCATTATAGTTATACAATTACCATTATTAGTAATTAAGTGAAAATTAATAACTGCTAAATACTTTTACAATTAAATCTTCTCTAATGAGATGGATGGGCCTGATGGTCATTAACAAGGACATTAACAAGGTCATTAACAAGGACATTAACAAGGTCATTAACAAGGCTGTAGGGTTGAGAGTTTGAGCCTTAATTCACAGCGCTCATCGATGTTAAGCCTAGAACTTAAGCCTAGACCCCTAGAACTTTATCGACCCCCTATCGACCCATAGATCTTTATCGACCCCCTGTACAATCCCATCGACCCCAGGGGGTCGATATTGACCACTTTGGGAATCCCTGCTCTAATTGATTAAATTCAGAAATTTTTTTTAGCTGGATTAAAATACGCGACTATATTGAAAAAAAATGCCATTGTAAATAGGTAATTTTTTTCAAGACCGCAGAAAGGTGGTCACTTTAGTCAGGTAGTCACTATACATGGGTAGTCACATTGGCGGGTTCTAATATATACTGTATATAATGTTATAATGTCATAATGTTTCAGACCAATAAAGACCCTAGGATCCACTCATGGCTGGTCGACCTAACTGTGTTCGTAATTGTGTATTGTGCATGTCCTCCGTGGTGGCGGAGGGGACCTACAATTTTACGTGGGTTCCGAACCACAAAGCCTTAATTTTACTACCTTAAACTATACCCAGTCTATTAACATATGCGTCTAATCGAATTTTAAACATGTTTATAGACGTGCTACTAATTACTTCTACCGGAAACTATTCCAGCTATTTACTATTCTATGCGTAAAAAAAAATTTGGCTCGAACCCATTCATAATTTTAAAAACCTGGATTAGATCACCCCTTAGCCTCCTAGTCTCGAGTGTAGTCAATTTTAACTCCTTAAGCCTATCCTCGTACGACTTCGACCAAAGGGACGGAATCATTTTAGTTGCTCGTCTTTGAACTCTTTCGATTTTGTTTATATCTTTTCGCATATACGGATTCCAAAATTGGATCGCGTACTCCAAATGGGGTCTAACTAATGATTCATAAAGAGGAACAATAATATCGCGCGATTTGTACTCAAAATTCCGAGCTATAAAACCTAACACTTTGTTCGCTTTATTGACCGCTGCTGTACTTTGTTTCGCCACTTTTAAATCACCATTGACTATAACTCCTAAATCCTTTTCCTGCTCTACGCTTGCTAACTCCTTCCCTGACATACTATACGCAAAATTACCGTTACGCGAACCTATATGTAAAATTTTGCACTTATCGACGTTAAATCTCATTTGCCATGTGACTGACCAATCAACGATTTTATTCAGATCTTCCTGGATTTTACCTCTATCTTCGTCATTAATCGCCCTACCACCCAACTTCGTGTCATCTGCAAACTTTGAAACTGTACTGACTAGGCCGACATCTAAATCGTTAATATATATAAGAAAAAGCAAGGGGCCCAATACAGAACCCTGAGGAACGCCGCTCGCCATATTACCCCAAGACGACTCCGCTCCATCAACGACCACCCTCTGTTTCCTACCTCGCAACCACTCTTCTATCCAATTTATTACTACACCCCTGATTCCATGAGCCTTAGTTTTTTCAATGAGTCTTTTGTGCGGCAGGGTGTCAAACGCTTTTTGAAAATCTAAATACACTACATCAACCGCCCGATGACTATCGTAAACTTCAACCACGCTTTGAAAAAATTCTAAAAGATTAGTTAAGCAAGATTTGTTTCGCGTAAAACCGTGCTGCGTATTTCTAACCAAGTTATGCAATTCTAAGTATTCGATGTTAAACTGATTGGCCTATAATTTGCCGCCGCACCTTTATCGCCTTTCTTAAAGATAGGTGTTACATTTGCTAACTTGAAATTATCTGGTACGCACCCCTCAGAAGTAGACGCATTAAAAATCTTTGTTAGCGGCACAACAATGCTTTCTTTTAATTCTTTTAGTTGTATGGGATATATGGAATCCAGTCCCGGTGATTTACGCGTTTTCATTTTATCAATATAGCGCATTACCTCCCCTTCACTAACCACAATATTATCCAAAATATTACCATTATCAAAAGGTACTATGTCTATGACCGTAGGGATATTCGTTACATCTTCTATAGTAAAAACTGACGTAAAAAATTCGTTTAGCAAGGTAGCCATTTCTTTGTTTTCAGAAACTATCTCTCCGTTAACATTTTTCAACGGCCCCAAGACACTTTTTACTGGATTTCTATTGTTGACGTATTGAAAGAATCGCTTGGGGTTTTCTTTACCGTCAAGAGCTATGGAGATTTCAAATTGTCTTTATCGCACTTATGTAGCCTATAAGCCCTATCTCTACTCTTTATAATGTCTCCTACTCTAGAAGTAAACCACAAGGGCTTGTTGTTTACTTTCGCACGCTTAATTTTGTACGGTACACATTCCTCATTTATTGTCCTATATACTGTTTCAAGCGATTCCCACATTAGTTTTGCGTTGGAGATCCCCATTACGTTTTCCCAATTAACGTGTATATATATATATATAATATATATATATATAATTTAAAGATAAAGAACGACGCTTTTGTAGAAGAGCGTCCGCACAAGAAGAGGAGAGAGAACGAACAAATGAAAAATGAGGCACGCTCTTCTACACAAGCGTCGTTCTTTACATTAATTATACTGCGTGTTGTTTGCAGTTAAAATGTATGTAGGTATATATGTATATATGTGTATATATATGTATATTAAAGAACAGGTGTTTCTCGTTATAACGGTTCCTAATATATGACATTAGTGTTTCAATAAATGTGCACCAAATTTACTACATTGCAAATTTTAAAGGACTCTTTTTTTCTATGTTAGATGTTTAGATTTAATCCTAACTAATTATACTTACAGTAGGTTACAGCAAGTTGAAATCACTGTTTTTATGGTACTGAAAACAATCTTCCTCTTTCCCAGAATGTATTCCTGCTCGAATGGTGCTGATTATCTTGTCTTTCTTCGGATTCATCAATATGTATTTGAGTAGATACAATTACTCTGTGATTTCTGTTGCAATGATCACTCCTTATGAACAACAGCAATCTGGACTTAACGATACATGCGGTACGTCACTAATGTGCATCATTTTAGATAATTTATCACTGAAACGTGCATCTGTTTTCTTACACTTTTACGGTATCGATTAAAATGATGTGTAGCTTGTTGTTAACTGTTTTATATATATATATATATATATATATATATATATATATATATATATATATATATATATACAGAGAGAGAGAGAGAGAGAGAGAGAGAGAGAGAGAGAGAGAGAGAGAGAGAGAGAGAGAGCTTTGGTTCCACCCAATAGGTTCTTACAAATTTATAAATCATTTTCATGCTAAAAATACAACCTTTACATTTAGAAATTTATTAATACATTTGCAATATATATATATATATATATATATATATATATTATTAAATAAATAATTATTAAATAAATAAAACACCCTTTTCATTTCATAATGTGTGAGAGGAGTTCTCTCTTCTACAATTTATTTTTTTCATAAATATTTCTAAAAGTATAAAGTCATCCTTTCTTTACGGATCCTACCGATGGTGACATCCCAAAACCTCGTAAGTGCCACTTCCCTTAGTTTAGTTTGTAAAATTTGTTTACTTTAATCTGTGTTGGCAGAAAATCCTACAAAATCTTACAAGCCATTTTTGTTTCTCTTCCATCCAAACAACCTTTTCAAAAGCACCTAAACGTAAAGTTTTCTACATTAGACATTGTTCAATTTTTTATTTTTCCCTTGAAATGTAGTTTGCTGCTTACGGGCTATCGGAATAGCACCATTGATATTTTGTTTTATATTTTCCCCCCCTACTCTTACAGTATTTCTGAAAACAAGCTAACCAGCAAAAAGAAAAAAAGGAAGGAACTTTACTGTATATCAAATTATTTTTTTAGGTTTTCATTTTTTCTTTTACAGATTCAGTGCAAAACTGTAATGACACTAATCCTGTTGATGAAGTAAGTACATATAAATATAAGGTTTTGTGTAATGTATCATATTTTACTTCTTACATAAGGAACTTCAACAGTATGATTAGCCTTGGTACATTGCCACTGTTGGATGTAATTGTGAGGTCGTCATGTTTGATGGTGATCCCTTCTTCTTTCCAACATTGAAGCGTTCCAAAACATGGAAACTTGAATTAGTGTGATAGTGACATAGTGCACTCTTACCCAGTGAGCGAGGGTTCGAGATTGGTAACTGGCGCTTTTACTTCATGATATTTGAAATTATGTAAATGGTACGAAACACGGTTAAGTAAAAAATGTGAGTTATTATATTATTATTGAAGGACAAAGACATATAAAAAAGGTGAATGTAGTTCTAGAGACTCGTATCAGCAGTGGTGTTGTCTCTCGCTGTATTAAAGAAGTAATTAAATGTCATAAATTTGTAATTAGAAGTAATAAATAAATAGAAATATATGACTGACTAAATAATTAATTAATAATAATAATGAAATAAAAATAACTAGATCTTATGGTTGCCATAGCAACCATCAGGGGAGGAAGGAGCGTGAGGAAAATTAGATGAGTGGGATTTGTACTCGTAATATTGAAAGTCTACTTGGTTTTTAACATTGCAATTTTGTAAATGGCCTACTTCCGGACATGACCTTGCAAAGACAACCATACTACTGACTTCGGTGTCTCCCTCAAACTTAAGAAGATTTTACATACATAAACAAGAAAAACAGTTTTCTTTTCTTGTAAGTTTTCTGCGTTTCCTTTAGACAGTTTAAGAAAAGGAAGATAACGCACGCAAATGGTTAGAAAAGACCACAAATGGTCTTCTTTTAAATATTATCGTAATTAAGTGTAGGTCCCTATTTTTCTATTTCTCAATTGTAAAAATGAAATAAATTATTTTTAAACAATGACGTGGTTTTTACTTACATAATGTCTTTCATTTTGTCGATTAGCACAAAACAACACTGGATTGGGATGAGCGAACTCGCGCCCTCACCTTGGGGATGTTTCACTACGGATACTGCTTCACACAGGTAAAACCGATCCGTTTATTTAAAATGAAAATAGAAAATTTCAGTTATTCATGGGAGAATCGTAACTTATATATGTATGCTTCTATATATCGTCACTGTTTTCACAAACTGGCGAATATGCAATTTTGGCCAAATTGAGATAATGCCACTTGGCTAGCAACCAGATTTGGATCTTTAACTTGTCAAATTTTGAGGATTGTACTCCAAGTACTTTTGAAGATACAGACATTATAAATCAAACAGTGCAAATACAATTGAATGTAGGGGAAATCTTCAAAGATGATTTTCTCAAAACTGAAAAATTGCAGATTCGCCGGTTTGTGAAAGCAACGACGATATAACCAAGAGTTTTACTTGCGCATTTTCTGCTATGGAGGACTGGGACAACTTTTATTCTCGTTCCTGCGTTAAGGTCATTTATTTAAAAACATTTGCCCTACGCCTATACCAGAAGGGCATTCCAAAAGTGTGAATATATTTTTAAAGGTTGAGCTTACTATAGTAATAACTATTTGTTATAGTTTATTAAAAAAATATTTATAACATTGAAATTGTAAATATTTAATGTATTTTAAGTTGAACACAAAAGGTGGCATGAGCACTTATACTATATATATATATATATATATATATATATATATATATATATATATATATATATATATATATATATATATATATTATATATATATATATATAACCTTGGTTAACCTTGGTTTAGCTTCCGCCCGAATTATTCATTCTGACGAAGGTCAAGCTTGTCACTCCACCTTAGACCTACAATTTAACGTGGAATCCGAACCACGCCCCACCAGTAGCCAGCGTCTTAACCACTAGGCTATATATATATATATATATATATATATATATATATATAATTTATATATATATATATATATACGATTTAGGGGTTATTTTGGCTCTTCAAAAAGATTTTAGGTGGACGTTTGGCGGAACGATACGGGAGTAAATACATCTTCGGAGCAGCGATCACCCTTCCAGCAGTTCTCAGTTTTCTCATTCCAGTTGCTGCTAAATTCAATTACTGGGGAGTCGTCGTCATTCGATTCCTCCAAGGAGTTATGCAGGTACTGTTGTCAACCCACGAGCTTCAACACTTCTATTTATTTTAGATATGAAAGAAGCATTTTAGACTGGACAGAACAATATTTGAACGCACTCGAACGCGCTTGAATACTTTTACAGGGGAAAAGGATGTTCAGCAATAGACCCTCAATGACCCTCTTCATTCTATACATGTTATTGGAATTTTTATCATATATTCAGCTATTCGTTTACTTTGGGCCACCTTGTATCAAAAAGGAAGTTCCAAAAGGAAGTTAAATAACATTAATTAACATGATTAAATAACATGTTCATTGTAAGTGTCATTTTTTTCAAACATAATATTCAACCTTACACAATTGTCTAACATAATTTTTGGAAATAACTTAGCTGCGATGGTGTTGATTTTGTCATAGACTTTGGTCGTTAGGTCTTCAAGTGTCTTAGGCTTGGTAGAATAGATCCTGTCTTTTATCTAACCCTACAAAAAAAGTCAAGGGATGTGAAGTCAGGTGAGTATGGGAGCCATTCCACTGGCTCATGAAGGGAGATTAGTCGCCCGGAAACATCTTCCTCGAAACGTTGCGAGTTTCGCAAGCAGTATTTGGAGATGCTCCATTAGGGCATACCATACTTTTCCGAGTCCGAATTTCACTCTGGCTAATATGTATTTTTATGTAAAATTTAATTCTAAGAGGGGTTTCTTTTCTGCAACTTTTCCCAAAAAATCGCGTTATCATGTTCAAAATTGCGGTTTTCTGTTCTATGTTGAAATACCGAATATTTAATTGAACACAACCTCATATTTTTAACCCTTTGTCGTAATTTGTTGCCATTTAGACACATTAACTTTGCTTAACTCTTACACAGGTTTAATACATACATACATAAGAAAAAAAAATCTACTCCATTTGAATCTTTGGAACCATTTGGACGCAGAAGGCGAAGTTCAACATTCTCTCAATAGATAGCTCTGAGCAATTACGCCAGTTACAATTGTGAAGTAGAAGTACGTGAACGCCATTTTTTTCGGTAAGTGTTTTTTGTAATTTTCCTAAGTTTAATTACCATTATTATATTTGTTTTGACTATAATTTCATTCTAGAAGTATTAAGGAAGCTCCCTGTTTACTTTGTTTAAGTAATATTTTTAATAACTGTGAAGAAAAGACTTTATTCAAAGTTCGTTTCGAAATGGACACAAATTTTCATAGGGTAAATTTCTGTCTATGATAACACGTGTGTCCAATTGGATACATGAAATGAATTTTTCATTACGATTGTTTTTATGTACTGTTATATATATATATATATATATATATATATATATTAGTGATGTAGGTCACATCCGCATCCGCATCCGCGGAACATCCGCACATTTTCTCGCATCCGCATCTGCATCCGCATCCGCACTTTGGACTGCGGATGTCGTGCGGATGTGGATCGTTGAGCTAAAACGTCATTAATAAGCGGAAATTATCAAATTCTACTATAATAATAGAACTAGTTCATTGTGCGCAAAAGTGATGCAAGCGACAAGACGAGAGGCTGTTCTTGTATAAAGTTACTCTCTTGCAACCTACTTAGATCCACGTTACAAAGCTAAGTTATTTTCACCTAGTACATTAGAACGAGTTAAATCATCACTTGGCAAAGCAGTTGAAGAGCTTCAATCTCTTGAATCTGTCGCTTCGCCACCCACCAAAAGAATAAAAGTTTCAGTGACAGAACCAACACCTTCAACAAGCAAATCTATCACAGAATCTGTCTCTCAGTTTCTTGAGTCAAGCAGCAATGACGAGACCTACGCGATGTCAAAAGATGTAGTAAAAATGATCGAGAGCTATCACCAAGAAAAACGCCTGGCTGCATGTGACAATCCTATTAGTTGGTGGAAAAATACGCAGAATATCTATCCATACTTGAGTAAACTTGCAAGGAAACATTTAGCACGTCCTCCAACAAGCGTACCAAGCGAGAGATTATTTAGCAGTGCTGGATTAATATATGATGAAAAGAGAAACAGACTGGCAGCAGAAAAGGCAGAAAAATTAATGTTCCTTAAGCATAACCTTCCTATAATTAAGTTTGAATATTAAACGATGACATCTTAGTTTACTTTATTTTAATTACTCATTTATAAATATGCCTAATAAAACTTTAAACTTAATATAAATAGTTATCAAGCTAATTAAAGATCTCTTTCTATAAGGGTGGAGGTTGGGGAAAGAGGTCGGGTAACACAATTATGGTTTCTAATTGTGGCTGAAACTCAACAAAATATAACGAATTTATTTGCAGACGAATTCACTAATTGATTTCTATATTAGTTAGATGCTTGCTATTATTTTATATGTTCAGGGAAAAGTACAGCAATTATTGTACAATTAATCAATTATACTACATTATAGCTACAGCTCTCTCTATATAATAACTTATTATATACGTTAAACACAACAAATCTCGAATATATCCTAAAAAATAACGAAAATGTAGACCCGCATCCGCATCCGCGGATGTTGAAATCAAACATCCTCATCCGCATCCGCATCCGCGGATGTGAAAAAAATGACATCCGCTACATCACTAATATATATATATATATATTATATATATATAAAATTTTATATATATATATATATATAATATATATAGAGAGAGAGAGAGAGAGAGAGAGAGAGAGAGAGAGAGAGAGAGAGAAAGAGAGGAGAGAGAGAGAGAGAGAGCTAACTACCACCCACTAATTACCTTATTAGACCTTTGTTGACTAATGGACACATAAATTATTTCATTTAGAAATGTTCTTACAAAAAAAAGACGAATCTGCACCCAAAACCAGGAAAATATCAGGTTCAAAGCTCTCGGATGTTGTGGGCCTGGGGGAAGGAGTTCATTCCCAGCGAGGTGCCGACTTGGAGAGCCGTTCTTCAGAGAGGGATTCGTCTGCAGGAGGAAAAGTTCCTCATTCATGACATCCAAAGGTCTAAATACCCTATCCGAGAGATTACTGACGAGCTGGCTTCACTCGTGATGACTCAGTGGAGGAAGTCGAATGTAAAGTTCTCCCCGCCTGTGACAATCACGGAAAAATCGCTCTCATATAAGATCTTGTTGAAATGGAAGGAGATGACAGACGTTGTGAACGGGAGAGTTAAGTCTGCTACCCAGGAGAAGAGGATGGCTGATCTGGATAAACTCTGTGAAGTCTGCGTTTGCAAGCATCAGATCTTCTTGTGCGGCTCAGAGGGGAGTGGATGCTCAGGATGCTCCCTCAAGGCCCATGTGAACTGTAACTGTCCTTTGGAGTGAAGATTCCTAAACTGGACCTTCAGTGGCTGTACTACCAGAGAGTGAAGACTTCCGAAGCTTCAGGAATCCAGATGTATTCTGTAGACTTCGAAGACAGCAGGAGACAGATCAAAGCAGCGAAGAGGAAGGAGGCTGAAGAAGCTTCTGCTGTGAAGAGGAAGAAGAAAGAGGAGGCTATTAATGAGGAGCTCCTCATGAAAGACTTTGAGGAGGACGAAGAGCCAAACTTGGAAGAAGCTGCAAAAGAAGCCTCTGGCAATGCTGAGGCTACTGAAGCTCCTATGGACGTTCCCGCTGAAGCACCTGCCGAAACTCCAACTTCTGCTACACGAAACTACATGAAGATCCAAGGGACAGTTTCAGCAGCTTTGAGGTACAGGGTGGCAAATGTTCCGGCTGCAGCAGTTGCCACTGGCTTCCTGAACGACCTCATCAAGGCCGGTCATCTTTCCAAAGACAAGGCTTACTTGGCCATAGATGGCATGAAAGTCTGGAGAGCCAAGGAGGAAGTAATGGTCTCATCAGTTGAAGCTCTCACGCAGAGGTCAGAGGAGAAGATCTCTGGGCTCTGCATGAGTGGCTTCTGGATCACGGAGCTGACGAGAGCCTTGTAATGATTGGAGGAGACTCTACCAACACCAACACGGGGTGGTCTGGAGGCGCCATAGCCCTATTGGAGAAGATGCTGGGTCGCAAGTGCCACTGGATGATCTGTCAGCTCCATGTGAACGAGCTCCCCCTGAGGCACTTAATCATCAAGCTGGACGGCCGTGTAACTCCCCGGTCAGGCTTCAGTGGGCCTATTGGAAAACTTCTTGAGAAAGTGAATGAACTTGAGGTCAACTTCAACTTCAAACCAGTGGAAGGAACTGAAGATATCATAGATCTGCCAGTAGAAATAGTCAAATCTCTCTCCACAGACCAGCACAACTGCTATCTTCTGATCAAAGCCATCAAGTCTGGAAGTCTCAGTCCACAGTTGGCTGGTCTCAAGTGCGGACCTCTGAACCAATCCAGGTGGCTCACTACTGCACAGGCCATCTTGCTGTTGTGAATGAGGGAGCACGGACTGAAGGGGGAGGTGTTGAGGAGGCTCGAGGTCCTCGTGAAGTTCTGCCTTAACTTCTACTTCAAAATGTACTACGACATCAAAGTGAAGCACCACCTCAAATTTGGTCCTGCACACATTTTTTCAAGCCTGAGGCTGCTGAGGGACCAGACTACCGAGGTCAGGAACATCATCTCTGCTGCAGTGATAAGAGGAGCTTACCACGCACATCCTGAGAACATCCTGGCTTCATTCCTGTGCAGTGAGGATGAGCATCAGAGAGCTTTTGCTGTGAGCCAGATAGAGAAGATCAGAGAAGGAAGAGACTTTGGTGATACGACAGTGAGGCCCCATAAAAACCCCAAAGTCAATCTGCAAGCCACTTCACCTGAGGATCTCATCAACTGGGAATCAGAGAATATTTACGAGCCTATTTTCACCTGCAAGATGACCTTGACTGAGCTCGAGGATCCCAGGAAAACTCCACTCAAAGTGGACGCTTTCTCTGCTCATACTCAGTCCTGCGAGAGAGCTGTACAGGAAGTCTCAACTGCTTCCCAAGCTGTGTACGGTCACGAGAGGAGAGATGGGTGGGTGAGAGCCAGGATAGACCATCGATAAATGCTCCCAGTGTTCAGATCGAAGCAGGAAATACTTAAGAGCTTTTCAGGTTCGAGTGGCTGATGAAGAGGCTGAAGCCATCGTTAATGCTCATAAGAGCTGAAAGTCCTCATAAGATCATAATATAAGATCTTATGAGGCCACGCTTTTCAGGGATCCAGGAAGAACAGGCGTGTAAACCTACACGTGGAGGTGGCAAGTCTCCCGCTACTCGATCAGAGTAGAGCTGGTGAGCCGCGCCTATTCTTTGAAGAAAAACTTAAAATTCTTAAGTTTTACGTGAAATCTAAACATTTTTTCAGCACCCAGAGGTGTTGAAACACGCAAGAAAGCAAGGATGAGGTCAGAAGAGCAGCTTTTAGACTAAATCATATGCAGAACAGCTGCGCGCTTTGGTTTGGGTGCCCTGAGGCTGCGTTAGGCAGCCTTCAAATAAGAAAATCGCGATTTTGACCATAAAAATGCGATTTTTCGGAAAAGTTGCAAATAATAAACCCATCTTAGAATTAATTTTTACATAGGAATACATATTAGCCACTTTGTTTTTCCAAAATTTCAACCCTGAACCCAGAGTATGATATGCCCTAAATTGCTCCAATTGCTCTATCCTGTTGAAACCACTGTGAATCTAGGATTCTATGACCTTACTAGGTAGCGGCATCATCTTTTCCTAATTTTTACGAAATTTAGGAAAAGTTATTGCTTTAAGTATGAAATGGTGAAAGAATGGTTGTAATATACAGGGTGATTCAAAAAAACGTTAACACTTATATGGGTTCTAATAGGATATAATTAATGTTAGGCGACGTTTGCTTAGGTTACGCTAGGTTAGGTGAGATTTAATTAAATTTGGTTAAAGTTATTAGGTTCTTAAATTGGGTTGAGTGTCGCAATATAGAACTGAATATGTGAGAAAGTGTGAAGGTGTCGCGGTTCTGTAGAGAAGCCAAATATGTGTGTGTGTGTGTGTGTGTGTGTGTGTGTAAAAAAGGAAGAGTAAATTTTAAAATCTTTTGGGTTTCAACAAAAATTAATTAATTTATAAGTAATCATTTGAAACTGGGATTCTTGGGCGCTCCAAGAATAGTATGAATAGTAAGCTTCAAGAATAGTAAAGACACTTTATAGACCATGAAACAGAAATGAATATATTATTTTTTAATTTTTTCCTTTTACAGGGAGTGTCGTGGCCTTCAATGCATGTTCTTATAGCTCACTGGATACCCACTCATGAAAGGTCTAGATTTGTTGGTGTGGTTATGCTAGGTAAGGAATGGACACGTATTTGTATTGAAGCTTTGTTAATGTAAAAATCTTGAGAAGAATAAAATTATTATGTCTTACGTTTGCTTTGTAGTAGCTTGGAGCTAGTATCTTCACACTGGGATTGAAATGGGTGATACTAGAAACGTTATCAAACTATGAAAAGGGTGCCTAGATAACGGGAGTGAGGGATTATTGTAAACATAAAAAAACATTCGTTACCATACAGTATATCAAGGGTACCCAAAGTGGTGGTGGTGGTCGCCGGAAGCTATGTAGGAATCCGAGTAAAGCCGCAGAAATCGAAATTGCCAATTTGAGAATTTTGAACAATCACGATGGGAAACAGATGAATTTGTTTCGGCAACTATTTTGGTCTTTAGGTTTTGCCCCTGACTTTTGTAGTCTTCCTCTTGAGCTTTGTTTGCAATTCTTTTAGTCCTTTCTAGACCCAAGTTAATAAATATGATTATTTAAATCCTCGAAGGTTGGGATTTCCCTGGATAACCTCGCTGAGGCTCACTCTGGAACAACAAATATAATACTGACTAAACAGAGCGTACACAGATATTTCCACCTGTCTAAAACTCTGGTTTCAGAGCTCATTTTTAACCCTTTACTAATCGGAGGTCTTTTACAAGACAGAATAAAATCGTCTGGCGTTAGCTAGAACAAGATCATTAAATTAAACGAGTTTTGAAGGATCAAAAATAAAAGGAAACCGTAAAATTTATTTAGATACGAAAAGGGTCCTCATCCTGAAAATGTTGAAACCATGGCCAGTAATATTACTAAACCAAAGGAAATGAAAACGTGAAATGCCTAGAAAAAACGATAACCTGACATACTAAACCTGGCTATACATATATAAGTTTATATATATATATAATATATATATATGATACACACAGACAGTGCATGGAACAAGGAACTCTTCTGGGATAATTAAATCCACTATAGTCCGAATAAGTAATGGTAAATGACAAATACCATAGTTTTTCTTTTTCATGATGCTAGCCCGACGTGGGCAACGGGTCACTCGCAAAGAGGTCCCATAAATATAGCTTCCCTCACCAGCTATCTGCAAAGCAGACAGGATCCAGCTTTGGGACATGGATCTAGGGTTTAAAGCACCTAGCCATGCTACATTTAGAACCTCAATATAAGCAAAAGACTCGCTGCCTTCACGTCAGATAGAATGCATCAAAGAAAAAGGGGTAACTATTATATTTTTAGCCAAAAACCAAAACTTAAACCTCAACTGGCAGAATTGAGCGTCCACTTTTCAAGGCACATAACATGTCCGTTTGAAGATGGGAATGAACTCAGAATGGTCCCCTGAGTTTTTTATGATACACACAGACAGTGCATGGAACAAGGAACTCTTCTAAATGTAGCATGGCTAGGTGCTTTAAATCCTAGATCCATGTCCCAAAGCTGGATCCTGTCTGCTTTGCAGATAGCTGGTGAGGGAAGCTATATTTATGGGACCTCTTTGCGAGTGACCCGTTGCCCACGTCGGGCTAGCATCATGAAAAAGAAAAACTATGGTATTTGTCATTTACCATTACTTATTCGGACTATAGTGGATTTAATTATCCCAGAAGAGTTCCTTGTTCCATGCACTGTCTGTGTGTATCATAAAAAACTCAGGGGACCATTCTGAGTTCATTCCCATCTTCAAACGGACATGTTATGTGCCTTGAAAAGTGGACGCTCAATTCTGCCAGTTGAGGTTTAAGTTTTGGTTTTTGGCTAAAAATATAATAGTTACCCCTTTTTCTTTGATGCATTCTATCTGACGTGAAGGCAGCGAGTCTTTTGCTTATATTGAGGTTCTAAATGTAGCATGGCTAGGTGCTTTAAACCCTAGATCCATGTCCCAAAGCTGGATCCTGTCTGCTTTGCAGATAGCTGGTGAGGGAAGCTATATTTATGGGACCTCTTTGCGAGTGACCCGTTGCCCACGTCGGGCTAGCATCATGAAAAAGAAAAACTATGGTATTTGTCATTTACCATTACTTATTCGGACTATAGTGGATTTAATTATCCCAGAAGAGTTCCTTGTTCCATGCACTGTCTGTGTGTATCATAAAAAACTCAGGGGACCATTCTGAGTTCATTCCCATATATATATATATATATATATATATATATATATATATATATATATATATATATATATATATATATATATGCTGCAAACCCACAAGGAAAAAGAAATACGATTCCAAGACCTTTCGTGTATTCAGAGCTACACCTCGTCAGGGAATGACGAGGTGTAGCTCTGAATACACGAAAGGCCTTGGAATCGTTTTTCTTTTTCCTTGTGAGTTTGCAGCATTCATTCATTTCACGTGTTTTATTGTGAAATTCATCCCATATATATATATACAGGGTGTTCGGAAAGTCACTGTGCACTTATATAATTAATGTTTTTTATATTTTTGTATTTTTATATTTATATTTTTTATATTATCTTTTTATTATTTTATTATTATTTTTTTTAGTTTTCAACACCTTTTATAAGTTCTGATGGTCCCATCCATAACCTCTATCATATATGCAATGTTATACTATTGTATGCTATTAAATAAATATAAGTGCACAGTGACTTTCCGAACACCCTTTATATATATATATATATATATATATATATATATATATATATATATATATATATATATATATATATATATATATATATATTATATATAATATTATATATATATATATATATATATATATATATATATATATATATATATATATATATATATATATATATATATATATACTGTATATATATATATATATATATATATATATATATATATATATATATATATATATATATATATATATATATATATATATATATATATATATATATTAAAGGTATGTTACACAGTAACATTAACAAAGCGTTATGCTTATATTCATAAATGAAACCATTTACTAATTTGTTTGGAACTAAACGTGATAATAAAGTTAATATACAGTTCAGAGAAATTTAGAAACTATAAAATGGGCCTAGTGGACCTACAAAAATGGAAACACGTCAGAATTTGCAGAACTACAAACTGCAGTACCATCTAGAGAGTTTCGAACTCCAGGAGGCGAGTCCAAGATTGAAATCATCCATCAGAGTCGAAAACGCCAAGTTCCAACATCGGCAAAATACCAGACCAGTGCAGCAAGTTTCCCAAAATGAACTATCAAAGTTAAAAATTCCATATCTCATAATTATAATGAGAATGAATCACCAATATCTGAACACACTCACCTATTTTACCAGCTAATTTTCCAAAATAAGACTCAATTAAACATTAGCGTTTCATGATACATCCACAGAATTGTATTAGAAGTCTTTTAAACTATGTGTAATTGTGTATGTTCACTTTTAAAACAATAGATACCATAATAACTTTATCTCATAGAGAGACAGACTTCAAGCACGTTTTTATGCGGAAGTCGGGAGGTCAGGAGGAGGAGGAGGCGAGGGGCGGTGCCTCCTGAGGGTGCGTGGGAGCGACGCCCCCTAAGCGTCCAGTTCGATAGGAAGGGGTAGGGGGGGGTGTCCCTGAGAGGAAACTTGCTTGGAACGGAAAAAGACGTCGAGAGGAATTGGAAAAAGGGGTGAAACTAAAAAGAGGGAAAAGGTAAACGGCAACGAAAATAAAAAAAGGGTAGAAACCCGTTCCTTATTATCAGTATAGTAATCATAAAAGATTTGTTATCAGTACATTTAATCTAGAAAGGTCATTAAGATTGGTGTTTTAGCTTAAAAATTTTATTAAGGTTCACACTGATGAATTGCTTTAGTTCCAAAAGAATGACGCGTACCAGGATCCTACGAAGAAGAAAGAACTCGTATGTATAGCTGGTAAACACGAAGGTCAAGCTGGTGGCCCCACCTCCAGACCTGGCGTGATGAAGGAGCGAGTTGTTCTCTTGCGAACTCCATCGCACTTAGCCAGACACACCAGGCTCATCCGGTATCGCCCTGAGTCAGGCATCTAGTCTTCTTTTGGAGATTAGAGCTTTGACACCTGTGATATTCTTGAGGTATTTCGGAAGCTGGTTAGAAAGTCTTGTGCCCCTCACAGCCAAGCTACTTTCCTTCATTGTTGAGGGTTTCCCTTGTCGGGCCTTTAGTTTTCTATTTTTCAGTGTTGTTTGGATGGTTACTGTGTTCAGTCTGAAGTTTGGTACCAGATTTTCGATCATTTTCCATATGTAAATTATGGTGTATCTCTCTCTTTCTTCTTTCCAGCGAATATAGATTTAATTTACTAGTCTTTTCCAGTAGTTGAGTTCTTTCCAGTCATAAATCTTGGCTGTGAAATTTCGTTGGATTTCTTCTCGTTTATTAATTTCTCCTTTTTTGTACGGGGACGTGAAGATTGGGCAGTATTCAAGTTTTGGTACGATCAGCGTTTCCAGCAGGGAAATCATTATATTCTCATCCCTTCTTTTGAAGGTTCTCAGTAGCTGTCCCGTAACTCTTTTTGCTTTGTTTATAGCTATCTGATTCTGTGTTTCAACTTTCCATCATCGGTCATTATTACCCCTAATTCTGAATTTCCTATCTATCTGGGACATAGTATGCTATCTGTTTAAGTTCCCAGTTTCTTCCATATCTCAAGAGCTGAAATTTATCGGTGTTACTATTATCATCATATTAATAGTAATAGCAGTAGTGCGGCAGTATTATTATTATCTAACTGAGGGAACGATAACATATAATATTTATTATAATTATTAATAAATATCGGTTAATTTTTCTTTATAATTATTAGGATTGTTAGTCATTATTTATTCAATTTGACTTATTAGTGTTGGTGTGTGGCTTATGTTTATTGCTCTAATAATGATGTTATTAGGAAAAAAGTAAAAATAATAAACATGCCAGTACTATCACACACACACACACACACACACACACACACTCACACACACAAACACACAAACACAAATAATAATAATAAGAAATAAAATAAATAAATAAATAAACACGACAAAAGTTGTAAGAGTTGCAAGCCGCAAAATGGCTCTTCCACATGGTCCTTATTCATAACTTACTTTAAGATTCTCATTATTTCGTACGGGTTTCACTTACGCTGGTGGTTTTCAAACTGTGTTCCATGAAAAGTATTTGGTAATGGTGAAAATTTCAGTTTTTTGAGCTTTAGCTTTAGGAGGGAAATATAATTATAAAATTTTGCTGAAAGACTTGAAGGCTAAAGGGACCTTGCAGAGTTGGAGATATTGTATTATGTTTTGAAAATTTAAAGTTCAGTACATAACTTGAAAAAAGTTATCATTGTGAAGGTTGTTACAAAATTCTGGCAATTCATGTATTTGTGTACTGTAATATCATTATCATTATCATATAATGTAGGTCATTTCTATATGAACATTAAATCATAAGTTTAGCAGTTATAGTAAGCCTGTGTGTCCGGTCTATATAACGCAATTATGATAATACAGTACTATCAAAACAATAATTATACGGAAATTGATCGCTATATTGTATTCAGAAGCATAATACATGCGAGGAATAATGAAACAAATAGGAAAATGAAATAAAGATCAATAGGAAAAATAATTAAAAGGATAATGAGAATATTAATAATGACAACAGCATGAAGTAATAATAAATAATAACAGTCATGAAGAAAGGAGTGCCTTCAGCAACTTTGAAATTTGTCAAGTTTTAATTGATTTATTGAAGATGAATGAGCATTGAATGATTTTCATTCATTTGATAGAGATTATATTACGGAACCATGAAAATTTGTTCATCCGCCATTTTGCATAAACTGTCACGTGATGCAATAGGCAAAGTGGGAATAAAATAAAATATTCCGCTCAAAATATAATAGTCATGCATCAATATAAGATTTATTTCTAGTTACCTCATCATCAGAGATTAATCTAAATACACATACTCATGAATCTTTTTTTTTCTTTATCGTACGATTGAAACACCTTCTCGAAGAATATTTTCATTAATTTTTAGTGATATTCTTTTGGTATTTCAGGATCTACTCTTGGTATGACTTTTATTCTTCCTTTTAGCGGATTATTATGTGATATTTTTTCATGGGAGATTGCATATTACATCACGGCAACGTTCCCCCTAATTTGGGGAGTATTTTGGTTCACACTGATGTATGACAGGCCTAGACTGCATCCAAGGTCAGTTGTATAGTCTTCATGATCCTTTCACGGTTAAACGACTGGACCTAAAAACATTTCGTCGACAGAAAATTTCAACGACAGCCTAGTAACTTAAACTTACCTAACCAAACCCAATTTAGCCCTTTCATCTACGAATATATTTTCTTTAAACCAAAAACTGTAATATTATAGCTATTCAAAACCAAATATTTTAATAACTAATTACTTACTTTACATACACATTTTAGACTCCTTTACCGACAGTCAAACTAAAAGTATATAGACATGCAGAAGCATTCGTTGGAAAGTTGCATTTTAGTACAATTATGATAATACAGTACTATCAAAACATTAATAATTATATGGAAATTGATCTCTATATGTTGTATTCAGAAGCATAATACAAGGAATAATGAAACAAATAGGAAAATGAAATAAAGATTAATAGGAAAAATAATTAGAAGGACATTACGGTCCGACTGGTACCGAAAAGGTTAACGCAGTGGTTCCCAACGCGGATGCCACCGCACCCCCAGTGGGCGTTTGAGAATCTTAAGGGGGGGGGGGGGGGTAGGAAATTGTAAAATTGTTATCTTCTATTAATAAATCACTTATCAATTATCCTGTTATATTATTATCTTTATGAGTGGGCACCAACAAATATTGATAGACATAAAGGGGCGTTGGTTTAAAAAAAGTTGGGAGCCACTGGATTAACATATTCTAACTTCCCCAAAATTTGTGATAAAACGTTTTGTGGACAAAGAATCCGTAGACTGGTTGGACTTCAAACACATCACAGATACACAAGTTTTCCTAAGTTAATAACGTTTTGAAATTTTCAGTATTTATTCAGTTAGTTTATTTTTGCTGAAAATATACTAGACTTTATGGAAAATATTCGTCACTGAATCGCTGTTTGTACAATCGTTACAGAAAATCGTGTCCAGGCATTACTAATTAGCAATTTTGTGATGTGGCAGGCAGACTCGATGCTTTCGGGTGAGATGGGTAGGCCAACCTGAAACCCCTCAAACCCCATCCATGTAGAAATTCCGATCACTGAGTCACTAAGTCTATAACAGAATGCATTATATAAGTAATACAGGTTATAGTTACATTTTTTTGAGATGGTATACAATAGGGAAATAATTATTTTAATGTTGGCATGAAATGTTTCTCCCAAAGAGACGATGTTGTTGTGATATCGACACACATTTTGGGAAGTACAAAATGCCCTATTGGATTATTATTATTATTATTATTATTATTATTATTATTATTATTAATAATGTAATTATATTATTATTAGTGTTTTAGATAGCGTATATATAGGCAAACCAACCAATCATACTGAGCCATACATGTTTCGTAGGGAAATACCGATCCGCTACAATACAAAGTATAATTTAGTTCCAAGAAGCAGGACCATAATGAATGAAAATCTTTGCGTCATATTCATCCAGTAGAAGGGCATTTTTTACGTGTTCTAAATGTGTGTCGATAACTCGATATCACAACAGCATTGTCTGTTTGGGAGAAATATTTCATACTAACAATAGAACATAATTATTTACTCCTATTTATCCCATTTAAAAAAGTAATTATAGTTTGTCTCACGTATTTAATGCATTCTATTATAGATCCAACGAATTAACGATAGGAATTTCTACGTGGGTGGGGGTTGAGGGGTTTCAGGTTACTCTTTCCACCCTCCTTTCACCCGAAAATATCTATGCTGCTTGGCATGCCACAAAATTGATAGTATTATACAAAAACCACGCGTGTTCAATGTTCATGCATGTTATTCCATCCGTCTATATATATATATATTTGCCTGGACACGTTTGTCTGTAACCTATACAAAAAAATATGTGGAAATATGGTGCTGATATTTCATGATACTATTAAACAGAATTTCGAGAGAAGAGAAAGCTTACATTGAATCATCAGTCACAGAAGGAGGAACGAGATATATGAAAAGGAGATCTGTCCCTTGGAAATCCATAGTGACGAGTCTTCCTTTTATCGCATTAGTGGTTTCTAACATAGGAAACTCGTATGCATATGAGATATACGCTGGCCAGATGCCGAATTACTTGGCTAATGTTTTCAACTTTTCGATGACCAAGGTTAGTGTTATATATTTCCTATTTAATTATAATAATTGTTTTGTATAGCAAATATATAAATCAAACTGGCATGGAATGGAGGGTTTATATGATACCCTATAAAATACCTTATGAGATATTACTATTTAGCAAAGCTGGGCACTTGCGTTTTTTTTTGCGGTACTGCGGTACTGCGGTACTACCGCACTACCAAACCGGTACCGCATAACGCAGTACCGCAAAGGATCGCTGAAAGTACAGGCTGTACTTTCAGCGATCCTTTGCGGTACTGCGTTATGCGGTACCGGTTTGGTAGTGCGGTAGTACCGAAAGTACCGCAGTACCGCAAAATATGCCGCAAATGCCCAGCTCTGCTATTTAGACCATTCCATCGGTATGTCGTGGTGAATGTCGTAACAGCGCTTTCCGTCGATCAGCTAAAAGTTAAACGACACTGGATCTGGCTAGTAGTTGAATGGAAGACTGCCCTCTGCGTCTATATTATGTAACAACCCGATTCGGATCCCTCGTAAAACTGCAGGTCCCCTCCAACATATGATCTTATATGTTGTGTAGGAAGTTAAACAACCCCGTCAAAGAAGAAACCAATTCATTTAAAGTCATTTAGGGGTGTCCTTTATATAAATTAACTGTATATGAGCTATATGTGTGTAATCATAAAGTTATAGGAAAATATAATATTAAATTATTTGTCAAAGGAAATATTTTATCATCTTTAAAGCGATACTTTAAGTCTTTAATATCTATTAAATTTACTTGAGGTAAACGTAAATATTCAGAGATTTGTTGTATACAGTAACTACTTGAACTTGTTTGAATGCTTGTTAGTTTGAAGTCTTGTTAGTTAAATTTTCGTAGTTGAATTCTTGTATTGGTAAGTGGTCAGTGGATATCTGAATGTGTAATATTACGCGTCATAGCGAAAGATATGAAAATGAAAGTACTATGAAGAATTACATTTCTGGGCTTTCTTTAACTGAATTCAAGACAACAGTCATAATTTACGAGTAATCGTGTATCGCGCAGAACAGATCAAATCAAGGGTAAATTCGCGTAAAATTTTTAGTTCCTGATCACGAAAACATATTTTTTATTATTTATAACAGACAGGAATCATTTCCGGTTTGCCGTTTCTCTTTCGGTACTGCGGTTCCTGCACCTTCACTTGTCTCGCTGATTACATGATTTCAAGGGAATTTCTTACGGTAACGACAACTCGAAGGATTTCCAGTGCCATTGGTAAGATGTTTTTTGGTTTAATTTATAGTTATATGAAACCACATGGAAAATGAAATCTGTGAGAACACCTAATTCTGTGCACAACAGTTATATATATATATATATATATATATATATATATATATATATACACTGTATATATATATATATATTAGCTCAATTTAGAAAAGATGCTTCAAAGGTATTATATTTTAATTTTCCAGGAATGTTTGGTCCGTGTGTGGTGTTGTTATTCGTAATTTTATTTGCACTCACCAATCAAACTGCATTTGTTTACTTAATCTGTACCGCCCTGTTTCTCAATGGAAGCGTTGCAGCATCAGTACTTATCAACAATGCTGATATTGCTCCTAATTACGCAGGTAAATATGGTAACTGTGGTAAGAAAAATTAACTTGAAAAAGTTCAAAATGTGTAACTTCCGAGTAAAGCGTAAGGGGTTTTGAACCGCGAAGCCGCCCTTTGCAATTGGTCAAAAGTCTTAATGCGGATGCTATCAAGAAAATTATAGGTGGTCTGTTGTTCAGTCTTACATTCTTCAACCATGAGGGATCATTGGGACGAGAAAAACTCGGAAAATTAGATAAAAAAATATATATATACGGGTGCGGCAAAAGTAACGCCCTTTTAATAATTGTATCTTTATAGTTTTATAGTATAATTTTTTAGTTTTATATTGTATCATTTTGTTTCTTTTAGTTTTTACTGAGAAAGTACTTATTATTTTTCTTAAAATGCTGTATTTTTCTTAAAAACCTTATTATTTCTCTTAAAATGCTGTAATTGATTTATTTCCTTCAATAAAAGAGAATAAACTAAAAAGGGCGTTATTTTTGCCGCACCCGTTTATATATATAATATATGATGAATAAAACCACGAAGGAAAGGAAACACAGAATGGTGCTCAAGCGCTTTCGTCTAATGACATCCTCAGGAACACTGAAGTACATAGAGAGTTATAGCCTATATATAGGTAAAAAAAAATATATATATATATATATATATACATATACAATAAACGGAGAAATGAAATTAAAAAAAAAAATATTAAAATTAAAAGATTGTGGGAAAGGGGAATACAACTTTGTAAGGAAACACTATCGATTTTTAGCACAAGATCAAACTACCGATTTTTAGCACAAGATTAAATTAATTGTTTCCAACCAATGTTAAAAAAAAAAAAAAAAATACAAATTTATACTGGAAATCTGCCCGGGTTTTATCACTCTACCCATCTTGTATATAAAAATAAATTGAAAAATAAAAGTTATTAGAGTGGCATACAAGTTTACCAAAGATTTAGCGTTCTACCCTTCTTATCTAAATCTTTTCTGAAGGAATTCAAAACACAGGATCGAGTTGAAAAAGACCTTTGCTCATGTTGAAGTTATTTGAAAGTTGGATAATGGCAGACTCAAGAATATTTCTATTAACAATGTTGCTAGAGTGAAATAAAACTGAAGCATTATTCCAATCAATACAGTGGGATAACTCTGACAAATGGACAAAAAGGGCACTGGACGACTGTCCTGTTCTAACGGAATATTGATGCTGTTTTATACGTGTGTGCAAATCCTTTCCCGTCTGACCTATGTAAAAGGAATCACATTGTTTACAACCAATTTTATAGATAATGCCTGAATTATTGGTAGGGCTATTTTTTACTACGATATTTTTCACAATATTGTTATATGAAAATACTACATTAATATCCAAAAGTTTAAGTACATTAGCAATGCCTAAAAAGCCCGGGAAAAATGGAAGTACTAAAATATTTTTGACAAAGTACGAGTGTTATTATTGCCCCGATAGAAAGTTCGTTTTGCCTTGTTGAGACAAGATTCCATAAACGCAGATGGATAACACAGATCACTTCCAATACCGTTGATTTTTTCTAATTCGGCATCGATGTATTCCGGACTGGCGATCCTAAGGGCGCGGAGAAACATTGAAGAAAAAATGGCCTTCTTAGTCGGGGTGTCATGTCCCGAGTAAAAGTGTACGTAGGACAAATTGTTTGTTGTTTTCCGATAGATACTGAACTTAAAACCTGGGCTTTCCCTATGTACACGCACATCCAAAAACGGAATTGAATTGTCTTGTTCCACTTCTAAAGTAAACTTAATGGAGGGGACTTGATCATTTAACTGAAGGAGGAAGTTATCCAGGTCACGATTCATGGGCCAGATACACAAAATATCGTCGACGTACCGCAACCAAGGGATGCCAACCCCCAGGATTCTTGGAATGGGCAACAAGCGGTTGCCCATGGCCATCCCAAAAACTTGTTGATAATACTCGTTATTGAAAGTGAATTTACAGTCTTTAATGCAAAGCTTAATAAGTTCCAAAACAATGTGTGAAGGTAGTGGCAGGTCATACTTATGTAATTCTTGGGAGAGAAAGTCAAGCATATCATCAAACGGCACTTTTGTAAACAATGAACAAACGTCAAAACTGATCAATCTATCGTTAGTTTCAGTACGTGCATTATTCAATTTTTCAGTAAGATCCATGGAATTTTTTACATGTGAATCAGAGATAGTTCCGAGAATGGGGGACAAGACTTTGACAAGCCATTTGGAGAGTTTATAAGTAATAGAGCCCACCGAGCTAATAATAGGGCGCATAGGGTTGCCAGGTTTGTGGGTTTTAATAAGACCGTAAAGGTAGGGCAGAGAAGGTGAAGTGGACATGAAAAGCGGAATTAAGTCCTTATGATCTTTGAGAATGCGTTTCAAGCCACTATTAAATGATTTGATGACGTCATCCTGCGGGTTCTTCCTAAGTTTGCTGTATGTGGCGGGGTCCTGGAGAAGCTCGTTCATCTTTCTGAGGTAGTCCACTTTGTCCATAATAACTATGGTGTTAGCCTTGTCTGCTTTAGTAATATGGAGCTCCCCATCTTTTTTTAATTGTGAGAAGCTATTGCGAAAACGTTTAGGAAAGTTATCTTCGTAACTACTATTCGCCAGACTATAAACAAGGCCTTTAACTATGTTAAACAAATACTGAGGGAGATTACACTGTTTTTCAAAACAAGCGAGACTGTAACAAATTTGTAAAGCCGAAGGTTTTTTAACAATAAAAAAGGACATACCATATCCAAGGGCACTTTTTGCATCGTCACTAATGTTTTTCGAAGAAAGGTTCAAACACACTTTGAGCTTGCTTTTTTACTCCACTGACTATTTCGAATGAGACTTTTAATTTTTCGATCAAAAATGTTACGAAGTGAAGAAGTTCTCCGACGCAACTCGTTGTAAATTTCATCAAACAAAGGTTGGATCCACGATTGGGGAATAACGGTCAGAAAATTACGTTGGGCAATGCTTAAATTTTTGAAGGCGGACCACTCATTTTGTCTGGTGACTTCAATATGTTTCTTTAAAATTAATCTGCTAAAGTTGTTGAACGGATGGTCGTCAATTTGTCTGAGGCGAATCGGAAGGAGGGATTTGGGAAGAACTTGCTCATCTAGACAATTAGTAAGAAACTTTCGTCGGATACGAATTGCATGCCCCTTCATTAATGTAGAAGAAAACACGGACACAAACGGAGACAAGAGAGGGAACAGCAAGCCGAAGGAACGCGTGGTGTTCATTATATGAAAATTATTTCACAAAAGTAACACGTGAAAAATATTTATGATGAATAAAACCACGAAGGAAAGGAAACACAGAATGGTGCTCAAGCGCTTTCGTCTAATGAGATCCTCAGGAACATTGAAGTACATAGAGAGTTACAGCCTATATATAGGTTAAAATATATATATATATATATATATATATATATATATATATATATATATATATATATATATATACATACCATACACTAAACGGAGAAATGAAATTAAGAAAAAAAATTATTAAAAATTAAAAGATTGTGGGAAGGGGCATACAACTTTGTAAGGTAACACTATCGATTTTTAGCACAAGATCAAACTACCGATTTTTAGCACAAGATTAAATTAATTGTTTCCAACTAACGTTAAAAAAAAAAAAATACAAATTTATACTGGAAATCTGCCCGTTTTTGGATGTGCGTGTACATAGGGAAAGCCCAGGTTTTAAGTTCAGTATCTATCGGGAAAAAAAAAAATTTGTCCAACGTACACTTTTACTCGGGACATGACACCCCGACTAAGAAGGCCATTTTTTCTTCAATGTTTCTCCGCGCCCTTAGGATCGCCAGTCCGGAATACATCGATGCCGAATTAGAAAAAATCAACGGTATTGGAAGTGATCTGTGTTATCCATCTGCGTTTATGGAATCTTGTCTCAACAAGGCAAAACGAACTTTCTATCGGGGCAATAATAACACTCGTACTTTGTCAAAAAATATTTTAGTACTTCCATTTTTCCCGGGCTTTTTAGGCATTGCTAATGTACTTAAACTTTTGGATATTAATGTAGTATTTTCATATAACAATATTGTGAAAAATGTAGTAAAAAATAGCCCTACCAATAATTCAGGCATTATCTATAAAATTGGTTGTAAACAATGTGATTCCTTTTACATAGGTCAGACGGGAAAGGATTTGCACACAAGTATAAAACAGCATCAATATTCCGTTAGAACAGGACAGTCGTCCAGTGCCCTTTTTGTCCATTTGTCAGAGTTATCCCACTGTATTGATTGGAATAATGCTTCAGTTTTATTTCACTCTAGCAACATTGTTAATAGAAATATTCTTGAGTCTGCCATTATCCAACTTTCAAATAACTTCAACATGAGCAAAGGTCTTTTTCAACTCGATCCTGTTGTTTTGAATTCCTTCAGAAAAGATTTAGATAAGAAGGGTAGAACGCTAAATCTTTGATAAACTTGTATGCCACTCTAATAACTTTTATTTTTCAATTTATTTTTATATACAAGATGGGTAGAGTGATAAAACCCGGGCAGATTTCCAATATAAATTTGTATTTTTTATTTTTTTTTTTTAACATTGGTTGGAAACAATGAATTTAATCTTGTGCTAAAAATCGGTAGTTTGATCTTGTGCTAAAAATCGATAGTGTTTCCTTACAAAGTTGTATGCCCCTTCCCACAATCTTAATTTTTAATAATTTTTTTTTTTTTTAAATTTCATTTCTCCGTTTATTGTATATGTATGTATATATATATATATATATATATATATATATATATATATATATATATATATATTTTTTTTTTTTGTAACCTATATATAGGCTGTAACTCTCTATGTACTTCAGTGTTCCTGAGGATGTCATTAGACGAAAGCGCTTGAGCACCATTCTGTGTTTCCTTTCCTTCGTGGTTTTATTCATCATAAATATTTTTCACGTGTTACTTTTGTGAAATAATTTTCATATATATATATATATATATATATATATATATATATATATATATATAGTTATATAGTTATAGTTATAGTTATAGGGCGAATAAATAAAAAAAAAAAAGGTGAGCATGGAATGCTTTCCACAGTGCTATAACATCTACATATCATTAGTGAACAGTCCAAGTTAATCCCGGTTTGTAGACTATTATTTCATAATTTCTGGAATAATGTAGGATATTTCTCTTTAACTTATAAAGTTTACAGAAATTTATTGAAATTATTTACTTTGCTTAAAGATTCAATTATGGTATTTGTCTTTCTTGATGATTTTTTTACTTTATTCATACAAGAATTTTTGAGTTCGCAAAATAAACAGAATGATAAGGCAGATTCATAAAGGTAGAAAGTGTTCGGATTTGGGTTGTATCATTTTCATGTACTATAATTTCTCTCTATTGCCCGTGGCTCAGTGGGTAACACCTTTTGCTTATTAGCAAAATGAAGACACTGAAATTGAATAGTTTTTCTCCCGATAGTGCTGGTTCTGGTAAAATTAAGACGTTAGTAACCATAATTATGAGAAACGGAAGGATAAAATTCCTAATAATAATATTGAAAATATTACTTCTAGTTTTGTAATATTCCATAAAACTTGAATATAAAATAGTAGTGTAATATATATATATATATATATATATATATATATATATATATATATATATATACTTAGTCTAGAGATAAAAGGGTCATAAAATTAGATAACGCTACTCAGTGTGCGAACTCATTCAACCTTTATGATTTTACTGTTGAATCATTTTTAGGTTGCAGCTCGTATGAAAAGATATCATAAACCAGACTTCTCTTCCTTCGCCTCTCTCAAATTCAGTGGATGAATAAATAAAGTAAAAGTTATCCCTATTAACTCCTCCTAATATGTAATATATGTTTGGGGTTTTCTAACCTCCTTCATAACAGAGAGGGTTATCCGACGGAGGGTACATGCAGCATTACGTGAGATTCGTGCGATCAACGATTATTTAATCCTAGAAATCCAGCGTAGCCTATTGCAGTAAAAGTACCAATATTTTTCTGGAAATTGTCTTTTGTTGTACGCAAGTTAATATTTATTACTGTTTAGTAACAACAAATTGTTTAATTTAACCTATAAATATAGTTTTCATTATGGGGTTACGTGGACCCAACATTAGTCGCTCTGTGTGCGGTCCCACTCTGGCTTTCCAGGGTTAAGGCAGAAATGAAGAGTATCTTATTATTATTATTATTATTATTATTATTATTACTAAAATTCTTTATTTATAGTTATAACTTTTGAACTATGGAAAATATTTCTCCGAAATATCTTTACGAGTTCAAAATTTTTGGCACTTTCAAACTGGTATAACATTTAATTGTTTTCTGGCGTTTTTAACTTTTGTCGTTTAGCCACTTCTTCCGAGGAGGGCCTCATATATGACTTCAAAGCTATTCAAGAAATGTAGAATCATGCCTAAATTCTACCTTTTTAAATCAACCTCCGGCTCCTAACACTTGGTTTTCATCACGATCAGGAAAAAATATTCCTGTAATACGCTACCTTGTATTTTTACATATTTTAGCACATTTCATGAGGCAAAGTACATTTCAAAACACGTCATTTTCTAACTTTAAAGCAAAATGAATCCAAAATAGTGACGCAAAAAAATCATATTCCATCAATTTCTTTAGTGATTCTAGACTTTTGACCATGGCTGTAAAAAAAAAATATTCCTTACAGCGACCATATGTAAATACATAAAAGTATGAGAAAAGAAAAACACCAGTTAGAGACCCGAATTTTGACCATAGTATTGAAAGGTAAAAGTAAAGCTCTGAGAAGTATAACCAGGTGAAAAAAAAATCTTAAGAGAGAGGTGTAGTACCAGTATACAGTAGTTATGTATACATTAACATTAACAGTAATTGTAGAGTTCATCCGAAGATACTGTTGATAAAAGAGAAAGAATGTCAAAACTAATATCAATCTAACTCATGAAATATCTAACTCATGAAATATCTAACCCATGAAATATCTAACCCATGAAATATCTTACTCATTAAATATCTAACTCATGAAATATCTTACTCATTAAATATCTAACTCATGAAATATCTAAATCATGAAACATCTAACTCATGAAATATCAGTGTCAGTGAATATCAATTCAATTCATCTTATATCTAACTCGTGAAACATCAGCAATGTTGACAGAATTCATTATATGAATTTAAAATTTTCCCCATTAAAAGAACTAATTAGGAATTGAAAGAGTTGCCAGCTTACATTTATTTGAGTTAATGTTGTAAAAACTTTGAATTGTACCTCAGGTTTATTTATTTTAAGAACATCATACGCATAAAGGAAGTTAAGTACAGTATATGAGGGAAAATTTTAAAAAGAGTTCGGGGTATATTTTCAAAGATATTTTTAAGTACTTTATTTTATAATTTCATAAACTCGTTTTTTAAATAACAAATTAGAAGTTCTCTTTCAGGTACTTTGTTCGGAATTATGAACACCTGTGGAAGCCTTGCCGGTTCTTTTTGCCTCTTTATAACCGGAGAAATTTTGAATAAAGAGGTAATACAATATTTGTTAAGAAAGTAATACTAATAAAGATGCCTCTGAGTGATTCTATAATAAAAATACAAATTCAGAGGAGCCCTTCCCTTACTTAATAATATCTTTTCTCTGTATCCGAACGCAAATGGGATTTACAGTATTTGTACGGAGAAATATTTCAGTTATATTTCGTCCTTATTTTTTGTACCATGAAAAAGATAGTTATAAAAAAAGTTAAAATACAAACACACACACACACACACATATATATATATACACACACACACACACACACACACACAGAGGCGTATTTAGCATTTTGCCGCCGCAAGGCAGGGAAATTGTCACCACAGTGGCTTATTGTGGTGCCGTTTGATATCGCTAGTTTGGTATTGGAGGTTGATGTTCTTTTTTATTTCACACACACACGCACACACACACACACACACACACATATATATATATATATATATATATATATATATATATATATATATGTTATTTTTACGAGGAAGGCGGGGTCAAGGGCGAATGCTCGCAAAAAATCCCCACTCCCCGCTCTATGGTTGAAACTATATTTACGAATGTTTGGCATATTTGAAATGCATAAATAATTTACAAGAGCATATACTTTCTTATTAATCTTAAAATTTACTTTCTAGCCGACTGTGGGGCAGTGGACAATAGTGTTCGCGGCGTGTATTCCAGTGATGGTTGTTACGGAGGTATTCTATTTGGTGTTCTTGAGTGGCGTCCCTCAACCTTGGAATTTCTATGGAGAAAAAAAGCATTCAGAGCTGGTGGAGAAATCACCTAAGGAAGAATCAGAGACCAACCACATTTAGGAGACTTAGAACTTCGAATTAGGAAAAAAAAACTTGTTTTCTTCGCGACTTAATGACTAGTAATAACCACATCATATCTGTACGTTCAGAAATGTTTGGAGTTATAAAGATTCTTTCGTATTCGTCGAAGTTCACCCTTGGACGAATTATTTTAATTCTCTGTTTATTCCCCATCAATTTATAACAAATTAAAATATATTTTTAAACGTTTCTACGTTCATGGAAACAAATGTACGTCTTAATTTTTTAAATTACGTTCAGTGTTTGTTGAATATAAAGGGATAAAACGACAATTTCTAAATAATTTTTGTTGGTAACTTTGATTTTTATTTTCTTACTTTGAAATTTTTCGTGTAGTTTGAAAATTGGTGTCTGCATAGAATTTTCAATATTTTTACATCATAGATCAAGGTTATCAAGGTTATCAAGGTTCTCCACGCTCAAACTACAGACATGCGATGGATCCGGCATCCTCAAATATCCTAATTATTTTACATTTTATGTACACCATAATACTAAAAACAGTTCAAGACGCATTCCCAAGAAATAACTTGAAATATCAGAAAAAATTAATATTGTGTATATATATATGATGAAAATAACCACGAAGGAAAAAGAAAACACGGAATGGTGCTCAAGCGCTTTCGTCTAATGACATCCTCAGAAATACTCATAATATATATATTATAGGCGTACGGGCTAAGCAGCCTCTGGGGGGGGGGGTCCAAGAGATTGGACCCGACGGGCTAGGGATCCCTGGACTGACAGCCCCAATCTTTAAGATTTATCTAGCATCTCATGAGATAATCTTTTAGAAGACCACAGCTTATTATATCAATTAACCAACCCTTTTGGATGTGTTGAAGTAAAGTACCTCCAGGATTAACAATTCAAAATAGCTAAAAGTTTTTAAACATGCAAATAAACAATGGAAGCGTTCCGTTTGTCTGAATTAGTTGGTAGCTATCAAGATTTCATTGTCTTTTACCAAAATGGCCTTTGTCTTCCTTACTTTTTCTTTCTTTCTTCTTTCCTCTTATGAGAAGGCACAATTAGGAAGTCCACGAACCCCCCCGGACCCCCTGCCTCGTATGCCCATGTATATACAGGGTGTCCCATAAGTCCGGCATCATAGGAGAAATTCATATTTTTCTATTTCTACAAACCATAATTCATATTTTTCTCTTTCCACAGGCCATAATGTCTGTGAGCAAGGAAGAACGAATCCAGATAATTCTACTCAGAGAAAATAGGAGTCAAAGAGAGGCCGCTGCTGAATTTAACAGACTGCATCCAGACCGCGAGCCAATAACACAGAGTTGTGTTAGCAGACTTGTTGCAAAGTTTAAGGAAACAGGATCCATAGAAGATAAACCACGCAGTGGACCTTCAAGGAGGTCCACTGACGATGATACAGCGACTGCTATCCTGGCTCATTTTAACAGAAGTCCCAATAAGTCTCTTCGGCGATTGTCCGCCGAGACAGGAGTGTCGAAAAGTAGCATCCATCGCATTCTTCAGGCTCACAAATGGCATCCATATAAACTTCAGATCCTACAGAAATTAAACGAAGATGATCCCGACCGGCGGATGGAATTTTGTGAATGGGCTACGGAACAATATGCTCGGGATGCCAATTTCCCGTCCACCATTCTGTTCAGTGACGAGGCTTTTTTTCATGGAAATGGTGAGGTAAAGAGACAGAACACCCGCTACTGGTCTCAAAACAACCCTCACTGGTATACCTCTTCAAAGAAACAAGGTGCATCTCGGGTGATGGTATGGTGTGGCATTTGGAAGGATCGCATCATAGGCCCCCCTCTTTTTCGATGAATATGTCACTGGAGCCACCTACCTACGTATGCTCAAGGAAGAAGCATTTCCCAGTGTCTTGAACGAAGAAGGAAATTTTCCAACATGGTTCCAGCAAGACGGCGCTCCTGCACATTACAGCACCCAAGTAAGGGAATACCTGTACCAACAATTCCCTGGTCATTGGATAGGACGTCGAGGGCCTGTAGAATGGCCAGCTAGAAGCCCGGATCTCACGCCACTAGATTTTTATCTCGGGCCACTTGAAAGCGCTGGTATACGCAGAGAAAATTAGGAGTGTTGAACATTTGCGGCAGCGCATTATTGGGGCATGTAACACCATTGCTCCTGTCATCATTCACCGTGTGCTTGCTGACTGGGTATCACGTCTGAATTTGTGTATTGAAAACAATGGTGGACATATTGAGCACGTTCTGTAAATAAAAGCTTTTGTTTTGCCTTTTTTATTATTTTTCCTATGATGCCGGACTTATGGGACACCCTGTATTTATATACAAAGTTATAGTAGGTCTAGAGAGTAGTTGGATGGGAGACACGTCCTCTGCGATCGGATTATGTAGCGACCGGTGGTTCGGATCCCACGTAAAGCTGTAGGTCCCCACCGTCATATAGCCTTTGATGTTGCGAAAGAGGTTAAACAACCTCATCAAACAACTATATATATATAAATATATAATGATAATTGTGAGAGGATTGGAATAAAATTATCTGATGCTGCCTTTTCTGCTTTAATATAACACTTGATGTATATCAAAGAGAGCGTATCACGAGTTACCAAAGCAATCTTTGAAGTGATCTTCTTGCTCTCTCCAAATCATGGGGACTGCAAATAGCATAGGAGTACTCGTACTTTTTAACCAACCCTTGAGGGTCCCAGCACAACCCACACATCATATATGGGGAGCCCAAACTTTATCTTGATCCCCGACTTTGCAGCCGAAGTTGAGCTCATACTATGAAAATAAAAACCCACTCTAATAGACAGAGTTTATTTCCACAACAGTTTCGACGCCCACTGGCATCCTCCTCGGGTGGATACAGAAACTTTTTTTTAAATTAAGAGAGTAATGTTTCTTTTGTGATTTTGTATCACGTAATCACCGCACACATAACATAAACTGCTAGGATTGCTCACATTTACGCGACATTTCAAATTATCCTTTCTTCCTTCAATGCGCTATTTTGTGTAACACACGCACAATTATAATAAATGATTCAGTAAATAGAAAAAACTATAAAATCAAACTTCACTGCACATGAACAGACCCGCACCATGAAGCAGCTTGCGGCAAACCGAATGACTCATAACTGTAAGTAGCCTTCTATGACAGATAACACAGAAGAAAAATTGATATGTTACGACAGGTTTGAACTTGTCAGGAGCAGAAATTCCATCATCCTACATTAGCTATAACATTTTCTGCTGAGATACTCTCAGCTTTGGGTAGATGCAGTTTTAATAATTTGTTCAATTTGTCATCTATATACAAATTTGGTTAAGAATTGAGCCCCAAATTTCTCGAAAACCTGACGTGATAGCAAAATTTCGTTATAATTTTCGTAATCAGAGATGAAAAATGCAAAGGAAACAACTACTATCATCTAAGAAAAAAAATGTTGTTGAACAGTATAATCAGTCAGTAGGCCGAGAAACTGGCACAAAGCAATGTTCAGAATATTGTGGCCAATTACACTAACTCTCGGATTATAACTTTTATGGGGTATAAGGTTGACCTGGATCAAAAAATTTTCAAATTTTCAAGTTCAAACCAATATTATTCAACTCGAAATCATGAATCAGAAAAGGAAAAATTAATGTGATGGGTTTGGAGCGTAGCTAACTAGAAAGGGATACATCAACTTTCAGGTATGTTAAAATTTCAGGGGAACCGTTACATTTTCTGCCAAAAAATAAAATTCCGAAGAATATTAATTACAAACGTTAGGGTAATTATAATCAAATCTGGACCCAGTTACCGATTTCATTAAAATCGGTTGGTAACTAACATTTTTTGGAAAACATGTTCACTCAGGTGATCCATCACAAGTAACTCAAGTGTTTTTTCTTCCTTTTTCCTCTTCCCACCCTCCCATTATGTTCCAATGCCTAAAAGAATAATTCAACAAAACTTAAGGAGTATTGCTTATTATTTAGAGGTCGCGAAATGAAATAGAAGATTTCAACATATGCAGGGCGTCACTCGGTACCTTTCAAAAACTAGGAAGATGAGATTTTTACATTTGAAAAATTAGAAAAAATTGGAATACATTTTTTAAAAATAGAAGCAAAATAGGGATATTTTTATCAAAGATGGCCTCCCAACTGACAGAATACAAAAAAATATATAGATTAGCCGTATATTTCAGTTTATTTTAGGACCAGTTATCATTTTTCATTTGAGATAATTTTTTGCATGGGATGATATCTACCACATAGTAACAGAATGAGAGGGTGAGAATGAAGAATTTAAAAACTTTTTTTTGGACCACCCTAACTTGTTTACCTCTCCTGAAGAAGTATGGGACTCACTTATTACGGGACCTGAGCTTCGCACACAAATTACGGAAATTAAATTGAAGGATTAATGACCACTCACTTATCTATATTAATGGTGATTTAAAAGATTTTACATCTCTCACTTCTTTATACATTTTATACGACTCCGACCATTAAAATCTGTAAAAACACAACAGTAAGATCAGTTACGTTAACACAACGTTATAAGTATTGCAAAAAATTTAAGATAAATTTTTGGGAACGCTGGTGTCATGAATGTGTGGTTTTGGAAGTAAGTGGAAATTTTATCCAAAAATATCTTCAAATATATTGAACAGTATACATTATAGGTCGGGAACCTGCGGCTCGCGAGCCGCATGCGACTCATCGAAGCTTTGGGCACGGTTCGCGCACAGTCATCATAATAAAGAAAATAAAAAAAAATTAGTCTTTAGATTTCCAAAGATTGAGAACTTGTGGCTCGTTTAAGTGTATTATCATTTTGATGTGGCTCATGCTATTGAAAGGTTCTCAACGCCTGGTATAAGGGGTTCCAAAAAACCTTAGCCCCCCCATTTACAGCTTACATGTCTACTTATATCGAAATAGTTTTTAGTGATTATAAAAATATATAAAATTATTTATTGCAAGTATTAAAATTACTCTAGCTGATAAAGTGATAATATAATGGCTTCTCAATTAATTGGTGATTCGGAGAGGCAACGTATGATAGATCGCATACTAGCAATAACATTTCGGGAAGCTCGTGATGCTGGAGCCACCTTTATAACACGTTCATGGGTTGCCAAAAAGTTGCGAAGAAGTGAGGACTCCGTCAAAAGAAATTGGAATAAAACTTTGGATGAATGTGAAATGGATACAACCAAATCTGGGCGCCAAAATTTGCCACTCTCTCAGGAAACAAAGGACATCATTGAAAGCGGTACGCGTAAGCGGAAAAACTGCTGTGCTAAACTTTCTAGAGAGATCGAAGTGTTGAGAGGAAAGATCGTTAGTGGTGAGATCATTCGACTGTACCGTCATAGGCAAGGTTTAAAGCCTTGGCATGAACTTCGAAAGCGAAGAAAAACTCAACTTAACATCGATGACAGAATGTGGTTTGCCCATTATCTTGAAGATTGGGATGTGGATGATTTCATGCATTTAGCTGTCTCCGATGAATTTTTTGTTTACATAACACGTCGGCCTAACTACCAAAATGATCGAGTGTGGGCCACAACACCAGATGAAATCGATGACAATAAACATTATTGCGAATTATTAAAAAGCCCAGACTGTGTGTGGTGTGTTTGTTTTGTTCACTGCAAAGAAGGTCATGTGGGTGCTGAAGCCAAATGGTCAGAGTTGGGATGGACAGTATTTTCGTGATATTATTCTATCCCAGCATGTCATTCCTTTTCTAAGAAACCCAAACAATGTTATGGATGTCGATCAGGTCACACTTCTGCACGATAAGGCCCCCTGCTTTAAGACATTAGCCACTCAACAGTTGTTGCGGAACCATGAGATCGATTTCTTTGGAAATGAAGAATGGCCAGGAAATTCTCCTGACTTGAACGTCTGTGAACACATTGGATCAGTTATAAAGGACAAGGTTGAATGTCTCTTGTTTCAAGAACCTGCAGCAAATCGATTTTCGAAGGATACAATGACGCAACACATTGAAACTGTTTTAGCAAATTTGCGTAACGCTCAAGATCTATTCACGTCACTTTTGGCAAGCTACCCAAAGCGAATTCAGGCTGTCTTGGAAGCCAATGGCGGGAACACCAAGTTTTAATTGTTTCTCATTAAATGCAGGATTAAATTCTCTTTTGTAAGGTATGTTTACTTTTACTGTACCTCTAATGGTTTAGGCCATTGGCGGGGGGCTAAGGTTTATTGGAGCCCCGTACATGCTTCATGATGATGTAATACCATGCATCATCATTTTAATAGCTTGTATTTATGGGTGCACACTTTCGTTTCGTTTTAAGAGGCTATAATATGCCACATGCTTTGTTGCGGTGGATGTTAAACCATTAAAGGCCGGCTTCAGTTTTTGCCTTTCACACGTATAACCAAGACGTGATAACGGTGGTCTTAATTTAACTGTAGGTAACTTATTTATTTGCCAGTTAATTATTTTAACACAATTTCTGTGCTGATCAACATATATGAGTGGTTTATTAATCTTATGTTTATTATTTGCATATCTTCAAATTATTATGAATTAGTCTTTTTTTCTGTGGTATAGTAGTTATTACATATATATATATATATATATCTTGGGTTTTGCTTCCGCTCGAATTGTTCATTCTGACGGAGGTCAAGCTTGTTGCTCCACCTTCAGCTTAACGTGGAATCCGAACCACGCCCCACCACGGGTGGTCAGAAATTACAAAGTCCTCGCCCGGGCTCAATCTCACGACTACCCACTAGGCCAACCAAGGTACAAATTTATTAACAAACCATTTTTTTATGGAAGGATGAACAACTGCGTAAGCTGCGTACCGTCTTCTCTCACCTTGAATCGGACCCGGGACTGGTGGATTCATAGTTAGTAAAAGGTCAGTAAAAACTTATTTTCCACACATCCATTTATAAACATGATCTAATTGCCTGTTCACTTCATTCATTAGGGAGTTGATATCGTGGTGTGTAGAAGTGAGTGTTGTATCGTCTGCATACTGAATACAGTTTAATGTTGTTGATTAATAAAAGTCATTTACATGCATTAAGAAAAGTAAGGGTCCAAGGAGAGATCCTTGTGGAACCCCACTTTCCAATACAGCATATGCTGATGAAATGTTTTTTACGTTACGATACTGGTGACGACTTGAGAGATATGACTTAAACCAATTTAGCATATCTCTCCTTATGACATGTGTGTTTAATTTATCCAGTAAGATATCATGTGAGAGCGTATCAAAGGCTTTCGATAGATCGACGAAAAGTAAGATTGTGTTTTTTTACAGTTTAGATTTCATAGATATTTTCTAATAGCATGTTGATAGCGTTTTCTGTGGTGTGGCCTTCTTTAAATCCAAATTGCGTTTCTGCTAGGATGTCGTATTTAGCTAAGAATTTGATTAGTCTATTGCTGTGGTTCCCAAACTGTGTTCCGCGGAACCCTGGGGTTCCACAGAGGCTTAACAAGGGTTCCGTGACACGTTTTCTAATCAGTCTAATCAGGTCTTAACATTAAGGTCTAATTAAGGTCCTAATATTTATACATAATTTTACCTTGTGGCTTTTTGTTAAATAATATTTTATATTCTTATTCTGACTTGAAATGGCACCATCGTGTATTTGGGATCGCTAAATATTTTTCGCTAAAATTAAAATCTGCTAAGTATATGTAAATAAATTTTCGCTACTCGGCTACTGAGAGTGTAATTTGGCAGATTTTAATTTTAACGATTTTATAAAAGACTGGTTCTATTAGTACCAGTGGTGTAGTCGTAATTTCTTCAGTGGGGTAACGCAACAACAATTTTTCTTACATAGCGTTTCTATAAAATTCTACAGCGTTTTTGCATTTTATGTACATTCCCAAAAACACGTTGAAATTGAAGGGGTTAGGAAAGAAATATAGTTAGAAAGAGTATGTACGGTGTCCCAGAATTAACTATCTATTTCAATGAAATCGGACAAATTTAATAAAAACTGACATAATTTTGTGTTTATTACTAAATTATGATACAAAAACAAATAGATTTATAAATCATAAGTCAAAACTTTATTGAGAAGTTTCAACATGTGCACCGTCTGTATCTCTGCAAATTTCAAAGCTATCCTCAGCGCTGCGAAACACATTTTGAAGCATTTCAGGTGTTATCTCCCGCACTGCCAACTGGATGCGTTCTTTAAGTTCAGCTAAACTATTGATCTTTTGGCGATAAACCTTTGTTTTTATGAAACCCCATGCAAAGAAATCCAGGGGTGTCAAATCCGGAGAACGCGGAGGCCAAGGTCGAGGTCCTCCACGTCCAATCCACCGATTCGGAAGGCGTCTGTTGAGGTATTCTCGAACAATTAGAGCATAATGACATGGTGCTCCATCTTGTTGAAACACAACATTATCAAGAATGCCATCATCAAGAAGCTGTGGTTCGAGAAACTGCTGAAGCATATCAAGGTAGACGGTACCTGTTACAGTTGCTCTCGCAAAGAAGAATGGGCCATAAATTTTGGATTTGGTCATTCCAAGCCACACGTTAACTTTTGGAGAGTCTCTTTGCCATTCTATGACTTCAGACGGTCTTTCATTGGACCAGATAAAAAATTATGAAAATAAAATTATGAAAAAAATTTAGAAATTTATACATTTTTAACACATATTAAACATGATAAACATAAATAAAAGTTTTTTTTTTAAATTTGTCCGATTTCATTGAAATAGATAGTTAATTCTGGGACACCCTGTATTACAAAAATGTTCAGTAGAAGCAGCAAAAAATATAAAAAATATAAAGTAAAATAAAACCAGTGGGGTAACGCCGTTACCTTGCGTTACCCCCGACTACACCACTGATTAGTACTGTTTTAAAATAAATATCATATAAATTCTGTCATATTATTTATGACAAATTTTAATATATATATTTTACTCGAGAGAATTTAACTGTAATTAATTTTGAGCAATATGTTTTCGCTAAAATTAAAATTTTCTAAGTTACCAGTTGATTTGATGTGTACTTGTTTCGTAAATAATTGTGAACCACTCAGTATAACTATAGCCGTTGGCGTGATGCACTGTCAAGTTAATTTCTGATAGGCTTTATTTACTCAAGTGTTTTCAGTGTAAAAATTTGCATTGTGTTCATCACTAAAATCTGTAAGTTTTGTTGCTCAATAAATATTTTACAGCTCTAAGTCTAATATATATAATATATATATATATATATATAATATATATATATATATATATATTATATATATATATATGGAGTTGGGGTTCCGCGAAATAAAAACAAGTCTGTAAGGGTTCCGACAGTTAGTAAAGTTTGGGAACCACTGGCTCTATTGTATACGATTCTTTACTGTATACTTTACTTAAAGTTGGTCATATGGAGATTGTCCGGTAATTGTATGAAGAATCAGAGCTGCATGATTTGAGTACTGGACAAACCCTGAATATCTTCAGTTAATCAGGGAATACACCTTGTAATATTGACTTATTCATAAGTCTTGTGAGTTGGGTTGCTATATCATCTGATATTAATTTATATATTTTTACTGGAATTGAACTGATAGCTGCGTTTTTATTTTGTAAGTTTTTCAGTGTGGATGAGGTTTCGTTTGACAGAATTGGTTCAAAGAAGAATGTATTTGGTGTGGGTTGTAGCATATATTGTTGGTAGTGACTGATTCTGGAATGGCTGCTACCGTGCTGCTTCCTATTTTTTAAAAGAAATTGGTTAATAATTAGCCATACCTTTGGGATCACTGTAGAATAATATATATATAATATATATATATATATATATATATTACTTACTTACTTTTGTTTACTTTTGTTGAGTTTGAACGACGCTTCAGGATCGACCTGCGGTCGACCCCTCTGCAGCATCCCGCCTCATTTGCGGGACTTGGTGAAGGAGGGAATTGCTCTCTGATCGCCTCCTGCCCTCGTAGCCAGCCACGCATGGCTGGTCAGGGACTTTGCACAAGAATCTGTCCAGCTGGTTCTTGAAGTTATTCAGGTTGGTGTGCTGGAGATTCCTCACTTCTTTTGGAAGGACATTGAAAAGCTTTGGGCCCCGTATTCTGAGGGTATTTTCCATCCTCGTTTTCATGGCTCCTTGTCCCACGCCAGCTGGAACCGTACAAAATCTGCCTCTTCTCTCATTCCAGTTTGTTTCTATTTCATTTCTGAGGTTAGGGACAGAGCCCTCAAGTATGTTCCATATGTATATTATTGTGTACCGCTCTCGCCTTCTTTCAAGAGAGTAGAGTTCCAGGGATTGTAGTCGAGACCAGTAGTCTTCACCTTCCGTTTCCTCTATCTTAGACGTAAAAGTCCTTTGTATAGCTTCAATGCTCGCAATGTCTCTTTTTCTGTGTGGGCTTGTGAGTACTGAGCAATACTCAATTATTGGTAGGACTAGACTTTCCATAATTTGAGCATGATGTTGCTTTTCTGCTGCGGAAGCTCCTCAGATGATTCCCATTATTTTTCTAGCCGTTGTGATTTTGATTTTATAGTGCTCTCTGAATTCTGCATCCGACGACATTATTACCAAGATCCCTGACTGTGGATTTGGTGTTATCTGTTTGGCTTGCGGAGTTTTGTACCCTTTTTTTCTGTAGCTCTTTATTATTACCATATCTTAGAAGTTGGAATTTTTCTTCGTTGAACTTCATATTGTTGTCTTCTGCCCACTGGAATAATGTTTCAATGTCGTTTTGAAGTTTTCTTATGTCATCTTCGTTCAATATTTCCTTACATATCTTCGTGTCATCTGCGAAGCATGATACAATACTGTCCTTAATATCTGCATCAATATCTGCAATCATTATTATGAACAGCAAAGGAGCTAATACTGTCCCTTGTGGGACAGAGCTCACGACTTCCGAGACTTCCGATTTAACTCCGTTTACCACCACTCTTTGCGTTCTTTGCGTCAAGAAATTAAATATCCACCTTCCTAGCTTTCCAGTAATTCCTGTATCCTTAAGTTTGTGTGCTATGATTCCATGGTCACATTTATCGAAGGCTTTAGCAAAATCAGTATATTACATCAATGTTTTGTCCTCGACACAATGTTCCTAATATTTTCTCCTGGTGGTCTAGTAGCTGTGACAGGCATGATCTACCCGCCCTGAAGCCATGTTGATTTGGGTTGTACAAGTCTTTTTCTTGTAGGTAGTAGGTAATTTTGGCTCTAATTATGCGTTCAAAACACGTTATAAGGTGTGAGGTGAGAGCCACTGGCCGATAATTTTTGGCATTGCTCTGTTACCACCTTTAAATAGGGGGGCAATATTAGCGTTCTTTAAGGGAGTGGAATTCGTCCTGTGTCAAGTGATTTCCTCCATAGTAAGTATAGCGGTTTTGCAATACTCTCTTTGCATTTCTTCAGAAATGTGGTACTCCATGTGTCTGGCCCTGGCGCTGAATTGTCTCGCATCTGTGATAAGGCCGTAATTACATCTCCTTCCGTGAACTCGAAGTCCATTAATAGGTTTGTGCCGGGATTTGTTCTTGGTTGATCTGTTTCAATGTCGAAAAACTCGTCTGGGTTTTCCACTTCCATCTCGGACTTAGGGGTGCTAAACACAGATTTAAATTGTTCCCTAAGCAGTTCACTTATTTCTTTCGGGTCATTTGTGTATTCGGCCTCCCCGTCTATCAACGGTCCAATACTCTCTTTACACTGCATTTTCCTTTTCGCAAAAGTGTAGAAGTATTTTGGGTTATTTTTATGTTTTCTGCTACCTTGTTTTCCTCCTCGTTTGTCTTATGTATGAATGTTTGCTTTAGGTCCATTTCTATTTCGCCAAGTTTCCTCTCTAGTTTGAGTCTCTTTGCATCAGTTCTGCATCTGTGGAGATGTTTTACGGTTTGTCTTCGTTGCCTGAATAGAGTCCTGATTTTCCTCTCGAGCTTGCTACGTTTTCTTTCCTGTCTCTCTGGAATATGTTTCAGTATTATAGGTTTGGTTTCCGTCTCTATTATACATAGTATTTCTTGTGGAGTCTTCTCGTGTAGTAGCAATTCCCAATTTACCTCCTTTAAATCTTTATTTACGTTTTCCCAATTTACTTTCTTTGAATTTATGTTTAAGCCTTCAAATATTCCATCTGCCTCTCTGGGATGCGTTTTCGGACCTCTGGGTGCTAACTTCAATTGTATATCGATGAGGTTATGGTCGGAGAACTTTGTGCGCGTTACTTTTTTATTTATTATTATCTCGTTGTTATTTGTCCACATTAAATCCAAAACGTTCTCCTTTCTCGTGGCTTCACAGATTTCCTGGGTAAGGGCGTAATGTTCCATAATATCTAATAGCATTGTTGCTTGGGTTCTGTCATCTTTAGTAATGTTGCCATGAAACTTCTCAACATATATAACTTCGTCATTTTTCTTCCATGATATGAATGGGAAATTAAAATCTCCGAAAATTAGAATATTTGTTGCTGGAGTTTCAAGTAATTTTAATATGTTTTCTATTTCATTTGTAGCAAATTGGAATTCACTTTTTGTGGTGTTTGGTGGTCTGTAGATGTTCATAATGGTTAGGTTCAGTTCTTTTACTTCTAATATAATAACTTCAACTGTGCTGTTTGATTTCTTTACCCTCACTTCACATGTGTAAGTGTTTTTCACGTAGATACAACACCCTCCTCCTCGTCTAGCCACTCTATCTGCTCTGTATATGTTGTAGTCCAGCAATGCTATTTCAGTATTCTCGATGCAGTTTTCACAGCCTTTTTCGCACTTATGTAAGTGTGTTTCCGTTAGGCATATGATATCTATGCTGGTTTCCGTAGCTAAATTTTGCAAGTATTGTAATTTGCAGTCTGCATGGTCCGTATAGAGGCCTTGTATATTTGTGTATAATACATTTACCGGGTTTCTTCTAATCTTCGTGTTCGATTTCCTTAAATGTTGGTCGTTTCCTGGTCGATATCGGTTCCTGTTTGGTGTTATTGGTTAGGCCGCTGCATTTGGGAGTATTGGGGTTGCGGCCCGTGATACCACTGTTGTTGTTGTATTATTGGTGGGTGGTGTTGAATAGGGGGGTGATGTGTGTAATGTTGTGGTGCATATGTTTGCGGCGTTCTGTCTCTCCTTGTTAGAAGGGCAAGCTGAGCTTTTATTATTCTCATTTCTTCTAAAAAATATGTTTCATTACTCTCGCTATTTCTTCTATGTCGAATATGACTGTTCTTTCCCGTTCTCTTCTTTGCGTACCCTTTATGTGAAAAAGTGGGCACTCTATGTTCAGGCATTTTTTCTCAGTAATTGACTGTCTGCACATACGAGGGTGAAAAAAGTTGCAGTTTGGTCCGTACTTGCACTTCCCATTCCTCATCATATAGAAGCATTTTGTAGGGTGATTGTATATGCAGTTTGAGCCATATTTGCACGCACCTATTTTATAATATTCGCATATGGCCCGTCGTTTAAATTCCCTCTGTGTCTTATGTGATTCGATTTCCTTCTTCTGCTTCGCCACCACTTCTTCCCTACTCAGTGGGGTTGTTTTCTTTGGTGTGTATTTCGTATCTCCCTCTTCTGCCGTGGGTACCTCTTTTTCTGAGGCTGCTTTCGCCCCTCCCTGTAGTGTGTTTTCTTTTTCCTTCTCGGTTGTGTAGGCGTATATATATATATATATATATATATAGGCGTATATATATATATATATATATATAATGAATAAAATCACGAAGGAAAGGAAACACAGAATGGTGCTTCCTTTCCTTCGTGGTTTTATTCATCATAAATATTTCTCACGTGTTACTTTCGTGAAAATTTTTTCATATATACTGTATATATATATATGTAAATAAATAAATATATATATATATATATATATTAGAATGCCCATTGCGACCAAGAGAAGATTGTGAGGAGCGAGTGTGTTATTAAATCCTCCCCTGGTTCTCCCTTAATGTGTAAAAGAAATTTAAATAAAATTACCCTAGCCGTTTACACGTGTATAAACGAACAGACATCATCATCATCGTCATCTCTAACCTTTGGTTAGCTTCCGGCCGAATTGTTCATTCTGACGAAGGTCAAGCTTTTCACTCCACCTTAGACCTACAGTTTAACGTGGAATCCGAACCACGCCCCATCAGCAGCCCAGCGCCTTAACCACTAGGCCAACTAGGGTACCCATTTATCTACCAACCACTTTCTTTATTGTGTGGAAGGATGAACAGCTGGGTTTTGCTGCCCGCCGGCTGCCGTCGGGTCTCGAACCCGGGCCGATGGATTCGTAGTCAGCGACGCTAACCACTACACCACCGAGGCGCATCATGTGTATATATATATATAATACACACACACACACACACACACATATATATATATATATATACTGTGGGTGTAGGTGTGTGGGTGTGCGTGTGTGCGTGTGTGTGTGTGTGTAGAGGATATAGTTTTGCAGAGTTGGCTAAGCATTTGTATTTTCTGTTATTTATTTCTGAATATTTTTGTTGCAGGTGCTGAGCTGTAAAAAAGCGATTCATTGTATGTTAAATTGAACTGTAAAACTGCCGAAGAAGACGCTTAAAAATGTTGGGGAAGTGAAAATACATTTTTAAAAGAATTGTACGCAGCGAAAATTCTTCTGATATTTTATCGTGAATTTTAGTTCTTTTAAAATCTATATATTAACCACATACACACGTATGTACACACACACACACACACACACACATATATATATATATATATATATATATATATATATATATATATATATATATATAGTATGTCTGCACGGGCCTACTTTTTCATGTCCGGCCCAGTGCGGTCCGTTATGTTCATTTTATTTTTAAGTTCGCTCCTGCCTGAGCCGTAATAACTTTATAAAACATGTATCCGGCCCGTTTTAGTATAATATTGGACCTACATATACTAAATTGATTCGCGATACTTGTAGATCGTTAGTAAAAAGTATTAGAAACCACATTTTACTTAAAATTTACTGTAAGTGCTGCTACTTACGAAAATTGTTACATTTTCTAATGCAAGACTATGAGAGCTTTAACATTATCTTCTTTTAAGGAGTTTGTGACCTTAAGATGCTTCTAAATTTTTAATTTAGCATTAATCTTTTTTAACAAATTTTACCATTATTATTATTATTATTTTTATTGTTTATTATATAAGTTGGAAGCTTGAGTTAACTATGAGTTAACTATACTAGCTAAACAGGGCCCTACGTATTATGTTGACAGTTGATCTCAACAATTTGAAATTATAGTTGTTATCAAACTGTAAACAATTTATCTTTCCCAGACTGGATCCCCGCTCGAGTGGTGTTGATCATTTTGTCTTTCTTCGGATTCATCAATCTGTATTTGATTAGGTTCAATTTCTCCGTGATTTCTGTTGCAATGATAACTCCTTATGAACAACAGCAATCTAGAGTTAATGAAACATGCGGTACGTAACTATTATGCATGTTAGATTTCATCATTCAAACTTACAACTGTTTTACTGTAGTTTCACATCATTCACAGAATAGTGTATGTGTGGCGGGGGGAGTAAATGTAACGCTTTAATTTTATAAATTAAATCTATACAGAGAGGCATTTGGGCATCTTGTGAGTTATAACCCTTCATTTACTCCATTTTTCATATAATACAACAACAGAAACCTAACCTAACCTAATAATATTATAGTATATTATATAATATTCATTGAATAAAAGTCCATGTTTTATTCAAAGATTTTGTTTTAGTGAGTTAAATCCGCTTGTGAAAGGTTTGCTAAAATGATGGGTTATAACCCACAAGACCCAAATTGGTTCATATTTGGTTCAAGTAAGGATCCACCCTATATTTTTTAATTAATTTCTAAACCATTTTGAATCCTGAAAATAGAACGTTTAGAAATATATTCACACATTTAAAATACATATAGTCTCTTCTCAAAAAAAGAAAATGTATGCATTTTATTTCATGACCTTTGAAGAATTGTTCTGCCTTGTCTAACTGAATTTTCTTTTTTTCAATACTTCTCAAAGAAGAAATTACTCATCTTTTCTGTGTAAAAACGTAGCGTATGTTTTTTTTGTATTTTCTACATCTTTATTTTTTACTAAAGTGAAAAAGTGCTATATAATAATTTTACAGTACATTAAATGCTTTCTTCTTTTGCAGATTCGACGTTGAACTGTAATAACAACACTGATTCTACTGATCACGTAAGTAAATACAAATTTATGTGGGAACGCTTCGCGTAATGTATCTTATTTCATTTTATATAGTTAACAGGCTGTATAAAATGTCAAACGGTTATTATATACTTAAAGCACAGGAAATAAATTAACCAGTTTCAAAAGAGTCCTTTTCATGTAAATTTTCGGTTTTTTTTTATATGCGCTTTAAGAAAAGTAAAGTCAAGCGCAAAAACGGTAAGAGAAAACCATAAGTTTTTTCTTTTAAGCATTTTTCGTTATATTTACTTCTTGGTTGTTGTGAAAATGATGCGAGTCAATTTGAAACAAGTTGACATTTTAATTTCTTTAATATAGTCTTTAATTTTTTTTTACGTAAGAACAAAACAACTCTTGACTGGGATGAGCGAACTCGAGCCCTCGTTTTGGGTATGTTTCACTACGGATACTGCTTCACACAGGTAAGACTCTTTTATGCAAAAAATAGAAATAAATAAATAAATAATAAAAACTAACTCTGAATTCCTTAAGGAAGAACCTGAACTTATGATTCAATGTATGTTAAGTTGTAATTATATATTTTTTCTGTGGAGAAATGACCAGAACTCGGTGCAATCTTAAGAACTTTGTTTTTAAAAGAACGTGCCCTACTTCTTTGATAGAAGGGCACTGTAAAAAGATTAAGATTTATATTGTATTAAGATTTATAATGTAATATATAAATCTTAATTTGATTCCGAGTTGAACAAAGGAGATGGTATCAGCATATATATATATATATATATATATATATATATAATGTGTGTGTAACAATGTCGGCCATAATTTTTGCCGTTCTAAAAGATTTTAGGTGGACGTTTAGCGGAACGCTACGGAACTAAATACGTCTTCGGAACGGCAACTGTCCTTCCAGCGTTGCTCAGTTTTTTCATTCCACTAGCTGCAAAATTCAGTCACTGGGGAGTCGTCGTCATCCGATTTCTTCAAGGGTTGATACAGGTACTGTTATCAACTCGCAAGTTTTAACGTTTTTATTTATCTTAAAAATAGGAGAAGAATTTCATAGAAAATATAGAACACCATTCACTACTTTCAGACACAAAAATTAAACTGCGAGGACAAAGTGAAGAGGGTATGCTCAATACCCTCTTAAAGTAAGGTAATCCGGTAAGGTAATACCCTTCTTCTAAAGTAAAGTAATCCGGTCTTTAAGAGGGACTAAAAAAAATGCAATTTAAGACTAAAATAATAAGTCAATCGGATACTCGGAAACTTAAATATGGAAATATTTCGATTTTAATTCCGAAACTTAGTTTTTTTCCTTTAAATATGCATAGTCACATACATACATACATACATACATACTGTACATACAGTACATACACTGTATACAACCCACGAGGGAAATCAAAAACGATTCCGAACGCTTTTACAACATGAAAGTGAGAGACATCGGATTGCTTATAAAAATTGCGAGAGGAGAATTTGGGAAAGAGGATTTAAACACTCTTCCACAATAAATAATTGACTGGAGGGCCGTATTTAAGGGGTGAATTAAAGAGTTGAAACCCCGACATATTAATACCACTTCACAACGATAATAACAGTAGGATTACAACGATAACGATAATTTTTCTTTCTGAAAGGCTCGGATATTTTTTTTTATATATACCTTACCTTACCTTACAACCTTACAAAGGTTTCGCGCGATGATTTCTCATTTCGCGAAGGTCAAACTTGTCGCCCCTCCTCTCGAGTTGACCTGGTGAAGTAGTGAGTTGAATTCTTGCCCTCTCCACCTCACATAGCCAGGTACGCCCGGCTCATCGGGGATTGTTCTGAGCCAGGCGTCTAGTCTTCTTTTGAAGATTTCCACTGCAACTCCCTTCGTGTTTCTTAGGTCTTTGGGCAACTGATTAAACAGTTTTGGTCCTCTCACTACAAAACTATTTTCTTTCAGGGTTAAGGATGTTCCCTGTCTCGCCTTCAATTTGGGAATACGACACCTTCTACCTTTTCTACTTTACTTTCCACCGTTGTTTGGGGAGTTATAGGGTTCAGAGTAAGATTAGGGACTAGTTTCTCCATTATTTTCCAAGTGTAAATAATGGTGTATCTCTCTTCTCCTTTCCAGTGAATATAGGTCTGGTTCTCGTAATGTTTCCCAGTAATTTAGTTCTTTGCACCCATTGATCTTGGCTATGAAGCTTCTCTGGATCCCTTCCAGCTGTCTAATGTCATCTTTTTTATATGGGGATGTTAGGACCGAGCAGTATTCCAATTTGGGTATTATCAGGGTTTTCAGTAGAGGAATCCTTACATTCCTATCCCTTCGTTTAAAGGTTTTCAATATCTGACCCGTTATTCTCTTTGCTCTGTTTATTGCGATCTTATTTTGTGTTTCAAATTTCGCATCATCTGTCATTACAACCCCTAAATCTTTTGCTCTGGAATTTCTCTGAATTTCCTGTCCATTTGGGGTATAATATTCCATGGATTTTAGGTCTTCTCTTTTTCCGTACCGTAATGGCTGAAATTTCTCGGTGTTAAACTTCATATTGTTGTCTTCCGTCCACTTGTAGATTCTGTTTATGTCGGTTTGTAGAGATCCTATGTCTTCTGGGTTTCTTATTTTTCTACTGATCTTTGTGTCATCCGCAAAGGATGTTACTGTGCTGTCTCTGGTAACGTCCTCATCTATGTCAGTTAGCATGATTATGAAGAGTAGTGGAGCTAATACTGTTCCGTGTGGTACTGAGCTGAGGACCTCTGATTCTGATGAAGATACTCCTTGTACTGTAACGACTTGCCGCCGCTTACCTAAGGAAATTATATATCCATTTCCCTACTTTTCCCGTTATTCCCATATATTTCAGTTTATGTATTATAATTCCGTGGTCACACTTGTCGAACGCTTTAGCAAAGTCTGTGTATAGTACATCATCGTTTTCATTACTTTCAAGTGAATCAATAATGTTGTTGTAGTGTTCCATTAGTTGTGATAGGCATGATCTGCCTGACCGAAACCCGTGTTGGTTATCAGTGAACTTCTTCTGAGTTTCCAAAAGTCATAGATTTTCTGTCTAACTATTCTTTCAAATATTTTAGTGAGATGGGATGTAAGCGATACTGGCCTATAGTTTTTGGCCTCTGATCGATCTCCTCCTTTATATATTGGGACTATGTTCGCGCTCTTCAGGATATATATATATATATATGATGAATAAAACCACGAAGGAAAGGAAACACAGAATGGTGCTCAAGCGCTTTCGTCTAATGACATCCTCAGGAACACTGAAGTACATAAAGAGTTACAGCCTATATAGGTTACAGAAAAAAACAACAACTATATATATATATTATATATATATATATATATATATAAAATAAACGGAGAGATAAAAACAAAAATTAAAAAATTATTAAACATTAAAGGATTGTGGGACGAACATACAAATTTTTAAGGAAAAACTACCGATTTTTAGCACAAGATCAAATTAATTGTTTCCAACCAATGTTATAGAAAAAAAAAAAAACAAATTTATACTGGAAATCTGCCCGGGTTTTAGCACTTTGACCTTGTTTAGGGTCGATGTATATAAAAATAAATTTAAAAAAATACAAGTTATTTGAGTAGCATACAAGTTTACCAAAGATTTAGCGTTCTATCCTTCTTATCTAAATCTGTTCTGAAGGAATTCAAAACAACAGGATCGAGTTGAAAAAGACCTTTGCTTATGTTGAAGTTATTTGTGAGTTGGATAATGGCAGACTCAAGAATATTTCTATTAACAATGTTGCTAGAGTGAAATAAAACTGAAGCATTATTCCAATCAATACAGTGGGATAACTCTGACAAATGGATAAAAAGGGCACTGGACGACTGTCCTGTTCTAACGGAATATTGATGCTGTTTTATACGTGTGTGCAAATCCTTTCCCGTCTGACCTATGTAAAAGGAATCACATTGTTTACAACCAATTTTATAGATAATGTCTTAATTATTGGTAGGGCTATTTTTTACTATGATATTTTTCACAATATTGTTATATGAAAATGCTACATTAATATCCAAAAGTTTAAGTACATTAACAATGCCTAAAAAGCCCAGGAAGAATGGAAGTACTAAAATATTTTTTGACAAAGTACGAGTGTTATTATTCACACGATAGAAAGTTCGTTTTGCCTTGTTGAGACAAGATTCCATAAACGCAGATGGATAACACAGATCACTTCCAATACCGTTGATTTTTTCCAATTCGGCATTGATGTATTCCGGACTGGCGATCCTAAGGGCACGGAGAAACATTGAAGAAAAAATGGCCTTCTTAGTGGGGGTGTCATGTCCCGAGTAAAAATGTACGAAGGACAAATTGTTTGTTTTTTTCCGATAGATACTAAATTTAAAACCTGGGCTTTCCCTAAGTACACGCACATCCAAAAATGGGATTGAGTTGTCTTGTTCCACTTCTAAAGTAAACTTAATGGAGGGGACTTGATCATTTAACTGAAGGAGGAAGTTATCCAGGTCACGATTCATGGGCCAGATACACAAAATATCGTCGACGTACCGCAACCAAGGGATGCCAACCCCCAGGATTCTGGGAATGTAAGTAATCTCGAAAAACTCCATATAAATATTGGAGAGGAGGGGCGACAAGGGGTTGCCCATGGCCATCCCAAAAACTTGTTGATAATACTCGTTATTGAAAGTGAATTTACAGTCTTTGATGCAAAGCTTAATAAGTTCCAAAACAATGTGTGAAAGTAGTGGCAGGTCATACTTATGTAATTCTTGGGAGAGAAAGTCAAGCATATCGTCAATCGGCACTTTTGTAAACAATGAACAAACGTCAAAACTGATCAATCTATAGTTGGTTTCAGTACGTGCATCATTCAATTTTTCAGTAAGATCCATGAAATTTTTTACATGTGAATCAGAGATAGTTCCGAGAATGGGGACAGGACTTTGACAAGCCATTTGGAGTTTATAAGTAATAGAGCCCACCGAGCTAATTATAGGGCGCATAGGGTTGCCAGGTTTGTGGGTTTTAATAAGACCGTAAAGATAGGGCAGAGAAGGTGAAGTGGACATGAAAAGCGGAATTAAGTCCTTGTAATCTTTGAGAATGCGTTTCAAGCCACTATTAAATGATTTGATGACGTTATCCTGCGGGTTCTTCCTAAGTTTGCTGTATGTGGCGGGGTCCTGGAGAAGCTCGTTCATCTTTCTGATGTAGTCCACTTTGTCCATAACAACTATAGTGTTAGCCTTGTCTGCTTTAGTAATATGGAGCTCCCCATCTTTTTTTAATTGTGAGAGGCTATTGCGGAAACGTTTAGGAAAGTTATCTTCGTAACTACTATTTGCCGCACTATAAACAAGGCCTTTAACTATGTTAAACAAATACTGAGGGAGATTACACTGGTTTTCAAAACAAGCGAGACTGTAACAAATTTGTAAAGCCGAAGGTTTTTTAACAATAAAAAAGGACATACCATATCCAAGGGCACTTTTTGCATCGTCACTAATGTTTTTCGAAGAAAGGTTCAAAACACACTTTGAGCTTGCTTTTTTACTCCACTGACTATTTCGAATGAGACTTTTAATTTTTCGATCCAAAATGTTACGAAGTGAAGAAGTTCTCCGATGCAACTCGTTGTAAATTTAATCAAACAAAGGTTGGATCCACGGTTGGGGAATAACGGTCACAAAATTACGTTTGGCAATGCTTAAATTTTTGAAGGCGGACCACTCATTTTGTCTGGTAACTTCAATATGTTTCTTTAAAATTAATCTGCTGAAGTTGTTGAATGGATGGTCGTCACTTTGTCTGAGGCGAATCGGAAGGAGGGATTTGGGAAGAACTTGCTCCTCTAGACAATTAGTAAGAAACTTTCGTCGGATACAAATTGCATGCCCCTTCGTTAATGTAGAAGAAAACACGGACACAAACGGAGACAAGAGAGGGAACAGCAAGCCGAAGGAATGCGTGGTGTTCATTATATGAAAATTATTTCACGAAAGTAACACGTGAAAAATATTTATGATGAATAAAACCACGAAGGAAAGGAAACACAGAATGGTGCTCAAGCGCTTTCGTTTATGGAATCTTGTCTCAACAAGGCAAAACGAACTTTCTATCGTGTGAATAATAACACTCGTACTTTGTCAAAAAATATTTTAGTACTTCCATTCTTCCTGGGCTTTTTAGGCATTGCTAATGTACTTAAACTTTTGGATATTAATGTAGCATTTTCATATAACAATATTGTGAAAAATATCATAGTAAAAAATAGCCCTACCAATAATTAAGGCATTATCTATAAAATTGGTTGTAAACAATGTGATTCCTTTTACATAGGTCAGACGGGAAAGGATTTGCACACACGTATAAAACAGCATCAATATTCCGTTAGAACAGGACAGTCGTCCAGTGCCCTTTTTATCCATTTGTCAGAGTTATCCCACTGTATTGATTGGAATAATGCTTCAGTTTTATTTCACTCTAGCAACATTGTTAATAGAAATATTCTTGAGTCTGCCATTATCCAACTCACAAATAACTTCAACATAAGCAAAGGTCTTTTTCAACTCGATCCTGTTGTTTTGAATTCCTTCAGAACAGATTTAGATAAGAAGGGTAGAACGCTAAATCTTTGGTAAACTTGTATGCTACTCAAATAACTTGTATTTTTTAAAATTTATTTTTATATACATCGAACCTAAACAAGCAGGGCAAAGTGCTAAAACCCGGGCAGATTTCCAGTATAAATTTGTATTTTTTTTTTTTTTCTATAACATTGGTTGGAAACAATTAATTTGATCTTGTGCTAATCTTGTGCTAAAAATCGGTAGTTTTTCCTTACAAATTTGTATGTTCCTCCCACAATCCTTTAATGTTTAATAATTTTTTAATTTTTGTTTTTATCTCCGTTTATTGTATATATATATATATGTATAGTTTTTTTTTTTTTTGTAACCTATATATAGGTTGTAACCCTTTATGTACTTCAGTGTTCCTGAGGATGTCATTAGACGAAAGCGCTTGAGCACCATTCTGTGTTTCCTTTCCTTCGTGGTTTTATTCATCATAAATATTTTTCACGTGTTACTTTCGTGAAATAATTTTCATATATATATATATATATATATATATATTATATATATATATATATATATATATATAATCATTACCATAACAAGTGAAAAACAAACTAAAAACAAAATCGAATGCGAAACTTAAACCCATGACACAGTAAATAAAAAAGCGTGCCCACGCCGAAAATTTATAAAACAAACTTGAAAGATGGAATGAAATCATCACTTCCGAGTTGCCAGATGTACAACGTTATTAAAATTTATGCGCGCTCCACCGCCCAGCGAAAAAGGCGAATTTAATTGCAGTTTTTATATTCCATGCTTGCGAACGTAGGTTTTTATTTCGAAAATTAACATATATTTAATAAAATAACGGTATCCTACCTTCAATAAAAATTTTATAATACAAACACATAATAATACTAATTATACAATTATCCAGCTCAAAATCCGACACCGAATTTAAATTATTATATTTATTATTAAAAAACATTCTAAATCTGGCCCATACACAAGGTTAAGTTTCCTTGTTAACTAGATAGGTTAAGGACTCCACTGTATATTGTCAATGGAGCAATTATATTTCTAGAAATAGATACACTAATCTTAATATCCATTAAATACATATTGATAGACCTAACTTCGCGTTCATAAGTCTATCCCCTCATAAGGCCTTATAATAAAATCTTAGTCCTTTTATTATCAAGTAATATTCCACGAATCCTTATGTGATTGGAGGAGATTGTAGAAAACAACCGACCAGGGAAGTACTCCGAGGGGGACGTTAGGCAGGAGAAAAGGACTGCTGGAACTCCCATTTCACCTGTCACTGTTCTCCTTAGCTCATCTTCTTCCGTGTCTCATCTACCCTATGAGCAGTCCAGCATGCTCTCAAACATACGCTTCTCTCACTATTCCTCAACACATATTCATGCATCTTGCATACAACAAAATCTTTTCAAATTTAAAAAAAAATGACATCGACTTCAAGAGCCTCGGAGTTCCCTGGGGAGGGAAATACAAATTACCCTACTTCTGGCTCTCCCGTTACCGATACCGGGGACACAGACCACAGCAGCGGAGCTAGTTCTGCCACTGCCCACTCGAGATGTTCTGGGCCTCTGCCTGATTAATTTTTCATAATTTTCTGCAACATTCGTGGCCTTCTTTCAAATTTTCAATCTGTTGAACACCACCTCTACTCCTGTAAACCTCACCTTCTCTTCCTCACTGAAACTCGGGTGTCTGAGACGACTGACAGCAACCTCTTTTCTGCACCCTCCTACTTTATACTCCGTTTCATACCAAAAGTTGATGTTGACACAATGACCTAACTTGCTCTTGTATTCTCGAACTTGAATCCTCCGAATTCTACACCCTCTGACTACGGTTTACATGCCAATCTCAAACTAAATACATTTCTTCCTTTCTCATAATTCTACTGACTATCAAAAACTCTGACTACCTCGCTTCTAAAGTGGAATACATTCTATCCCACTCTCCTTTTGCTGAAATATCCATTTCGGAAGATTTTTGTGTTCACCACAACCTTGGCTTTCCTCCCATTTGACCGACATCACTGGTGAACTAGCTTACAGCTAAGCATGGAATTAATACTTAAAAAATAAACTTTGGAGAGACAACCCTAATATATATATATGTCTCTAGGATTTGTAGTCCTCAGTTTTTGGACAATGAGATTAAATTTATCAAGGCTGCTTTCTCTGAATTGGGTTATCCCCTTGCCTTTGTAAACAGGTCTTTTAAACTTACTAAAAAGAATTTTTGCAGCAATGTCCCAAAAATATTTCGAGAGCAAAAAGTGCTTTAGTTTTACCTTAATGGAATTTGACAAGAGAATATTTAAGTAATTCCACTAATCTGGTTACTCTAAAGTAAGAAAATTGCATTACTAGAAGTTTCCTTCGTAACGACAAGACCAGATTTACCTCTGATAATGCTGGAGTTTATAAAATTCTATGTGGAAACTGTCACAAGGTTTGCTGACAAAAATTATAAATATAAATACAGTCTTAGAACCGGAGACCCAAATTTGCCCTTACAGCAGCATAAGACTATCTCAGATCATAAAATTGCAATTCAGTTACACATAAAAGATAAAAATAAGAGGAAATGTACTGAATCCTTTTGAAATGAAAATAATGATAATTTCAACAATGATAGAGATAATTTTTACATTGATCCATTTTAAATAAAATTTTCAGCTCGAGACTTTTTTTTAAATCGTTCCTGCACCGTTTTCATCTGCCAGATACAAAAAGGTTCCTGCGTAGTTCTCTCCCTGTAACTTTTAGTTCACTCTCATCTTCTTACCTGAACAAGAAGAATAGATCTCGTCGAAAAGCTTCGTAATTTTTTGCTTTTGTTTTATTTTTAACTGGAAATTTTAACTTACACATTCCAGTACAATCATTGTACGGTTGGAATTTAATATATATACGAGGTAGAGTCAAAAAATTCGTGAACTTTTTGCTTGTCAGCCATACCTGTCATCATGGCTGGTTTTACTGCACATCGCCTTCGAAGTAGTTCCCTTCTGCTGTCATACATTTCTGCCAGAGGTCGTACCACTGCTGGAAGCACTCCTGCAGGCCTTTTCCTGCGATCATCTGGGTAAAAGGGTATGAGGGATGGGTTTGCAATGTTTCACTTTTACATAATGTCTAACATTGTAATGTTGCAAAGTTATTTTTTTTATGATCTTGCAATTGTATTAAATAGACTTCCCGCTACTACAACTCAAGTTTGCGCGCGCGTGTCTGTGTGTGCATAAGTGTATATATGAAAAAACAAGGCTAAATTAGTTATTAAAGCCTCCAACAAACATTTTTCAAGGAATTTATAAATATTCCTTTCGAACGAAAAACTACTGAACACGTCATGCAGAGAGTTAATTAACACCCATAATCATTATTAACTGTTAGACCGGAGTTTGTGAGGTTTATAGGAATATTAATATTTATTGAAAATACTGTTGTTCTACAAGACGATGAAACAGAAATAACTCGAGTAATCGAATAACTCCTTTTAAAATAATTTCTCTTACAGGGAATGTCGTGGCCTTCAATGCATGCTCTTTTAGCTCACTGGATACCACCTCATGAAAGGTCTAGATTTGCTGGTGTAGTTATGCTTGGTAAGGAGTAATTGAGAGCGTTTTTACTCATGCTTTGTTGAGGTAGTAAAAGTTAATTTTAAAAATATGTTTTGTCTTACGTTTGGTTTGTAACAACTTTGAGTTAGTATGGTCCAAAATAGGTTAAAAAAAATTATGATACAATCGTTGATATCAGACTATGAAAAGGTTGCCTTGACTATGGGAGTAAAGGTGTTTCGCGAACCCCCGAAAATATTCTTTACGATAGATCAGGGTTTGCAAAAGTGCGATTCACCATAAGCTATTGGAGCCCGATTAAAACTGCAGAAATAGAAACGTGTCAGAACTGCCAATCTAAGATTTCCGAACCATCATGATGGAGAAACGGGCGGATCTGTCTCCAGAGCCTGTTTGGTGGTCTAGTTTCGCCCACTGATTTTTTCCTCACGATTCTCGTCTGCGATTCCTGCGCAACTATTTCCAGAACCAGAGTAATAAACATCATGATTATTTACTTTTCCAGGGGCTACAATTTTCCCAGGATAATCCTGCTGGAGTCGAATCTAGGACAACAAATATAGTATTAACTAAAAGAGTACATACATTTTTAATTTTCCCTGCAACTCCGATAAGTACTGAGATAGTGTTCGTTTTTAGACAATTTTAGAATGATAAAAATTAAGAGCGAGTCTGGCAACAGTAAATGACCAGAATGAACTATCTAAAATGACCAGAAGAAACAAATATCTGACTCCATAAGCTTAGAACTAAAAATATATATTAAAGGTTCTTCACACAATAACGTTAATAAAGATATTAACTTCTGCACAAATAAGTACAACGTTTCCCTAATTTTTTGGAATTAAATTTGGCAATAAACTCAATACGTTCATCATATACAGATCAGAGAACTTTAGAAAATATATACGGGTGCTTGTAATCCTATATAAAGTTTCTTATATGAAGCGCTCGGGACCACAACCTGCCAAGCGCCACTGGGGGTCAGAATTGAGTTATTTATATCATTATATTCCCCCACCCTTCCTCTATCCCGTGGGTGAGGCAGAGAGCAGATTGTAGACCTGTACGTACGGTCGAAATCAATCCAATATCGTTATTGGTTCAAAAGTTATGGCATTTTGCAAGTTGACAAACTTTAACTACATTCTTTCCATTTTTTAATTTTGGCGCTTGGTAGCTTGTGGTCCGGAGCGCCACATATCTAAACCTATGTTCATCTGAAATATCACCAAGTTAACTTTAAAGCTAAATTCCTTAATATTTAGTAACAATTCAAATTTTAAAATTAGTTGACAATGAATAAATCGACAAAACATTAAGTTCTCACCTCCCAAAACACCTAGTTTATTATTCTTTCCTTCATTCTAAGACTATAATCATACAATCAGACGTTGATTTGCCCCATTTCTTCCAAATGATCATATTCTCACGACACTCGCTCTTAAAGTTTCAACATAAGGAATATTTCTGTAAGTAATATTATATCTAAGGAAACAATTAATGTATTTACTGTAATATGATAGATACAGGAAAAATAATATAAATATACTTATTTTGCTAAAACAATAAACATAGTCATATGTAAGACTTTCTTTAATTAAGCAGTAATATGGGCTAATCGGAGTACTCACTCATTCGCATGAATCTATCTGTTTTATAAATAGATAGATAGATTCATGCGAATTTTTTGGAGAAATATTTTCTTTAATTAATTAATTGTTGGTGATTTTTTGGTTTTCTGGTCTTTCAGGAGCTACTTTCGGCATGATCCTTATCCTTCCTTTCAGTGGATTTTTATGCGATGTTTTTTCATGGGAGATTGCATTTTACATCACAGGAGCGTTCCCCCTAGTTTGGGGAGTATTTTGGTTCACACTGATGTATGAAAAGCCTAGAATACACCCAAGGTCGGTTTTATAGTCTTTATGATCCTTCATGGCTAAAGGAGGAGACCTATACGCATTTCGTGAACAAATATTTTTTTGACAGTTTAATAAATTAACTTATTTCTCAAAATATACTAAAATTAATATAAAATAAAGAATCACCATTGCTTCAACATTTAAACATTTTTCATCATTGGAGTGAAAATATTACACATTAAACGAAGTGGTGCCGAGAAGTGGTGTCGATAAAGAATTTACATGAAGTTTATAGTCTATAACTCTTCTTATACTTCGCCTTGTAAACATAGTTTAAATATAGTTAGGTTAGGTTAAATTTAGTTAAATTAGGTTGGAATAGAGTATAGATCATTTTGTTTCGTCGTCTTTGGTAGTGTAGGTTCAAACACTTTCGAAAAATTTTGCATTCGAGAAAAATTTCACGATGTCTCGAAATTTTGTTGTCAGTCAGAAGTTTTCCCTTTCAAAAGGCACCAGCGTCATTGGCGTACGGTAGGACTGCTTGATGTCGCCATAGTAATTTAATGTATGTGAATGCGGTAATACGTGAGATGAAAGCAAGAATGATAGAATTTAGAAGAGAATGAGCCCTCGATTTTGCCTTTGATATATACTGGTGATATACTGTAGGGCTTCTGGATAAATTAGAGAATGAATTACATAAGATCAGAAACAAGTTTTGTTGATGTCTCTAAAAGAATATTATTGACAGTGAATGTAAGCAAAGTAAGATTCACGTCATTCAAAGAGAAGGAGGGTCAGCTTGAAAGGTTATGAGCGGAGAAAATTTTGAAATTGTGAAAGAAATAAAATATTCGAACGTTTAATTGCCAATAAAGGTAGCAATATACAGGGTGTCTCAAAAGTCACTATCTATTTTGAAAAATAATGGGAATTACGAAAAACTGGTTTAAGACTGAAAAATATATTTATTTCAAAGTAAGTGCCACAAAGAATTAGTGCTATTTATTTATCTGTCTCCACATGGCGACCATCAGTGTCTCTACAGAGCTCAAAGCGATAAGTTGTTTCCCGGAACACACTTTCCAGCATTTGAGGTGTTATTTTCTGAACTGCATCGGTAATACGATTTCGAAGTTCGGCTACATCACTAATTCTTCTACCAGTGTACACCTTAGACTTAATGAAACCCCAGGCGAAAAAATCTAATGGTGTTAAATCGGGTGAACGTGCTGCCCATGGTTGTGTTCCTCCACGACCAATCCAGCGACCGGGCAAGCGTCTGTCAAGATAATCACGTACAATTATTGCATAATGGCACGGTGCTCCATCCTGCTGAAAAACTACTGTGTCAAGAATGCCATCTGTAAGAAGTTGAGGTTCGAGGAATTGTTCAAGCATGTCAAGATAATAAACCAATTAACTTTTTTTAAATACACAAATTTGCACCAGAAGTACATATCTTTATGCCAGCATAGCATTTTTTTAAAAAAATCTAATGTCACCGAAATAGATAGTGACTTTTGAGACACCCTGTATTTTAGTTTGAAAGTTGAGTAAAGCAGGGCGAACAAACCATGGAAGCGATAAAGCCTTAGTAAAATTGGACTGTTTGAGCGTAGAGAGAACAAGAGGTTTATATGAAGGCATGTTGGCGCCGACGCTGATGTATGATGTGAAATGCTTGTTTCATATGATAGCTTACTGTCAAAAATGATGATAGTCGAGAGGAATAATCTAAGAGGTATGATTAATGTAAAACGGACTGACAGTGTGAGAAATGAGTGTTCGATTAAGGTGTAGAATGAAAAAGTAATTGGAGATGAGCCCGGAGGATAGTATGCTAAGTTAGTGTGGTCATGTGGAGAAAATGAACAATGATAGAATTTTTAAAAAGTTGTAAAACAGTGAATGTGTAGCTATAAAAAGTAGAAGACCGTGTAAAAGATGGAAAATGTAATGAATGTAGTTAATAAATGGGTAAATAAAGTAGGAGTTCATATAAATGTGGCACAATAGTTAACGAGAAACAAAAAAAGAATGGAAACGTTTTGTGAGGTGTGTAAATGGTGGACGTACCTCTAGTGGTACCACTAGAGGTATACCCACGTCCTTGTTATGAAAGTCAACACTGAATCCTTGATGTTGGGGTGATACCTTAGTCCGGGTGGTAATACATATGTGCATAATTGATTTGAGTTTTCGGTCCCAAGTTCAAGCTCTGTTTTAAAAAAATATGGAAAATATGAAACTGATGTTTCGTGATACTTCTAAATAGAATTTCGAGCGCTGAGAAAGTTTACATTGAATTGTCAGTCACTGGAGGAGGAACTAGAGAGATGAAAAAAAGGCATATCCCTTGGAAATCAATAGCGACGAGTCTTTCCTTCCATCGCAATAGTGGTTTGCGATGTAGGAAACGCCTATGGTCTGACGATTTACTCTTCCCAGATGCCGAATTACCTAGCTAATATTTTACATTTCTCTGTGACCAAGGTTAGTATTGTATCTTTCAGTTTATTGTAAAGATTACATAGTATTACAGGTATATAAATCCAAACTGGCATGGAATGACAGGGTGAAAAGGGTAAATACTCTTCATTGATACTATCCCTATCGAGATTATTTTATTTCAAGCCATGGAGCCAGGTTTGTCCGTTTACAAATTAACCGTATAAGAATTAAGGTGTGCAAAGTCATAAAGGTATTTAAACATATGAAATCAGATTATTTATTAAATAAAATATTTAGGATTATATAAGTGGTGGTTTAAATAGACAATGTGATAAATTTTTCTCAATAATAGTTAAATCTTCAGAGATTTGCTGAATAATTACACTGGCCAACAAAATGAAACTTTTTTTCTCATCACAAACATGATCACACATTTCTTAATGCAGTTTTCGCGCTCATTCCGAATCTGGTTTTATTTTTTTTCTAGCACGTATAGTTATATAGATACACTGGTTTTGATATTTTTAAGTTTTTGATATTGCTATAAGAAAATTTATGGATGTATATATCACACTTAGGAGTGCTAAACAACAAATACATCATATACCTTATTCAATGTACTTATAAATAAAGAATATATACATTATTTTATTAAAAGCGCTGTGAGTGTGATTTCCTTTTGTAAATTTGGCCTGGATTGTCACGATACAGCATCCAACAATGGTCCGCCATCATGCTTTCATTCCAATATCCTTGGTAGCGCTTCTCCATCATCTGAATATCTTGATGGAAGCGCTCTCCTTGCTCGTCACTCACTGCACCAAGGTTTTCAGGAAAGAAATCTAAGTGGGAATGCAGGAAGTGAATTTTTAACGACATTCAACACTCCATTTCTTTGAAGGCATCAAGGAGGTTCTTGACTCCATCCTTATACGCAGGTGACTCGTTGCTTCCAAGAAAGTTTTCACATATCCATTTGAACGCCAGCCAAGCCTTCAATTCCAGCGGACTTAGGACTTTTTCAAATTCAGTGTCATTCAAAACCTCCCTTATTTGTGGCCCAACAAAAATTCCTTCCTTCAATTTTGCTGCAGTAACCTTCGGAAACTTCCTTGAAAGGTATTGGAACCCTTCAGAATTGACTTTACCCATTGCTTTAACAAAATTCTTCATTAAACCAAGTTTAATGTGAAGAGGTGGCAGATAGATCTTTTGGGGATCCACTAAAGGGACAGACTGGACATTGCTTATCCCTGGGACATATGTATACCTAAGTGGCCAGTCACTTTTGGTGTAATGTTCTATAGTGGCGCGACTGTCCCACAGGCAAAGGAAACAACAAAATTTTGTGAATCCTGACTGCATACCCATAAGCATTCCTATAACTTTTAGATCTCCACAAACATTCCATTGATGACTGTCGTATTTGATTGCCTTAAGTAGTATATCCATATTGTCATATGTCTCTTTTAGATGGACGGAATGGGCAATGGGGATGGATGGCATTATATTACCATTATGCAAAAGAACTGCTTTCAGGCTTCTCTGCGACGAATCAATAAAGAGGCGCCACTCAGATGCCACATACGTCTGAGATATGGCTGTAAATAGTCCATTGATGTCATGGCAATAACAGAGAGGACCGTCTACTGAAAAGAATGCTGTTAATTCAAAATTCCGCTTTCGGTAGTAACTAATACGAACATTGTTCTCAAGTAAATTGTTCTCCTTTAGTCTTGAGGCGAGAAGCTCTGATTTCTCTTTAGACAGCGATAAGTCTCTAACAAGATCATTCAACTGTCCTTGGGTTAACTTTTTAGGCTCTAAATGTCTACCTTCAAAAGTGTACTCTGGTTCTGTAGATGGTCCGGAAACGCCAGTTGCGCCTTCATCACTTTCCATGTCATCTATGATAGAATCTAGCCCATCACTTGGGGAATTGGAATGGGCAATGTTTCATCATGTTTTACTGGTCTACGTGCTGAATCCAAGTTTGGATATACAATCTGGTGTTTGTTCTTGGCAGAAAACCCCATTAAGTTCACACTACAAAAATAACAGTCTTCATGATGATCTCTCGGCTCCCTCCATATCATGGGTATGGCAAATGGCATTGAAGCTTTCTTTTTGTTAAGCCAATCATGTAATCCATTTGAACAGCCAGAACAGATTTGATGTGGCGCCCATGGTTTATCTTGGTCACCTAGATGGCAACCAAAGTATAGCTTGTATATTTTCTTAATGTCGGTTGTAATACTTCGTCGCTGTGTTTTAGTTGTCAACTGGCCGCATACGAAACAGAACTTGTCGGGGTCATTCTTACATTGTTGAGGCATGTTGACTGACCTGAGCAAACTATAAATTCAAAAAAAATGTACACCAACTTGACACAACAAGTTCTTGGACTGGACTGATCTTTTGACACACAAAGCACGGCGTTGTTGCCTGAATCACAATGCTGCTAGACGTAAAAGCTCACACCTGAAATACATAAGATGTATAATTAAGATAATTGAAATAAATAAGATGAATAAACTAAAAAAAACACAATAAAATAAACACAATCAAATGTTGAAATATTAGTATTTTGCCTATTTAAAATGGTTAAATCTGTGTAGTTATATATATGCCTTCATCTTGAAAACTATACGTGCTAGAAAAAATCTGAATTCAGTTTTGGAATCGGCGTGAAAAATGCTATCAAGCCACCACAAATTTTACTCTGATGAAAAATCTTTGTTGACCAGTGTTATATTAACTAATTGATCCCTGGTCAATTATACTATATCTAGTTATTGGTTGATCTCTTTATGTATAATGTTACATGCCATAGCTACAATTGTGAATAAAGAATTACACTTCTGAGTTTATTTGAATTGAATTTAGGAGACAGTAGCTATAAAGTAAGAATAATCATGCATCAGCAGAATAGTGCATTTATGTAGATGGAAGCTGCATTTCCAGATAAAAGCTCCCTTTGTCCCTCCCCCTCCATTTGTAATATTGCACTGTTGCTATATTTTACCCCCCACCATCAAGGTTAAAAGAAGGAAATAGGATGCAAAAACTGCAACTTTGCAATGTCGCGGACACTAGTTGCAACTGCACGCGCAACTTACGCCTACTTATATGTACCAATAACTCTTGCATCCAGCATGAGCGATCATCTCTATGTATATATATTATGTAAATGTTTTAATTGTGACAGACAGGAATTATATCCGGCTTGCCCTTCTTTCGGTATTGTGGTTCTTGCAGCTTTACTTGCCTTGCCGACTACCTTATTTCCAGGAAAATTCTTAAAGTAGCAACAACTCGAAGGATTTTCAGTGCCATTGGTAAGATGCTATTTTACTTAATTTTATAATTATTTGCAACCACAAGGAAATGAGCTTTGGAGAACAGCTACTCTAGTGCTCCTAATCTGTCTGTAACTTACTTGGCTGTCCCGTACAGTGTTCCAGATAAAGACAGAATATTTGGCATTATAATTTCATATTCCTACTATAATTTCATATTTCTTGTAGTATCATTTCCTCGATTCGTACAACGTGCTCATTATATTAGTGCAGTGTAAGTGCTCACTATGTTTGTAAATAAACTAGCAAAATAAATACATTGATTTTATTATTTTTTATTGGAAAGGTATTTTTTAAATAAAGTTCAAATAAACTCTTTCAATATACTTGATTAAAATTTATTTTTGTATTGAAACATACTGTATACCCACAAAATATTTGACATAAATTTCTACGATACCCTTTTCACGGAAGTTTGACGTGTCATACGCGTAACTATCCTCAGACTATCCTGCCATAGTTCTGTGCCCCACTGGAATTAAAAAATACCTTTTACACTAATATTGTACATAATTTCAATTAATAAAATTCCCTGGTAACATTTGGCAAGCGTGCCATACAGAGCCAAACAGCCGAAGCCCTAGCGTGTCATACCAACTGCTTGTTTCTTACGCATGAACAAACAAACGCACGCACACATGCCATCGTGACCTTGGGAATAGAAACGGACGAACGAAATTTTATTTACTTTTATTTACTTTTATTTACACATTTTACAAACAATTTTACAAAAAATTTACAAAAATGGCACAAAGAAGAAATAACAACAACAACAACAGGCGTGCCCCTTTCTCTTCCCCTACCAAGAGTCTTCATGAGAGAACAGGATGCGCTGGAAAGAAGTATGCCTTCTCCCTACACATCAAGCGCTGCTTATCCAACCTCCGAAGAGGCCTCCCTCCGTCAACGAATTAAGGAATTCACTGTGACCAAACGGCGGGAATGGCAAACGTTTAGTGGTGAAAATAAACTATTAGTTTTATATATGGAATCGTACCCATCTTTTAACAAATTAAAATAGCGTATAAACGCGCTTAATGAGAAAGTATTCGCGTTAGAAGAGGGGTTTCAGAACCAGGCGAAAGAAAATGGAAAGTTAAACAGCGACCTTAAACAGGAACCGCATAAACACCCATACTACATCGGGTAACCTGGAATAACCACAAGGTTCCCCAGTGTAAACCCTACCAAAATTGTCAGAGATGTCTTAAGAGAAAAACTCCGTAGTGACATTCCGCAAAATATCATTACGAGGGACACCGCTTTGGTAAAAATAAATATGGTACTGACATGAGAGTTATAAAATTGATATTGAATCATGTAGACAAACGCCTTACTCACCTGAACATTTTGGTCATACAAACCTTTTTGTTGTAAACGAATTTGTTCCATGTTTACATCAAATTATTTGCGACAACATCTTCTATATTTTGGTGTAAAGTACTTGTGGTGTAGTTTCTTCTGAAAAAAGTTATAGCCTTCAGAAGAGCCGTTCGCGAAGTACTATTCCGAGTCAAAAAAGATTTCCCTTGACATTCTAAAGGAAGTTAGAGTATACCCTGTATTTAAGTTAGGAAACCCAAATATTCCATCCAGTCATTCCCCCATTTCTTTATTGCCAACTTTAATTCAAGTATTTGAAAAAATTGTTTACAATACATTTATAAAGAGTTAAAGTTTCTGTCAATTTTGATTTGGAATTTAATTGAAGTGAAGCTGTAAACTTTCTAATATTTAACGTAGAATTAAAATCTTAAAATTATCGTTATTCTTAAATGAAAACAAAGTTATAGACTGTAAATTGCGTTAATTCAACAGTTTAAGACATTTATGGGCTAGATGCGTAAAAGGGAAAACTGCAATACTTTGCGACGAACGAATAGCAGATTTTAGTTATGTGACAGCAGAAACAACTTGTCATGAACGAACTCCTTTGTAACACGGGATTTTTGACAATGGGACATACTGTATATATAATATATATATATACAGACACTGTATATATATATATATATATATATATATATATATATATATATATACACACACACCTGGATCTACCTTTAATTTATTACTGTTTTCAGTTTAAAAAAAAATTTTTTTAAAGTTTTAACTGTATTAATATTTATTTATTGATTTATTCCTTTCAGCAATGTTTGGGCCATCACTGGTGTTGTTATTCATAATTTTATTTGCACTCACAAATCGAACTGCATTCGTTTACTTAATCTGTACCGCCCTGTTTCTCAATGGAAGTATAGCAGCATCACAGCTTATCAACGATGCTGATATTGCTCCTAATTATGCAGGTAAATAAGGCAACTATGTTCAGCAAAAATAACTTTCAAGAGTTTGAAAGTGTCACATTTTAGTTTAAAGAATTAAACTGTCATTTGAGATTCGTCCAAAACACTCGATGCTGACCATTTGTCCATCTTTGCGTCCTACAATCACAAGAGTTCATTGAGACGGGAAACAAACTACAAAAATGAATTGAAATTAAGAAGAATATGAGCACGGAAAGCTTTTCATCCTATTACGAATAATTCGTAGTTAAATGCTTTTTAAATAACATCACTCCATGTTTGAAGACTCTCATTTCACAATTTTTTGAGGAATAATGTAGGATATTTCTGCTTAATTCATAAGTTTATAGAAACTTTTATCGTTGAATTTAATTCCTTTGTTTAAGGATTCAGTTATTTGTCTTACTTGAGCATTTTTACGTCATTCATAATGGAACTTTTTAGTTTGAAAAATGAACAGAATGATTCAATAGATTTATCAGGCTAAAATGGTATGATTATGTACTATACTCCCCTGCAAACGTGAGTTTCCACTATCGGTCGAAATAGCTCTTCATATCTGAACCTGCCTTTAATTTTTTTCTATCTCAAATTTTAGAATATTTTAATTACATTCCATCAGATTCTTCCACTAACATCAATACGATTTGACTCGAGTAGTCAGATGGGCCTTCCAAATGACTGGGTTCCAAACCTTCTTTGGTCATGTGCAATGCAGATCGAATGACTCCCTCGTTTCAAATACGGGTGTATTTCAATTCGAACACTTCGTACTCCCTTCCACACAACTGGAATGGATTTTATGCATATACTTAGCAGTCAGAAACTACAATATACAGGGTGTCCCGTAAGTCTGGACCCATAGGGAAAAATAATAAAATTACAAAATAGTCCAAAAATTTATTTAATATTTTTTTATTATTTTTATTATTATTATTTTTATTATTTTTTTATTATGATCTTACTCCGCTGGAGTTTTTATTTGTGGGGCCACTTGAAAGCCAAAGTGTACGAGGTCAAACTTCAGAACATTTTCCACCTTAAAGCACGCATTGTGGAGGCGTGTCAAGAAATTTCTGCGACTGTGATTCAGAAAGTGCTGTCGCAGTGGAGATTGCGTCTTCAACTATGTGTGCGACACAACGGCGGACACTTTGAACAGATTATGTAATAAATTTTTGGACTATTTTGTAATTTATTATTTTTCCCTATGGGTCCAGACTTACGGGACACCCTGTATATAAAACTCCTTCTGGAGGGACAGGTGCATTATTATATATAGGTATGGGTATATACTGTAGATATGTAGTGCCCAAAATTAAGGGCTTTAAAAGCACTGCTACAAGGAGTCCGCCTCCACTGAGCGAAGGGAACGATACAATGAACTCAAAATCTCGGGCGGAAGAAGGGGGAGGTACAGGTGGCAGTATGTTGTGCCTCGAGTCAGCTTCATGGGTTCAGGGGCGCGTCGCCAAAGGAATTTCCGCCAAATGATTAATCGAACGGTGGCCTATGCGAAGGACCGTCGAATACCCTGGCAGAAGTGGTGTCGAAAAAAAAAGGCGCCGTGCATGACTAGCCGAACTTATTGTAGCGTCAGTTAGTCCCAATCAGGGAAATTTCTTGGCCTGGTGCAAAGTGGGGTAGAGGTCCGTGCCTGTTTTCGTCGACGTGGCTGTTGTCTTTCCGTCTGTTGCAATCGCAAGGAAAAAGTCTGTATGATGGTGAAGGGTGCAGAGAGCTTTTCTCGTAACCACGTAACTTCCGTGGTTGAAGCAGCCTCGTTGCCTAATATGAAGGGGGGCTTCACTGAGGCGGAGGGAGTCATACTGAAAACGTTTTGAGTTTGTCACCCATTGTACCCAGGGGTGCAGTGCTGCCGGAGCTCACCGGAGCGCCGCTCCGGCACCTCTGCAAGAGGAAGTTTGGAAGTTTGGAGGAATTACCATAACAAGCAACAAAAAAATTGTCTCCATTAATTATCAACAGTTTCTTACTAGTCTTGTGAACAATTTGCAGCACCGTATGTTCACGACAACATCCATGAAAGGTTCTCAAACTTCTGAACCTCAAAGTATGTATAAATCACTGCTAAATGAAATGTATGTCCTTGAAAAAGACTACTGGCCTGATGAAATGCCACCTAATTACGGAGAAGCTGAAATCTCATCTCTCTGTAAGAGGTTTAAGCTTTCTTCTTACTCTGTACTAAATGCCTTTAGAGACTATGTGGAAGATCATGGGCGCCGCATCCCCCAAGATTTACACCCATTACTGAGCTGTTCACAAGTTATTCCTATTAGTACTGCTGAGTGTGAGAGGGGATTCAGTCACATGAACTTGATAACAACAACAACACGCTCAAGAATTCTCATAAATCATGTATCAGCGCTTATGTTTGTTAAACTACATGGACCTCCTCGTTCATGGAATCCTGAGCCATATGCCATATCATGGCTGCGGTACCACAGATCGGCAGATGACACCAGGACAAGAGTTGCTTCAGACCCCGAAAACATATCACGCCTGACCCTTTGTGGAAATTATTGTGAAACTTCCCACTGGTGGTATTTGGTAAGCACTAAGTAGTTTTAACTTCTTAAATTGATAAAATACATGATTGCTCTTTTTTCTTTATTTGCTTGATAATTATATTTATTTTATGATAATTAGTGAGTGCAAACACGAAATACTTAGTCATCGTGTGGCATATATAGAAACAGGATAGGAAATGGCAGGTTTTTTTTTTGTCAGGCCCACCAGAGCTCCGGCACCTATAAAATTGGCACTGCACCCCTGATTGTACCGTATTTTCACTCGCGCGCCCGTTTTAAATTAAAGAATAATTAAATCAATATTAGTGCAAATAAATGTTTGAAATGTCCCTAAAAAAATGTTTTGCATAAACTTCCCTGCAAGAGGATGTTTGTGTCACTCCGGGTACTCAGCAATATATATGTATATACTGTAAATAAACTAATTCCACATTAAGATATACGTTAATTAATATAAAGGAAACATTGTCAAAGCTTATCATAACCTAAATATCGAACAAAACTCTTGAGAAATTCGTTAAATTGACAGAATTATTTCTATGTAAAGTTGATGTTCTTCCATTAAGAGAAATTATTTAGAATCTAGAAGACCAACTGATACAAATTTGAATTAATGTTGGAAATTATAGATTTGAACGACACCTCAGGTTTACGTATTTCTTAATATGATACGTATAAGTTAAGCAAGCTACGTATGAGCTAACATTTTAAAAAAGCTCAGATTTATTTCTTACAAGATTTTTAAGCGTTTTATGGTCATTTCAGAGGATTCTATTTTAGAAAATGAATATGAAATTTTCTTTCAGGAACTGTGTACGGACTCAGCAACACTATCGGAAGCATTTCTTCTTCTGTTTGTCTTTCAATAACCGGAGAAATTTTGAATGAAAAGGTAATACAATATCTCTGATGACTTTATTAGTATTACACATCCCTCTGAGTGATTTTATAATAAAAATAATACAGAATAAATGACGATTTGCTTGATAACACGAATCATATTTCAACTTTCCTTGTAGGTGTTTACCATTTATTTAGTTCACGTGTTTAATTATGAGATTTGTTATAATGTTTCAGACCAACAAAGATCCTAGGATCCACTCATGGCTGGTCTACCTAACTGTGTTCGTAATTGTGTATTGTGCATGTCCTCCGTGGTGGCGGAGGGGACCTACAATTTTACGTGGGTTCCGAACCACAAAGAACATATGAAATTTTTATAGTGGGCACACTAGGGGCCACTTCGGCCCATCGAGGTGGCTCCACTACATAAAAACTGCCTGTACATTGGCAACAACCAATTTTTACAAAACTAAATAATTATCAATTTAAAACTAATACACACACACACACACACACACACACAAATGATCTTCCAGATTTTAAACATTTATTATGAAAAAACTAACAAAGCTACAGCGAAAAGCAAGATATACGAATAAAGAACTCCAAAAGTTTTATTTACAAGCTATTAAAGCTTAATATTCTTTAACCTTCCTTTATGTGCCGTTTATTACTTTTTTTTTTACTCTTTATTTTCCTTTATCCAACGCTAATTTGGAAGTTTTATCATTTGACTTTCACTTGTGGTAATTTAATAGAATTCTTATGGAATAAAAAAAGATATATTTATTATCACTTTCCGAAATTTTCTCACCCACAAATAAATGGAAGCGGAATGACAGCCTTTTAGGTAATGGACATTTATTTTACGCCTCCCATTATATATATATATATATATAATTATTATTTATATATATATGTATATATATATATATATATATATATATATATATATATATATATAATATATAATTTAGGGTGATTCAAAAAAATCAAATTTTTTGTTTATATATATATACTGTATATGAAAAATTATTTCACGAAAGTGACACGTGAAAAGTATTTATGATGAATAAAACCACGAAGGAAAAAAGAAACACAAAGGGGTGCTCAAGCGCTTTCGTCTAATGACATCCTCAGGAACACTGGAGTGAAAGGACAGATCAAGGCAATATATAGGTTACAAAAATAAACATACATACATACATATTCACATATATATACATATATATATATATATATATATATATATACATATATACATATATATAGTAAGCATAGAAAAAAATTGTGGGAGGAGCCAACATTTATATGGTCACAGAAAAATAAAGAAATAAAAATAAATATAAATATAAATTGAGAAAAAATTAATTACAAAATAGTGCCTTAGTGATATATATGTCACAGCCTAAATAATCATAAAGAAATAAACAGGCAAATAAAAAAAAAAAAAACCATAAATATACATACATACATATATATATATATATATACATATATATATATATATATATATATATATATATAAAGACACTTTTAGCACTTTGGCCGACCTTCAATATAAATTAAAATGGCTTTTTATGGAACAGGTCACAAAAGAATAAAGAAATAAAAATAAATATAAATATTGTAAGTGGAGTCTACCAATTCAAGCTCAAGAGGGAAGTTTTACAATCGATTTAATAGATGCTGCCAAATTGATATATATGTCACTAAAAAATAAAGAAATAAACCAAAAAAAAAAAAAAAAAAATTAATTATTAAAAAAATAAAAAATAATAATAATAAATTGAAAGATAAATTTTAAGAGAGGCACACCAATTTATAAGGGAAAAATTACCACATATGCATATTATAGTCACAAACGAATAAAAAAGTACAAGTAAATATAAATTGGAAAACAAAATGATGCCTAGATGATATATAAAGAACAATAAAATATATATACAACATATATACGGTATATATACGAAATATAAACGCAATATATACAGAATATATATATATATATATATATGCATAAGGGAAAAAAAATTACCAAATTTGTTTTTATAATTATTGTCTGAGAAAACGGTAGGTCGCAAAAGAATAAAGAAATAAAAATAAATATAAATTG